>CM031621.1:48446655-48479155 GCA_018398815.1 Conus ventricosus | reverse complement strand
CTATTGCACATGAGGCATACTCCATCACAACTATTCTGATGCTCACTCACTCTCTCTCTCTCTCTCTCTCTCTGTCTCTCCCAAGATAAGAAGAAGAATATCTTGCTCCCATGGTAAGACAGTAACAGGATCATATCTCCCACCAAACGCTGCTTGCAACACCCGCTCACCTAACACAAACGCAATGGGAGCAAGAGTTACCCCTCCTATCTTTTTTGTGTACTGTTTATCTTTCCCTGCCTTATATTTGATGTCGTTTTAAAATGTTAAAAAGCTGACTCATGAGTCGGGTGGTGAAGGGGGGGGGGGGGGGGTGGAGGTTATAGAGCCCAGCCCGTTTGATATGGAGTGGGTTGTGCTGTTGTTTGTCTTGATCTGTATCTGGTCCCACAAACAAGTGACCACAACCATCAGAACACTTTGAGACTGAACAGGAACACTCCAAAGACACCTGGCAGTGTCTCTTTGGATGAGTAACCCAATGGCAAACTGAAATCTCCTGGTGGTGACCTGGGACTATCACAGAATAAATCTTAGCTTAAAAAAAAAAGGAATGGTTAAATGGGGAAATTATCACAGGATAAATCTGGACAATTAAGTAGTGGGGGAAAAAAGTGCAGGTTAACAATTCTTCAGTCGTTATAGTAATGACTTGGCAAAGATTTGAACTTTAAAAAAATAAATAAATAATTGAAGATGAAGAAAATGGGGGAATATACTATAAATATGAGAAGCCCTTCACGAGCTGCCTGAGGGAACCATCGTAATCCCTCTCGAAGGCACATTTATTTGTATTGCCTGCTCCTAGACCTTTCGTCCGCTGGATCGGACTCATCAGAAAGACACGGCTGATTGTGTCTGTGCTCTTGGTGTCAAATAGAGACACACCACAGTCCATAATTCTGTGGTGTTCTCACCACCAAGGGTTCAGAAAAGAATCCAACAGCACCCCCAAGCAGCCAGCGAAGGGTAGTAAAATGGAACAATACGAAAGTGTGGAGAGGAAAGAAAAAAGGAATGGGTAATGGGGGGAACTATCACAGGATAAATCTTGATTAAAAAAAAGGATGGTTAAAGGGGAAAATTATCACAAGATAAATCTTGGTTAAAAAGTAAAAGGAATGGGTAATGGGGGGAACTATCACGTGATAAATCTTGGTTAAAAACAAAGGAATAGTTAAGGGCGGGGGTGGGGGTGGGGAGTTGACTATCACAGGATAACTCTTGGTCAAAAGAAAGGAATGGTTAAAGGGGAGGGGGGCTATCACAGGATAAATAGTGGTTAAAAACAAAGGAATAGTTGGGGGGGGGGGGGGGGGGGTGACTATCACAGGATAACTCTTGGTCAAAAGAAAGGAATGGTTAAAGGGGAGGGGGGCTATCACAGGATAAATAGTGGTTAAAAACAAAGGAATAGTTGGGGGGGGGGGGGGGGGGGGGGGGGTTTGACTATCACAGGATAACTCTTGGTCAAAAGAAAGGAATGGTTAAAGGGGAGGGGGACTATCACAGGATAAATAGTGGTTAAAAACAAAGGAATAGTTGGGGGGGGGGGGGGGGGTTGACTATCACAGGATAACTCTTGGTCAAAAGAAAGGAATGGTTAAAGGGGAGGGGGACTATCACAGGATAAATCTTGGTTAAAAACAAAGGAATAGTTGGGGGGGGGGGGGGGGTTGACCATCACAGGATAACTCTTGGTCAAAAGAAAGGAATGGTTAAAGGGGAGGGGGACTATCACAGGATAAATCTTGGTTAAAAACAAAGGAATAGTTGGGGGGGGGGGGGGGTGACTATCACAGGATAACTCTTGGTCAAAAGAAAGGAATGGTTAAAGGGGAGGGGGGCTATCACAGGATAAATCTTGGCTCAAAAAAAAAGAAAAGGAATGGTTAATGGAGGAAACTATCACAGGATCAACCTTGGTTAAAAAAAAAAGAAAAAAAAAGGAATGGTTAAAGGGGAGAGTACTATCACAGTATAAATCTTGGTTAAGAAAAAAAAAAAAAGGAATGGTCAAAGAATAATGTCAAGGACACAGTAAAGCATTGCAAATGATGAGGGAACAAAACGAACACAACAAAACAAAAAAGCAATACATGTACGCACATGTACATCATAAAACCAGAACTGCCATCTGTGCTCGGATTTATTGTGAAACAAACAGCTAAGATGTGTAGCTCAAAACAGAACAGATCCAAACCAAAAACACATCGAGATCTGCACCAAGAGACAACACAAGCCGTTGTGTTAGCAGTGAAGGGAAAGCAGTGTGCAGCACACACAACAGTCCATCATCAGCAAACGCCATCGTACCTTCGGCACAGCGTGAAGTTCTCCTGCACCCCGTTGTCACTGGCGGGGACGGTGACCTCTCGCCGGACCTCTGCGTATCTGTGGACACGAGACAGAGGATGACTTGAGTTTTGATCACTGCACAGTTACTGCAGACAGAAAAGACAAACTGATTCATTTGTTAATCGAGCAGTTGACTCCTAGGTACCCTGATGATTAAAAAACAACAACAACAACAACAACAAAACAGTGCATTTCGAGAGAGATTGTTGTGTATTAGGATACTACTAGACCAGATCTTAATTAAGGGGGTTAGCAGCTTTGCTGCCATGATAATAGGAGCTACTGACAGGAGTTACTGTCAGGAGTGCGGTTCTGCTGCCATGACGATCGGAGTTATTGACAGGGGTTAAACTGACAACAGCAGTTCTGCTGCCATGACGATGGGAGTTATTGACAAGAGTTCATTTGAGGACAGTAGCTCTGCTGCCATGACGATGGGAGTTATTGACAAGAGTTCATTTGAGGACAGTAGCTCTGCTGCCATGACGATGGGAGTTATTGACAGGAGTTCATTTGAGGACAGTAGCTCTGCTGCCATGACGATGGGAGTTATTGACAGGAGTTCATTTGAGGACAGTAGCTCTGCTGCCATGACGATGGGGATTATTGACAGGAGTTCATTTGAGGACAGTAGCTCTGCTGCCATGACGATGGGAGTTACTGACAGGAGTTAATTTGAGGACAGTAGCTCTGCTGCCATGACGATGGGAAAAATTGTCAAGAGTTAATTTGAGGACAGTAGCTTTGCTGTCATAACAATGGCAGTTATTGACAAAATTTGATTTCACGACTGCCGCTCTGCTGCCATGTTGATGGGAATTTTCGACAGGAGCAACATTCCAAGAGAGACATCCAATATGTGGATGACACTCGACTACATGGTCCCAGTCTTCCCAGCTGAGCTCGTGTCAAACTCAACTCTGGGTAGGAGCTGGTCCGCTCAGAAAAAGCCCACAAACTGATGGCTCCAATGGGAATTGAACCCATGACCTCCCAGCCAGGAGCCCACAATACTAACCAATTCACCACAGTGGCTGGTTGGAAGGGATACGGCATTTCATGACAAATCACCCGAATCTTCAAACACATTTCACTCCTTTGTCAACGAAGATAACAAGTTTGTTACTTTCTTCATACAATCGTACCTATGAACTAGACACCAGGGAAAGAAATGTAAAACGCTCACACATTCTTTACTTATCATACAAGTGTTTTGACACCCCTTCTGAACCATCGCCATATGTATTTGTTTACATGATCATAAGGCTGCACAGTGTACACTGACTGACAAGCACTGCAAACTACGGCACGCACACATATATAAACGGCGACAAGCAAGCAGGCCATGTTCTTCCAATCGACTGTGCCAACTGAAAGCTGCAGCCTACTTGGATGGATACTGACTAGCTCATGTCCTTAGAGCAAGCTTGATTCTTCTCTTTATGGTAGCTGAAATCGCAGTGGATTCTGGAAGAACTAAAAGTGCAATTAAAAAAACAACAACAAAAAAACAAAACCAGACTTGTTCTTCTTCAAGGCAACCTCACACATGTGCTGATGTATGTTCGCAGTTGTTGCAGACTAAGACTGGCCTGGCAGCATCATGCTCACCTAGTGTGCTGGGTGAATGTCAGACCCCCCCCCCCCCCCCCACCCCCCACCCCCTTGTTTCAATCCACTCAACTGTCGCCGCAGCAATTGCTGACAACACTGTCAAAAAGATATCCAGCATTTCACGGTTCAAGTCTTTAAAAATAGACGCCAATGAGAAAGGCCTATGGGAGGGTAACTTGAGAATGAGGAAGCGTAACGGCAATGGCAGTAATGTCCCGTTCTTGCTTTTGTTTGTTTATCCCGCTTATGACAGTTTAAGAGCCCGTATCTTCACCCGGATGAAATGACTGACATTGTGACAACGGAAAACACAGCACCAGATGTGACCAGACACCGTTGACACATGGTGTATCAATGCTTAGCCTCTCGCAGCACCTGTGGTCACAGCCCACATGAAAGGCGGTATCTTTCATCGCCAGCAGCTATCGCTAACACCACAAAAAAGGCCGACTTCCATTCTAGATACAGGATATTCCATCTACAACCCCTGACACCAAACATGATTGAATGGGTGAAGAGGAAGAGAGAGGGGCAGAGGAAGGGGCGAGGAGATGGAGAGGGTGGGTGGTGTAGTGTTGGAAGCGGTGATGATGATGAAATGAAACTGTAACTTGGAGAACAACAGAGGAATCACTGATTTGGGAAGAAGGGGGAAATTTTTCTTGTTAAAAAGGTGGGGGAAAAAATGAGCTACTACTCCTTTCCTTACAAAATCTGGAATTCAAAGCTTTAGGATTTACCTCAAATAGAATTTACTGCTACCTTGAAAAAATACCTTTCAAAAGAAAAAATAACAAGATGCAAAGCATATAAACGTACTCCCAGTTTATCCTGAATACGCGTGAGATATTCCAGAAAGAGGAAAAAACCGTCTTGGGCTGGTGTAACCGTCAGTAATGACTATCCTGGTAAACATCGGCCATCGTCTGTGACCTATAATGAACATACTTACAAATTTTCAGAAAGATCGGCCAAGAACTTTCTGAGATTTTCCATAAAGAAGAAAACCATTATGGGCCAATAGTAATGGCTATAACGGTAAACTTAAACATCGGGCATCATTCGTGACCCATAATGAACATACCTACAAATTTTCGGAAAGATCGGCCAAGTGCTTTCTGAGATATTCTATTAAAAAAAGAAAAACGGTTACAGGCCGTTACAGCCGTTACTAACGGCTATAATGGTAAACTAAAACATCGGGCATTATTCGTGACCCATAATGAACATACCTACAAATTTTCAGAAAGATCGGCCAAGAGCTTTCTGAGATATTCCATAAAGAAGAAAAACCGTTACAGGCCGTTACAGCCGTTAGTAACAGCTATAACGGTAAACTAAAATATCAGGCATTATTCGTGACCCATAATGAACATGCCTACAAATTTTCATTAAGATCGGCCGAGTACTTTCTGAGATATTCTATAAAGAAGAAAAACCGTTACAGCCGTTAGTAACAGCTATAACGGTAAACTAAAATATCAGGCATTATTCGTGACCCATAATGAACATGCCTACAAATTTTCATTAAGATCGGCCGAGTACTTTCTGAGATATTTTTATAAAGAAGAAAAACCGTTACAGCCGTTAGTAACAGCTGTAACGGTAAACTAAAACATCTAGCATCATCTGTGACCCATAATGAACATACCTGCTAATTTTTACAAAGATCGGCCAAGCACTTTCTGAGATATTCCATAAAGAAGAAAACTGTTACAGGCCGTTACAGTCGTTAGTAACGGCTGTAATGGTAAACTAAAACTTGGGGCATCATCCTGACCCATAACGAACATACCTACAAATTTTCAGAAAGATCGGCCAAGTACTTTTTGAGATATTCCATAAAGAAGAAAAACCGTTACAGGCTGTTACAGCGGTTAGTAACGGCTATAACGGGGTAAACCAAAACATCGGGCATCATCCGAGACCTGTAATGAACTTACCTGCTAATTTTCACAAAGATCAGCCAAGTACTTTCTGAGATATTCCATGGAGAAGAAAAAGCGTTACAGGCCATTACAGCCGTTAGTAACGGCTGTAACGGTAAACTTAAACATCGGTCATCATCCGTAACCCATAATGAAGATACCTACAAGTGTTCAGAAAGATCGGCCAAGTGCTTTCTGAGATATTCTATAAAGAAGAAAAACCGTTACAGGCTGTTACAGCCGTTAGTAACGGCTGTAACGGGGTAAACTAAAACTTCGGGCATCATCCGAGACCCATAATGAACATACCTGCTAATTTTCACAAAGATCGGCCAAATACTTTCTGAGATATTCCACGGAGAAGAAAAAGCGTTACAGGCCGTTACAGCCGTTAGTAACGGCTGTAACGGTAAACTAAAACGTCGGGCATCATCCTTGATCCATAATGAACACACCTACAAATTTTCAGAAAGATCGGCCCAGTAGTTTTGTCTGGAGCGAGTGGAACACATTTTTGACCACGGACACACACACACACACACCACAGACACACACACAGACAGCATTTCTTCGTTCCCATTCTAAAGTACTCCCTGTTCTTTAAGAACTGGGAGTACAAAAAGGACCAAACACTGGCCTCTTAACAAATTGCTTTAAAGCAATATGGTGTGGGTGGGGAGGGGCAGGGAGGGAGGAGGACAAGCACACATGTGCATGTCTGTATGAGACAATGAATGAAGTTTAATAACTACAATGCTTCATGCCCATGATACAAGCAGATGTGTAAATGTCACTTTACATGTTTCAGTGGTCTCTGTCACTTTTGCTTACTCATGTGTGTTCATACTTTTCCTCCGACAGCAAAACGCCTGGTACCACATTGCTATCCTGGGTTTGGTGCGATACACATTCGTGATTTAATGTTCATTATCATCATTAATGAAACTAACGGCTGTCGCCGAAGGTCGTCCTGTTCTACCTCACCAATCAATACCACTGTTCCATCAAAGGGCAGACAGTTGAACATTTCCTATTCTCACCACATCCAACTGTTCATCAGCGTCACTGGCTGTTGCTGGATGGAGAGGAGAATGCCATCTTGATATCAGAATTCTCTGTCTAAAACCATAAGCAATCACTGCAAAGACTTCACGTACGCCACCAGGCTTGAAATACAAATGAAAAAGCAGGGGAATTCATTTGTCAGAGCGATCCTGTGCACAGTTCCAATGAGGGACGATCTGGAGTGCCCTTTCCACCATTCGTTCAGTTTTAATATGACACACATAGCCCAGCAGACCACACATGGCCTTTTCAGGGCTGTCAACATGAAGGTGGAGAACACAGGTACCCTCCTCTATAAAAAGTCTTCAGTCGTTATGAAAGAAAAGTCTGAACTTATGTGGGCTCTCATGCTCTGTTCTTGTGGTGAGCTCAGAGATCCTCTCCATGTCCATGCTAGTATGGTGAGTTGGCATCAACGTCAATATCGATTTGTTCACTAGCACTGCTGCTGGGATACTTAAAGTGGTGCGTCCTCCAGACAGGGCTCTCGCTAATGCTGCTCAGAAACTAGCAGTTATAACCGTCGGTAGGAGGCTTAGAAGGTGGTGTCCAAAAATGGTACAACTGTCCCTCCCCTAGCCCTCTCTAGAAAAAAAAAAAAAAAAAGAAAAGAAAAGAAAGAAAAGCAGTACATAAACCTGACATGTCATCAAATTACACACAGTCCAGAAAACGAACCTATTTCTGATTCAACTGATAGAACACACCCTATATTGTGGTTTGGGCTCATTGAAAGAAAAAGTTGTTTATTTTTTTACAGTCTAAGCAGTAAAAATAACAATAATTAAAAAAAAAATTCCAACACACATTCAGCCTTCCCAAGGTAGTTGTGCTTAGGGAGAAAGCATAAAAACATGGTCCAAACTGAAATTAATTGGACTGGTCAAAGGACTTGGACCATATTTACAATTCCAAATAATCTCATAAAGTCCATTGCAGCAGTGGCCGTCTTGTTATAAGCTATCTCGCAAGTCACCAGAATGACTTCAGCCATTTTTGCTTTGTTTTCTTTGTTTTTTTTTGGTTTTTTTTCAACAGCAAGCAATAACTATCAGCATAAACATACACATATGGGACATATGCATTACAGCATGTACATCTGTGACACCTTCACTGGCGGTTTTATCAGGAACACATGTATGAGCGAAGATCTCAGTTACCTTTTTGACAGCTCAGGCTATCAGGAATACTCGGCTAATGAAAAGAAATTAAATCCTTTTTTGTGTGCCCCAGTTGCACATATTTCATCAAGCACCTTTCCTTTTTATTGTTGTTGTTGTTGCTGCTGTTGTTGTTGCTGTTCATCACACGCCTTTTTCACTAGCAAAAAAAAAAGAAAGAAAAAAATGTGTGTGTGTGTGTGTGTGTGTGTGTGTGTGTGTGTGTGTGTGTGTGTGTGTGCAGGGTGGGTCGGTGGGCTTAACTCTCCCCAAACCCTCTTTTTTTCTTTTTCTTTTTAATGTTAACTCCTCTCCAGTTTGTTCCTTTTTTTAAAAAAACATTTACAAAACATACATGCATTCAAACATATAAGACTGAGCCTCAACAAATTGACAAACGGAACAATAAACTGTGTATCTTGTTGGTTTGTTTATTTGTTGTTGTTTTTTTATCTCTAGCATTGGTGAACAAGCTTGGTGAAGTCTTGTTCAGTCTAAAAGTTTGCAGAAAGCATCTTCTACACCAAACGGGAGTTCTAAGACTATCAGTGTCATATCCCTTTCCAATACATATAACCTGAACGTTACAGCAATACTGTACATCTGGGATTTCGGGATCTAAACAAACTGTTGTTCATTGATGCGGATCCATGTTTCAGGCAATTGAGTAAATCCAATGACTGAATGAAATACCGATCGGAAGACTGCTACTACAAAGGTCTTCACAGTTTTATAAATAAACGGTCATTCAGCCATGCCGATGTTTCAGGCTTTTTTGTTAAGCCAATGACTGAATGAAAGATTGCTGCTGCAAAGGTCTTTACAGACTTCAAGAAGGTGCTTTACAGTCTGGCAAGATGTGCTATGTGCCACACGAGAGAGCTCTAACATTGGAAAAAAAGGCTAGTCAGCCTCATCGAGCAGTAAGCCACAGTAACTAAAGCAGTGCTCATACAGGGGGCTGTTGGAGAGAGCTTATATACTTCACTTTGAGCTTTTTTTTTTTTTTTTTAATGCTTATCAATGAGAATGAGGATGATGAAGATGATGCTACGGATTTTCATTCCGGTCTGTGACTGCATAATAGGGCTGTATTCTATGCTTCCTTTCATACTATCTCCCAGCGTCAACCAGGCCCGAGAGATACAGACACCTGCAGTGTTGGTCAAGAAATTTGAGCAACACTCCAGAAACGCATCCATTAAGTGGATGAAACTCGACTGTGTGGTCCCAGTCTCCCCAACTGAGCCCGTAGCAAACTCAACTCTGGGCAGGAGCGGTCGGGGAAGAAAAATCCCACATGACTGATGGGAATCGAACCATGACCTCCCAGCCAGGAGTCCGCAAGCTAACCACTTTGCCATGGCGTCTGGTCTTCACTTGGAGTTTGTCAGAGCTGCCATCTATCTCCCACACTTTTTTTTTAAATTACCATATTCCAGAAAAGTATCATGACATTTTCCTTGAAGATCATCATGTCAGCATAGTCAGCACTGGAGGAAGCCCCATCCCAAATCTTCAATTTGCAGACAACATTGATGGCCTGGCAGGCAGAGAATATGAACTCATGAAGATTGTTCAAAGACTGAATGAAACATCAACAACAAAAATATGCCATGGAAATCGATGCCAAGGAGACCAAAATTGATGGTGGCAGCCACGACACGGCTTTTAATGCTGATACATCTGTCCATGGACAGTAGCAAGAAACTGTTCAACTTTTCGCTGACCAAGGATTCATCATTGGCAATGAGGGATCTAAACCAAAAAATCCTCGGAAGGGGAGCAAAGACAATGTTAGCATTGTCCAGACTTACACACTGCAAGGAAGGACAACGTCTCGTGAAACACAAGATCAGGCTCCTGCATGCATTGGTATATTCCAGTATCTTCCTGCATACATGCAAGACACAGACCCTCACAGCATTTCCGGAGAGAAGGGTCCAAGCCATGGTAATGAGATGTCACCACAAGATACACGTGCCTTGGCTTTGCCCACGAAGACTGTGAAAGGGTTGGCCCACGTCGACAGCAGGCATGCTCCTGATATTGAACATGAGATATACTGATGATAAGATACTTAAAGGTCTACTTTAGAGATTTTCGATAATTTGTTAAAAACAGGTCTACATGTCATATAACTACAGCATGGTATTCATTTTTCAAAAAAAGTCGCCGGAAGAATTTAATAGATAAAAAACGAGTTTTGCACACCTGTTCAAACCCCGCGCGGTAGACCGAAAACCGTGACGTCACTTGATGGACTGGCCGTCAGCCGCGACCTACACAACAAGCCAAAGCAAGTGAAATCAACACGAGTTGCGATCCCCCACAGCCAAAAAAGTCACGAGGGGGTGGCAGATATTGTGCTGTAGGCGTGTGCAGCAGCTCAGCAGGAGACGGATATTCTTTGCACACATTTCCATCTGATCCAGATACTCGAAAGAAGTGGATTCGGTTGGTGCAACCATGCCGGGTCACTAAGTTATTTTTACCACGTCAGTTCCAGCTGGACCACGGAAACGAGCTGTTCCGACAATTGCCGACCCGTTCGAATGGATCAAAAACTTCGTCTGCATTGTGCGCGTATACTTGAAGGCGGAGTGGTAAGCTCGTACAGATGAGTACGATAGTCGCACGTTTATTCTGTTCATATCTATGGACAGATCACACTTGTTAAATTGAATGAACACGTTAAGGCTTGAGGAAGGAGAATCTCCGCTCGCCGTCCACGCGTGATCGCATCAAGAAGTCAGTCGGTAGCCTCCCTCGAGACTTCGGTAAAGTCCGTACGCCTTCGGAATGATGTGTTCGGGTGTCCAGCTGGAACTGAATAGCTCGTTTCCGTGGTCCAGCTGGAACTGACGTGGTAAAAAGAACTTTGCGTTCAAACTGATAAGGTAAAGGCCTTGCAGAAACATCCCCATAGTTACATTGGCTGTCGCAATCATAGTCACTGCTTTTACATGATAAATTAAATACCGATCGAGATGTGCAAGAACCATCAGAATCGCTTTCTGTCGCCGTTGGCTTGTTGTGTAGGTCGCGGCTGACGGCCAGTCCATCATGTGACGTCACATCCAAGAGTAGTTAAGCCATGCCAAGATTTAGTTGATTACCTCCCGTTTTCTTGATTACAGGTGAAAATGCCCACTTTCGCGGATCGATTTCGTGTGATCGGGAGCAAATCGGATGTTTATTTTACCAATTTATCAAACATTTCATATTTCTGCATAAGCTGACCAATTATCGAAAACCTCTAAAGTAGACCTTTAATATGAAACGTACTGATCGTATCATCAATGAATAAGCAAGTCAAACCATCAAGAAGCACACTGGACCATATATATATATATACATCTACTGACCCTCAGTTAAAGAAAGAAACAAACGTTGCTGTGGCCATCTATTACGAAACAATGATCTCACTGAAACTGTTCTTCAGGGAATTATTGAAGAAGGAAGACAGAGAAGAAGACAGAAAATGATGGCCGACATCACAAGATGGACGAGGAAAATATTCACCGAGGTCAAATTCATGGCACTCAACAGACGGAACTGGGAGAAACCGGGTGAAGTGTTCTTCAGTGTGGTGCCCTAACAACTCCCCAGAGAGTTTAGGGAGAAGAGAAGGTGCTCAGTGCCTTGCAAATGCCAACAGTACAGCACTTTTTCAGCATCTAAACTTTATATTCTTTAACCCTTTCAGCCCTGACTTTGTGACTGGTTATGCAGCTCTCCTAGACTGACATATTTCAGCTGTTCAGCTGGAGCAGGGAGGCTGCTCTACTAAACCTGACAGACTCGGGATGGCATGTTTAAAGATCACACTGCCACAAACACTTTTTTCTCTCTAATAATTTCATCATGTTTTAACTACAGAATGATTTTCGGTTCCTGGATATATAGGGACTAATTAGGTTTTTGATCAGTGCTTGTTTCGTCATCGAGTATTTATCACCTTTGTGATCAAATGCTAATAAAGTTGATTTTGCAGTGTCATAGTCAAATACATTTTCTGCACCTATCCAAATGCTGGCTTTTGTATTCAATTTTTAATGTTATCTGCCACGACAGTTCACTAACATTTCAGCTAATACATGCCTCTCTGTAATGTTAGTTTACTGGTTCATAGTATTGTGTGGGAAAGAGAAAAAAAAATCACCAAATCATTCAAAATTTTTTATCTAAAGCAAGGTATAGCTTCAAAATATTGTCTCTGTACTTGTTATCTATGCTCTGAATAAGTGTTCAACGTGTGTAACTTGAACCAAGATCAATCCCCAACAGAGTCGGACATTTGCATCATAATGCGTTCGTGTGCATCCAACCTGCACCCAGGTGCCAGGTGGGAAAAGAGCTAATACTGTGCATGTACAGCCTGCATCAGTCGTAAGCACAGAGCTCGGTGCCTGCTGGGATGATCGATTTAATGCATCTCCTTATGGGAGATACCAAATATTGTTAGCATCTCAGTTTCCCATTGATTTATGTCTATTCATTATTTTTTTTTAAAAATTTTTATTTCATTCTGCCAATGGCCATACCACGTTGAAAGCACTGGTTCTCATCCGATTGTATTTTCCATTTAATCCCTTTTTATCTGAGTCAAAGCCAGTGCTGCAAGTCCCTCCCCGCATAACTAAATGCTTTTTTTACATTCATTCTTCTTATTTCACCTTTTCTGTTGGCCGCCAACACTTTATTGCACAGCAATGTCACCTGTATAATCAATGAGAAAACAGATTATTTTCTTAATTAACCCCACAATTATTCTTGTTTTGTCATCATCCCTACTCCTTCCCCCTGTCTTATTGATTCATCCCTCCCCACCCCTCCCCATCCACCCCCTCCCCCAAAACACATACAATCCTTCGACCTGAATTACCGGCACACTGCTTTCTTTACTTCAGTTCTGTCCGACTTTCTCAATTTGTCTCCTGCTTTAACTAAAACAGCTCCTGCCTCTTTCCCGGCTCCATTCTGTGTTTGTGTTTTGTTTTCTTTGTCTTTTAGTTGCGGTGATTTCATAAGATCATGCATATTCATATATCATTTTGTTTCATTTACTTGTTTGTGGGAACTTTCAAAGACAGTGTTTCCTTTACCTTCCCGCCCAGTTCCATACCCCCCCCCCCCCTCCCTCTCCCTTCCTAAACTCTCTCCATGACTCATATACACACCTTTCCGATTCTTTTTTTCTTTCCCCTAAAGGGACAGCTTTAAAGCTGTTTTCAGATCAGTGGCATCTAACTCATTTTGTTGGGGTTTTTTTTGGGTTTTTTTTTGTCTTCCGTTTGCCCCTTCATCCCTCAGCCTTTGGGTGGTCCAACCTACCCTGGGGTCAAACCTTGCTCGGCGGTTACAGGCAACCCTTCGATCACTTCTTTCAATTCTACACTTAACTTCCTTCCACCCATGTATGAACCTCATCTATTTCTGCTGTCACATGTTCACACCTTGCAATACATTCCTGTTACATGTGGCTATAATCCAGCTCATTTGTTATGTTCTAACCCCCCCCCCCCCCTCTCTCTCTCTCTCTCTCTCTCTCTCTCTCTTACCAATGACATTTTATTACTGAAGAAAAAGAATTGTTAGTAGATTAGTAGATTTCAGTAACTATTCTTGTAGTTTTCTTTGTGAAATGTTCTTCATTTCTGTACCTGTATATCAAACCATAATCCAGTGTTTATGTGGAATGTGAAGAAATAATAATTTGTGGGGTTTGCATTTAGCTTCTGCTATCTTCAGCAGCTTTCTTTCATGTAGTCGTTCTTCCTATGGAACGATTGTTATGCATCTGCATTCATTGTACATTAAATCCCGCAGCTGATCAAATTCTGCCTGCAGTTGATCAAATTCTGCCCCGCAGTTGAACAAGTTCTGTCCCACAGTTGATCAAATTTTTGTCCCGCAGTTGATCAAATTCTGTCCCGCAGTTGATTAAATTCTGTCCCGCAGTTGATCAAATTCTGTCCCGCAGTTGAACAAATTCTGTCCTGCAGTTGATCAAATTCTGTCCTGCAGCTGATCAAATTCTGTCCTGCAGTTGATCAATTCTGTCCCGCAGCTGAACAAGTTCTGTCCTGCAGTTGATCAAATTCTGTCCCGCAGCTGAAAAGTTCTGTCCACAGTTGATCAAATTCTGTCCTGCAGTTGATCAAATTCTGTCTGCCTTTGATCAAATTCTGTCCTTCAGCTGATCAAATTCTGTCCTGCAGTTGATCAAATTCTGTCCTGCAGTTGATCAAATTCTGTCCGCAGCTGAAACAAGTTCTGTCCTGCAGTTGATCAATTCTGTCCCGCCAATTGATCAAATTCTGTCCCGCAGTTGATCAAATTCTGTCCCGCACTGAACAAGTTCTGTCCGCAGTTGATCAAAATTTTGTCCACAATTGATCAAATTCTGTCCTGCAGCACACTGTTCGGTGATGTACCAGCACTACATATGGTCACTATGGCAGATACATCCACTGTTTTCACCTACTTGCATGTTTTAGCTGCAAACAATTGAGGCTGGTCCAGAACATCTGTGGAGGGGACTTTCATTTATTTATTGGTTTGTTTTTCCCACACGCATAGCAAGCAAAAATCATTTATGTATAGTGAAGACATTTGACCAGTTGTTCTTTCTGTTACTCATCAGGTTCATGCAGTATGTTCCCTTTCCAATTCCCCGACCTTCTACAAACTTTCCCATACCATATGATCATGTTCACAAACTAATTAAGCATCGACTGTATTATGAACTGCCCTTCCTTCTAATCCAATGCTTTTTGATTCGCCAACCCTTCACAAACTTTCCAAACCATTTTGATCACATTCACAAACTATATAACCACCACTTTTAGAAGCTGCCCTTCTCTTCTACTTTAATGTTTTTTGACTGTATGTAACGGGTGAAAACTAAAGCACGATTCTCAGAGGGAAAAAAAAAAGAAAAAGGAAAAAAAAGGAAGGAACAAACTATAATGAAGTTTATAGCAAAAAACAGTTCACTTCTCACCTGAGACTTCCTGATCCCCCAAACTCCACCACCCCACCATTATCCTTACCTCCTTCCAGCTCCCTTGACAATGCTCACTCATTTCTCGCCACCCTAGCCCAACATGTGCAAGCTGTAGGAGTCCTCAAGAAGAGAACAGGAAGAAAAGACACGACCCACCACCTGCGGCTTACTGTCAGACAGACAGTGCCAACAACACGGACTGAACAAGCTTTTCTCAGCCACAAAAGTGTTTTCACTCAGTCAACTCACAGCCAAAATGGACCAGTTTGTCCCTCAGATCACACGATTTTTGGCAATTTAAAAATAATCATTAAAAATCAACCATTTCACCTAGGAGCATGAAACATACACCACTGGATAGAAAAAACAATATAATTACCAAAAATGTTTTACCTTTAGTGAGGAATCCATAGAGTTTACATGATGTAAGTAATCCAAAATGATACACATTTGCAGAAAAACAAAAACGTTTGTGCACACTGTAATCCACTTCTTCATGCTCTCTATCCTCCCACACAAGTTCAATTACACTTCTGAGCACTTGGTATGACCTACAGAGAATAGTATATTTATGGCAACTGCATAAAACACAAGAATTTGACCACAAAATCCTTGATCCATTCAAAATGTGTGATCATGTTCAAAATCGTGTGCTCACGGGAACTGAGAGTAGGACAATTCAAATCTGTATAAAACTACTACAGAATACACGAAGAACCGTCTAAGGAAAGTAGCTGCTCAAAAAGGCCCTAAGCTGTCCCTGAAACGAGATTTATTGCCCTTTAAAAGGCAGTATGACTTAAAAATTGTCAAACTCTGTCGGAAGTATGCGTCCGACATGCCTTCAAGCGATGTGAACAGTGTCGGAAACCCGCTTCCGACAAGACTCGATTGAGTTCATCCTTTCGCAATCCACCGCTCCTTCACCTTGCTCCATTCTAACTAGCCAAATATCCTTCCTATTGCGTGCGTCATGGGCAATTCATTCCCATTGTGGATATTTGGGAAGTTTTGAATGTTAAGATACACCATTTGAGGTCAGGAGTGGAAACCCAAGTCATGAGGATCAAAGAGGACTCCAGATTTTCAAGGACTGTTCAGCTTCTTTTCTCATGGAGCCGAGTATTATCAGCTGAAACACACACCAGTGAAGCAGGCAGATTTCATGCCAACTCACTTCACACAATCGACGACTTGAAGACAGGAACAGACGGAAAGAGAAACCGGTGGGAAGACAGACATGCTGCGGCCAACCAGATAGGAAAGGCCTCCAACAATCACATCTGCAGCTGGTAGATCGCTGGGTGAGTGGGTTCCATTTTACTGACAGTTGTGATCTGATATGGGGAGGGGAGGGAGGGGGGGGGGAAGAGAGAGAGAGAGAGAGAGGAGAGAGAGGAGAGAGAGAGAGAGAGAGAGAGAGAGAGAGAGAGAGAGAGAGCACTGGTAAAAACAAACTCCTAATTTATATCAGTAATAGATAAGCCATGAGGGGAAAATACAAAAAAAAACAAAAAAAAACCCAAGCAGCAGGCAAGATAAGTGATTGCTCGTTTATTTTCCTTGTCCTGATTGTTTTGTTTCTTGCCTGAAGAAGACTAAGTGACTGTTCGTTGTCCCGATTGTTTTGTTTCTTGCCTGAGAAAGATCTAAGAAGTCAAAATGCTTCATGTTTTGTCTTGTGATTCGTTTGTCCAATTTTCGTTTGTCAAATTGCTATGAATGGGAGATTAAAGATATGACTTCATGTGAGCTTTTTTTTCACACTGGCCAAGTGTTGTTAAGGATACAGTTGGCAGGAAAAACTGGATCAGGTGAGAGCATTTTGAATTTCTTGCCTTGAAAGCTGTCTTGTATTCACTCATACGTTTCAACTCTAAGACGACTTGAGACTTTTTGTTTCGCTCAAATGATTACAATTAACATATTTACATCCTTTTCTTCCTTTAGCGGGACATTTCTGCAACAATCAAGTTCATTTCTATGTGTTGAATTAAATTTTGAAACCCAATTTATTTTTTGGGGGGGGAGGGAGGGGGGGAGAGGGGACATTCCCTCATCCCCTCCAAATTCACATCTAAACTATATCATATCTTGTACAAAAATCAGGTAGTAGTATATGCGCAATTTGCCGTGTATGCGTCTCTTTTCTACGTTGACCAAGGTTATAACAGAGCACTGCGGTCATTTGCCTCTGCTGGTCAATAAGAAATCCATCCATAATCACAAACCAACTGGTCCTCTCTCATGATGCCAGCGGGGTCTAAAGCGAGCGCAATTGCAACCGACGTAGTCAACACCTCTTTCTCAGCTGTCCAAATCATTGATTCAGTGGTACCTGGGCCCGCTAGTCTGTCCACAATCACTCTGATTGGACAGTCGTCTGTCACCATCACTCATGGTCACGCCCGGCAAGAGCTGAAAAAAGCACTGTTTGTTTGTTTTGGGCGAATTGAAGCGGCTTCACTGTGGCAACCACTTCAGCAAACACAGTCGGGTTCCTACAGACTCCCAAGAACAAAATTCAAGGAGTTTTTCAAAGAGTTTTCAAGGAGCGTTTATTTTATTTCAAGGCAAGAGGTGGCACGAAAATTACACCATTGTTCTTTTAAAACTTCATTTTTCCATTTTTTTCTATTGTTTATGTTAAAACAAAAAACAAAAAAACATGGAAAAAACATATTTCGGAGATTTCAAAGCTCTTGTGTGATTTGGGGACCACAAATGATGGCAAAATTATGAAAATTGAAAAAAAAAAAAAGTTCATGACAAGAACTGTATTTGTATCATAGCAGACATATAAGGCACTTGAAGCATGACTTTTCTTGTTTTGCTTAGCTATAGTAATGCAATGACAAAAGGATTTTTATATACTGTTTTGCTGAGCTAAAGTAATGCAATTACAAAAGGATTTTCATTATATCTAAACTACTTATTTTTCAATAATTTTTTTTCCATATGGGGGCCATCAGGCTTCGCGTTTCATTGCTTTCAAATTATTCCAATAGAAATAGCAAATGAAACGTGCTGTTTTGACTTTATAAATAAAATATGATTGCATGCAGAATCCATTTCTGATCAAAAGAAAAAAAATTACCACGCTAGCTAGTCTGGATCCAGAGATATTGAATGAAAGTGAGGTGCAATGCCAAATACCTTGATTTTCCCTCACCACACTGAAATCCTTTGGCGATCTGACTATCTGGAAACATTGTTTGAAAAATCTGAGAATTCTGTTCACAAGAGCTGAAGCTTTGGTGCGCGTTTACAGTGTTCAGTGTCCACAGAATTTCAGATTTCAGCACATCTGTCTTTGAGCAAAACGAGTCCACTGTGGCTGAAGAGCTGGTACTGGATTCACGCACGGACACATCACGATCAGGATTTAATGACGACACAACATTCGCGTTCAACACTGCTGCTGCCGTCTTGTTCGTAAGAAAGTACGATGATGGGTATCGCTGCTGAAGATCTTGCCGCCAGTAGAGCCACGTGTCTTCTTTCCTTTGCTGTGGCTAGTCAGGGCACTCTTGCCCATTACTCGCACATCGAAACTTTTTTTGCAGACTGTGCAGTAGCAGGCATGCTTGTTGGCTTTGTCTTCTCTCGCCCAGTCAGAAAACTCGGGTTTATCCAACCACAGACGGTTTGAAAGCACATTTCCCCCCAGGCATTTTCAAGCTCCGTTCATAATGAACTGAACAAGCCGGAAACGCAAGACCTTTTCTTCGCGCATGCATAGAATTTAAAAATTGCGGAAGTTACAAATTATCTCCCTTGGTTCATTCTTTAGCAGACGACAACGTGGGATCGCGATGATCTAAAAATGTTGAAAATAATTTTTCATCAACCTGAACGCATAAAAAATCAAACTGCCGTTTTTTTTTTCTTGCCACATTAAAAATATTTTGGAGATGATGGTTTGATTTTCAAGGGTTTTCAAGGAGGTTTGGGTCAACATAACCACATTTTATTGATTTTCAAGGGCAGAACCTGCCTACCTCATGTTATGCTCATCAGTAATAACCACAGAGATTTTCAGTAATTTTGCATTTTCCTTCAGTAATTCCACGGACGCGTAATACACGGCGTTTTTGAACAAATAATGTGTACAAAACTCCAACTACATTTTTAACATTTTAACAAAAAATATAAACAGTAAAAAAGGAACAAAAACAACAAAGCAGAATTAAAATACCTTGGGGATGATGGCTGATGACAGACTCAGGACAGGAGTTTCAGGTCAATTCAAAGGTGATATACTTGACAGTTTGTAACTTACACAGCAGTCACCACAGATGACACCACTGATGAAGAACCTAATGTACAACCCCCCCTCCCCCCCCCCCCCAAAAAAAAAAAAAAAACTACAAAAATGTGTGTGTGTGTGTGGTGTGGTGTGTGTGTGTGTGTGTGTGTGTGTGTGTGTGTGTGTGTGTTGCACTAAGCCTGTATTGTGCCTGAGAGATTGCTGAGTCTGGAAACATCCTTTTCATTTTCGCCACTATCTTGTCAGCACAGCTCAGGGACAAGTTGTTTTCCGCAGATCAGCTCACACAACAGTCTTTCTGCGTTGGTGATCTTCCGTGTGTGGGTCTGACCGGCTGCTCTCGCTGGATTTCGTAAACAACGATGTGATCTTCTGACTGGAGGCACTGGCAACTGTCTCTTTGTGCATTTTCCCCGAGATATGGCGCTTGCAGTCATTTGCTCCCCCATGTCCGATGGAGAAGTCTGAATTGCACACCGAGCAGTATACAAATCCAGGTCCATGTTTTTTGGATTGCAAAAGACAAGGCCAAGTCCGCGTGTATTTACTTCGGAACACTTGCTTCTTCGCCTCTTCCGTTGTGGCACAGTGGTTTTCGAACCCTCGTCGTCGGTTTCATGCAAACGTTTAGAAGATTTCTCCGCCATTTTCACAATCGCCGGCAAAAATAATCGGTTGAAACTTTGTCTTACAATGGCTGAACAAAAGGCTTCGAATGGCGCGCACAGATGTGATGGCGCGTCGTGTTGGCCCACAGCACCACATTGACCAATCGCAAGTTCCGAACCATCTGTGGTTTCGGCTTGAGTCAAGGGAAGTTACTCTGTGGTCTCGGAAAGGTCTAGCAGTCGACAATTTTTCGAGTCTGGAATTTGCGTAGTTTTTCAATTTTCTTTTCCGTAATTTCGCACGGAAAATCGTACCTCCGTAATGGGGGGTTAATTTCCGTAAGATTACGGACGATTACGGAAGGGTAGGCAGGTCTGCAAGGGGTTTCAAGGTCTTGAAATTGGCTCTCAGAAATCAAGAGTTTCAAGGAGTTTCAAGGAGCGTACGAACCCTGACAGTGGTCCTGAAAGGGCATGTCTCAACGCTTCCCAAATACACTGGTCAAAACAGAATCTGGGGGACTTGAGAGGGGCAAACTGGCCAGTTCTGCAGATAACAGTGCTACAGGGAGGGATGATAACTGAGGGACCCACACCAGCAACTTCTGTCACTTGAAATCTGCTCGTAAAGCAGGCTTCACTATACTGCTAAAAGCATATGTCATGAAAGAGAGAAAACATACACATGTAACTCTCTTTCTATATCACTCTCTGAAGTTATACAATACATTCAACACGCATATCCGGGAGCATGGCCGACTACTGTATATCACTATACAGTACTACTAAAAACAAAGCCAAGAAAGAGAAAATATACACATGTCTTTCTGTATCACTCTCTGAAGTAATAAAATACATTCAATACACATCCCCAGGAGCAGAGACGACGACTGTATATTTGCCAGGAACCAGAAGGCGCCAGTAGTCGCCAAACTGGACGGAAGTGACGGTGTGATTGATGCCGACCACGCTGATAGTGGCGTTTGGTATTCCCTGGCCCGTTGCCTTGTCGGTGACGAAACCGTGGACCCCAATGTGCACCTGTTTTGAGAGCAGAGTCCAAAAGTTGTAACCGTCAGTTAAAGGTGGTTTTCACTCAACAGCATTCTGCCCATGTTAACAATTTCAACACCTCAGCCATACACTGTAATACGCCACAATTATTAATTTAGCAGAAAGCAAAGGCATGCTTTTGCTTGGGTTTTTGTTGTTGTTGTTGTTTTTTTTTAAAGTACAGTTGAGCTTTAATTCAAAAGAGTCTACATGGACCATCAGCTTAACCATTTAGCTACACCTGTTTTTTTCTGTTACCTAGGTGAGGGAGAAGAGGTAGGGATCGGGGTAAGGACACCTGTTTTTTCTGTTACCTAGGTGAGGGAGAAGAGGTAGGGATCGGGGTAAGGACACCTGGTTTTTTCTGTTACCTAGGTGAGGGAGAAGAGGTAGGGATCAGGGTAGGGTGGGAGCATCTAGATTTGATGTACTACTATGGAATCTGACTTGTTTAAGAGTGTCTGCACAAATGTCACAGCTGACTGGTAAGAGAGAGAGAGAGAGAGAGAGAGAGAGAGAGAGGAGAGAGAGAGAGAGAGAGAGAGAAGAGAGAGAGAGAGAGAGAGAGAGAGAGAGAGAGAGTGTGTGTGTGTGTGTGTGTGTGTGTGTGTGTGTGTGTTGTGTGTGTGTGTGTGTGCGTGCGCGTGTGTGTGAAGTCAAAATCATCTTTATTGAGGGTTGAAGAATAAGCTGTCAAGCTTTTTTACATCCTGCCCCCATAAAAAAAAACCAAATATAGCATGCAATGAGGGAAATTACAAATAACATTTGAAAAAGACATAACTTCAACCATACACGTATGTACATTACTCATATTAAACATATGAAATAATATGAAACAATTCTTGGAACATCATTTCAAATGTAGAACTTTAGAGAAAAGAGAGAGAGAGAGAGAAATGGGGGGGGGGGGGGGGGGTATGACCTTTAATTGTTGCATAGACTTTCCATCAGATTCTTTTTTAGTGCTTTTTTAAATGTCTAATTTGAGGGACATGATTTTACAGAGGAAGAAAAATTATTCCATGCGATCCCTCCAGAGTGTACTAAACTTGATTTATAAAGATTATTTCGGGGTCTGGGAAAAGACAGTTTATGTGTATGTCTATTTCTATTGGTGACAAAGCTTTCGGTAATTTTCTTTGGAGCTGATCCATTCATTACATTGTAAATGCGTAAGCATTTTGTTGAAATGGAGTCTATCTTTAAAAGGAAAAACGTTTAAAGTTTTGTAATCACTCTTGGTCAAGGAACAAGATTTTAAATGAATGAACTTAATGGCCCTTTTATGTATACGACTTAAATGTTTCAGATTAGTTTCGCTGGCCCCAGTGTGTGTGTGTGTGTGTGTGTGTGTGTGTGTGTGTGTGTGTGTGTGTGTTGGGGTGTGTGTGTGTGTGTTGGTTTTATTTCCATTCCACACATTACATTACTGTGTAATGTATGTATCACATTTCTGCTGGTTGCAAACGCGAAACAAAAGTATCTCTTGCCTTTTGCCTGCCTTTCTTTTCCTTTTTCAATTTTTTTTTTTTTTGGTGGGGGGGGGGGGGGGGGGGGGGGGTCAAAACTGAGAAAGCATCAAACAAATTTCATGATTTCACACTGAGATTCCACATATGTTAAAAAACATCAAACAAATTCCAAGATTTCACATAAGTTAAAAAAAAATTTTTTTTAAAGTACAATTGACAGCACAACCCCAGTCATTCTTTTTCTCTACAAGACACATGGACTGACGGAGATAGAGATGTATGACATGTTACCATCTCCTGAAAAACATTCTGGTCACCATGGTTGATAACATTTTTCTTTTGTTTGTTTAACTGCTTTGGTTGTCAACGGATCCTTAACCCACATCCCCCCCCCCCCCCCCCCCTCAGGTCAACTGTTCCACCTCTGCATGCAGTCCATGCAAACCTACCCCTTCTTCTCCCCCCTCTACCCCAACCCTGCTTCCTTCTACTTGTGTCTGCTGGTTTTATACACTAACAAACATGTGAGATACAGACATGCACATACACAGGCCGAGACACACACATATAGGCATGTATACACACTCAAACACACACAAGTGCGCGAACACACAGACACACAGACACGCATGACACACACACACACCGTGACACACACAACACACACACACACAGAGTGACACACACACACACACATGCGCGCATGCACACACACACACACGCACATACCACACACACACACACCACACAGACACCCCACACACACACACACACCTTCTCCAAGTAGGACAGCAAAGCCTCTTTGTTGTTCTTCCACTCCTGGGTAGTTGGAAGGATGAGGGTATTTGCAGCACGACAGCTCCAGGGTGATCTCAAAACAGTTGCTGTGCAGGTAGTTGTAATCCTCCATCCCTCCTGAAACCAGACCAGCCGCCATGGCAAGGTGGTTAGCGTCACAGACTCCAGCTGGGAGGTTGTGGGTTCAATTCCCATCAGAGCCATGTGGGATTTTTGTGCCCCAACCAGCTCCTACCCAGGTGCCGAGTTTGCTACAGGCTCAACTAGGAAGACTGGGACCACACAGTTAAGTTTCTTACACTCAAATAAATTCCTAAACAACACTGCAGGTGTCTGTATCGCTCGGGCCTGGTTGACACTGGGATAGATTATGAAAATAAGCACAGAGTACAGCCCTGTGTCATGTAGTCTCAGATCGGAATGTAAATCCGCGGCATAATCTTCATCATCCTCATCCTTATCGATCAGCATAGGAGAAAAAAAAATCTGTCTCAGTCCACACAGTGTTTTCTTTTATATAGTAGTCGAGTATGTGTAATGTGGCCAGGACATACCAATGGCACAAAATGAGTCCTGCATGAGCTGCAACATTGGCATATTTATGGTGGCATGTTGAAATGATAACAGTATTGTATGGAACAGTACAATACAGTGATAGTATGGTATGATATGTATGGCATGCTGTGGAACCGATACTATACAGTGTGAACTGGTTCCCTTTGGAATGGTGTAGTACTCTATATATCAGAATATGACATGGTATGGTATGGAATGCAATGGGGGGCAATCTGGTATGTTTTGGTTTGATGTGAAATGGAATGGTATGATGCGATCTATGGAACAGCAAGATACAAAAGAAATATATGGACAGGTGCAATGTGATTTGGATTGGTAGAGTATGATTTTGAATGGCATGACATATGAAATGGTAAGGTATGATGCAGGTTGGTATGTTGAAACATTACCATATGGCATGGTATTGCCACGTGTGGGAATCAGCACAGGGCTAGAAAAGATTCAGATTTAAAATGATACAGTCACTGAGTCAGTGTAGTAGAACTTCACAATGAACTGGATTCTCTGAACAAAGCCAGCCTCTCTTTAAAGGCTTGTTTTCCTCTGACATGTTGTACTTCCTCCTTGTCAAATGTACCCTTCCACCATGGACTTGCCTTCAACTTCGAGAACCTTTTTTTTTTTCCTTAGTTTTCTACTTCTCAGGATTTTGGGGGTTATCCTTATTCCACCGTACCAAACATACTTTCTGTACTGTAGCAAAGCATACAAATTTATATACATGCAATGCATGCATGTGTAAGCCTTTCTGCATTCATGTGTGTTTAAGTTTTGATTTTTTTATTTTTAATTGTAGGAATACTACTTCATGCAGTCTTCTTTGTCTGTGCATCTTCCCTAACGGCCCCAGCCAATCCAAGCCCACTCCTAGGTTATTCAGTCATTGTAGTCTAGGGCAGGAGAGAGATATAATCAAAAAGACATCTGTCACACTGTCTGTCTGGGTTCAATACAGCAGTATTGATCAACCACTGGGCTTTGACTACCTCTTGGCTTGTATCCCATGAACTACTCATATCATCAGCTTTAAAAAAATTTCTTTCTTTCTTTTCTTTTTTCAAATATCCATGCAGTCTATAAGGGAGAGGGAGAGAGAGGTGTGTGTGTGTGTGTGTGTGTGTGTGTGTGTGTGTGTGTGTGTGTGTGTGTGTGACTGTGTGTATGTCATGTGTGTGTGTGTGTGTGTGTGTGTGTGTGCGTGTGCGTGCGTGCGTGCGTGTGTGTGTGTGTGCGCACGCGTCTGCCTACCTTGTGACTTCATTCCAGTTACAGACCCTATAACGAGACGGACTGTTGTATAATTACTGGACTTGTCCTCCTCTCAAGTTCCCCCTTTGCCCCCTTGCAATAATATTGATCACTTCACGAGCACAACCATTAATATAATGTATGTATTATGATTGTATGACACCTTGTTTTCATACCCCTGTATCTACGCCATTCTCCAAATCAAATTGCGCAGTTCATCATGACTCATTTCATTACTGGGCTTAATAAAAATCCGTGTTTGTCTTTGGACAGAGACTGAGCGAGACAGAGAGACAGAGAGAGAGAGAGAGAAAAGAGAGAGAGAGAGAGAGGGGGGGGGGGGGGGGGGAACAGAGAGAGAGAGAGAAAAAGAGAGTGAGTGAGAGAGAGAAGCAGAAGGAGGGAGAGGGGGGAGGAGAGAAGAGGAGAGGAAGAGAGAGAGAGAGAGAGAGAAGAGAGAGAGAGTGAGAGAGAGAGAGAAACAGAGACAGACAGAGGTGGCGGTGGATGGCACGGGTGTGATAAAGAGAAGCATGCATACAAGCATGATATCTTCATGAATAAACACAACACTTAAACATACACACTTAAATTTTGACACTATTACTTATCAGGCTAATTGAAGTTGAATCTGAGCCTGTCTTGCACCCAATTTGACAAAGAAAAGCGACTGCTCAGTCTCATTTTCGTTGTCCTGAGTGTCGTTTATCTTCCCTGAAGAAGACCAAAGAGGCTGAAACATGTCATGTTTTGACTTGTGTTTCGTTTGACCCTGCTGTTCGGCCGGAGATATTTTTTAACACTTTTTTAAGATGTATGAATTCTTAAGTTCACCACAGGAAAGGAGCAAGCTGGAAGCACCACCATCATCTCACTTTTTCTGCCGATACGTATAATTTCATCATATGTACAGTCCGTCGAATGACACTATAAATTGAGGTTCTGTGTGTGAACGCACGCATTAGATTTGGCACGTGTAAAATCCCATCACCGACTTTCGGAAGAGAAGGCCAGTTTGGTCATTAGTATGGATGACACATTACACATAGCATGCACCCTGCATTTGAAATGGAAAGAATGAAGGAAATAAGGAAAATGAGTGAACAATATTGACTGGGTGACATGGGAAACGACTGAATGAAGCACTAGCTGGCAGCTCTTCAGTTGGCTCTATCAAGGTAGGCAGCCTGTTGTGTAAACGAGTGTGGATTGTAAAGCGCTTAGACAGAGCTTGGTCTCTAGCTGAGGATAGGCGCTATATTATAAGTATTCATAATAATAAGAAGAACAATACATCAGCATGAGGGCTAACTGGTGTTCTGCTCTGAATTTCAGTATGGCTTTGGAAGTGGGCTGTGCTAGTTGGGGTAAATTTACCAGGGCTAGAACTTCCCAAATAATTTTCAGTTGTCCTGGAGACAAGTAGATCTACATTAAAAAAAACAAAAAAAGAAAAAAAAAACCCTTGTACTAGTCTTCCGCACCCCCCCCCCCCCCCCCCCTCATTTCTAACTTGACCTCCCTTATTAAACATATATGAATAAAATGACTGAGCTTGCCACTAGTACAACTACACCAGTTGATTTTTATCTGAAAGACAAAACAGCCTTCATGAAATGCTGCCTCTGAATCAGATCCAGCATCATAGTATGCATTCAGAACACCACCGGCAGTGTAAATTGTAATGATATTTTTCTCTTTACTGTAGATCAGCCATTCACGATTTTTCTGACATAATTTCTGAAATTACTTTCTTTTCCTCGTCAGTCTTGGTCTTTGAAACATCTTCTTTCTTTCCCTGATCTTTTTCCAAGATCAAAATCTCCAACTGGTCTTTCTCCAGATAAAGGTTCGTGATTTCTGGAGCTGGGAACGACATATGTGCAAGTGACAAAAGGTCGCCCAAAAAAGCCAACAAAAAGTGGATTTTCAAAATAGTTTTTATTAACAGCAATTTTGTCCAAAGGAAGACTTATGTTTAAGGGTCATAAAAACATACATACAAAGATAACTCATGCACCGATGTTCTGCTAGTAATGTGATAAGGCATCATAACAAGCATCTGACGGTTGTTATGCTGGACATTCATTTTATCAATATTCCTATTTGAATGTCTGTTATACAGCATAATTGTTTCAGTGGAAATAAGACTGAATATTACAGCTAAATTTCATTCCAAAAGAAAAGGCATCTGTGCAGTTTAAGATCAAGTTTCACATGAGATGGTATGTCCAACATAACAACCGTCGGACATATTGATTTGTTCTTTATTGCTGTGTTGGAAATAAGACAGTAACTGCATCCTCTGATGATTTTCTGTGTTGTTGAGGGTGCATTTCATGTAATGATACCAAGTATAGGACCCACAATAGCCTTGTTACCATGATATGGCATTTTTATCTGACAGTTGTTATGATGTTGCATTGGACATACCCAAGTATGCAAAAATAACAACAGTCATTAAAAAAAATGGACATACTTTTCCTTTGAGTACAGTTCTATTGTTATTGTTACATTTTACACATAAAGGCCTATAAAACAAGCTAAATAAGTCACAGTGATCATTTTAGACACCTTAAATAGAATCCATCTGACAGTTGTTATGGCCTCACTGTTGGACATACTCAACAAACTGCTCATGTGCTGACAGGAATTAGATTATTTATGATCAAAATGAATAGAAACAGTTTGACAGTAACAATAATAAAGTGTACATTTAGGGCACCTGCTCTCTCAGATAAGCTCAGAGCGCTTACAAATCATATGAAAATACATTTTATGGTTAAACAACATAATTACAAGATGTAAACAGATTTTTGCATATTCTGCACCAGACTTTCTCTTCCTTTCCTCTGATGAAGAAAGTAGGATGCGAAGACCTAGAAAACACAAATTTCTTTCTCAAACAAATAATACAAAAATACTTTTAGGTAATTTTGGAATTAACTGCATAAAAACAAGTGATCAAAATAAAAATGTTCATGAACAAAATCAATTTGCTATGCTTCAGGTGATTTCCAACCTACCTCTTACACCCCCCACCACTTCTTATTCAGGTTAAGAAGCCATAATCAATGAGCTGATTTATTTGCTACTATTGCCTTGGGGGCGGGAGGGGGCGGGGCTGAATTTTTCCCCAGTACTTCTTCTTCTTCTTCCTAAAATACTGGTTCACTCAAAAACGAATAGGTCACCAGCGCGCATGTTAAAAAGTAAAATAAAATAACATAAAATAGTGCGACTCAGACTGTTGGCCCCTGGAGCAAATTTGGCAACAAGGGGGTCGCACTCGATATTCAAGAAGTTAAAAGCATGGCCAAATTCAGGCCCAGGTAACCATAAAATATCTGGGGAAGTTAAAATAGAAAATCGTCAATATGCAGATCTCAAAACTGTCGTATCAATTTGTTTTTTTTTAATGAGACTGCATTTGTGGCAATCTTGATGGCACCCGGCAGTGAGTTCCACAGCCGTACAGAACTAGGATAAAATGAATGTAAGAGGCTGTCAATATTTGATGCAGGTATGGTATAACATTGACCGCCACTCCTGGTGCTGCTTTTATTCAATACTAGTTGTTCCATTGAAATAAGTATTAGTTTAGCTCTGCCTTTGAAGATGTTAAGTTTGATAAAAGCTCTTCTCTCTTCTAAGGGTTTCCATTCTAATTTCCTCATGTTCTTTCTAGTATTCCCCTTTTCTCTGATGTGTTTCCTGTTACAAACCGTGCTGCTCTCTTCTGAATCTTTTCGAGGTTATCAATGTCCTTTAGATGGTAAGGATCCCAAACTGAGCAACCATATTCCAATACTGGTCTAACCATTGTTTTGTAGCAGTGGTCTTTAACCTTTTGGGGCAGTCATTGATATTCCTGTATAAGAAAGCTAAGATGTTATTTGCTTTCTTACATACTAAATTGTAATGTTCTTTCCATTTGGGAGACGACTATCTATAATCACGCCTAAATATTTTGCAGCATTGCTTTCTTTAAGAATAGTATTATGAATAGAATATTCTGATCTAGTTGGTGAGTGTTTGTTACATATACGCAACATTTTGGGGGATGAAATTCCATTTTCCAAGTTCTTTCCCACTCTTGTAAAGCGTTTAGATCTTCTTGTAGAATGCGTGTATCATTCTTGCTTCTGATTGTTCTATATACTAAGCTGTCATCTGCAAAAGCCTTATAGTAGTTCCAGGAGAGAGATTTCTACTTATGTCATTTATACAAATTAAGAAAAACAAGGGCCCCAGAACAGTTCCCTGTGGTACACCTGACAAGACTGGTTTACAATGGGATGACGACCCTTCCACAACAACTTTCTGCGTTCTCCCAACGAGGAATGATCTAGCCCATTTTAGCAAAGAAACGCCAATGCCGATGTGTTCTAATTTAAGCAGCAGGCCCTCATGGTCAACCTTACCAAAGGCTTTAGAAAAGTCTAATAAAATTGCATCTATTTGCTGTCTGTTGTTAAGACAGTTATTAAAATCATTGAGAGTTGTTATAAGTTGAGTCTCACAACTCCTTTGCTGTCTAAAACCATGCTGGGCATTATTTAAGAAGTCATATTTGTCAAGATGGTCCATTATGCTACTATATATTATGTGTTCAAGTAGTTTTGCTGATTGGATGTAGTTTTGTCACCCTTTTTGAATAACGGAACAATGCTGGCATCTCGCCACTCATCAGGTATTACTCCCTGGTCCAGTGAAGCTTGTAAAGTGGTTGGTATACCTCACTCAATTCATTGGCACATAATTTTAAGAGCTTGCCAGGAACGCCATCAGGACCAGTAGCTTTGTTTTCATTGATGTTGGTCATTAACTTAAATACTCCTGCTTTGTTTACTTTGATGTTTTGCATTTCAGGGAGTTTATCATCATCCTTTAGTCTAACGTTAATTAAAGGCTTGGGATTTGGAGAAAACCGAACAAAACTGCTTGTTTAGTAAATTTAGACTGGATGAGAGGGGGAAAAAAACCTAACTGAATCCAGTTAGTTGAAAAAAGGGCCCAGGAAAAAAAAAAGGAAAGAGAGAGGGGGTGAGGGGGGGGGGGGGGGGGAGGCTGGGGGAGGGGATACATGGAGGGACTGGGAGGGGGGGGGGGGGGGGCTGGTGGAATCTGGTTGCTGGTCTCTACTCCTCCACATTTTATCAAAAAGCATTATGGAAATAGCCTAAAATGTGCACTTTCAATTCTTCAAAATAAATATGTATTACAATGAAAATAAACTTATCATTTATTAATCACAAGAGATACTGATGTCGTTACGACTGACATACTGAGTGATAATGTCTTCAACTATGAGAGTAACAACTGTCAAATAATCGCCAGATTTCCCACTAATCCTATGATCTGAACTTTAGTTCTGTCATGTATTTAAAGAAAAAGCAAATTAGAAATTCCAAGCTGTTTTCTGCCCCAGTTTTACGTATAATTGATACATTGATTAACTTAATATCCGTCGGTCGTTTATTTCGGACATCGCTAAAACGATGTCCTAATCATGTGTCACGCACAAAAACATCGCCCGAAAGTTGAGGGAAATCCCGTTAAATTGCCCCACTCTACTTTTGGTTCACTTAGAATTTAATCATTTACAGAAACACACATTTGAGGAACAGCTGAAACCAATGTTTCTATCATTTTCTTGTGACGGTCGTTATGCATTTGACAGTCGTTACGATTTCTGACAGTCGTATGATTGTGGACAAACAACATTTCCACACCTTCTCTGCTTCGAAGCGCCATTCTTGACGAAAGCTCCAGCCTCGATTTGAAACCTTTTGCCTTGGGTGCTATTTTAAAGCACGGCATGGGATCTGTAAGTTCGTTGTTAGTAGAATTGCGAAGAAAAAATACGGTCGTTATTTTCTGACATACTGCTTATTACCGTATGGATTTCGCGCTCGTTTGCTGCCACTGAATCGAATTTGGTTCGGAAAACACCTTTCTCCATTCGGTTAGTGTTGTCCGAGATGCCCAGTTAAATGAACACGGAACCGAACCGAACCTGATGTGAACGATCGAGTTTTGTGACCGACACGATTTGACATACAGCGTTACGACTGTCAATCGGATTTTACGCTTGACAGCATCGAAAACAATCAGAAATAGAACCGGTTTGTGATTTTAACATGTTCGCGTTGATTTTTCTGCATCTTTATTCATATTGTTGTGATGGTGTGCAATTTGATATGTAATCCAGGCTTCGGACACAACCGCATCACTCGTCGCCATCTTGAATGGAAAATTTATCTAAGAAACGCGTACAACTTGGGCATTTCAAATGGAAGGCAGACACCCAACTCACCATGTTATATTATGTATCTTCAAGGTATTATAAAACATCAAGCAATAAATAAAAAAGCATTGGTATAATACCAATATAAAATTTTTTTTAATTCTTTATTTGTGCGATAAATATACAGGGGTCTGGACGATCACCTTTTGTCACAAGCTCTATGTAACAGGGACATAAGGGGACATTTTGCTTGCTACCATACACTAGGTTGAAATGATGAATTCTTCACCACCATCAAAATGTGCAGTGATGGCATTTCTGCATACAGATGACTTACGTAAGGATTAGATCTAATGTTTTGCATGTGATCAAGCACGATGTATCCATGCTGCTGGCATTTTCTATGAACAAAATTGTATTATGCATCACGCCTTTGGAAGAGGGCAGTACGAACCATCTGCACTCCAGCTGATGCTTAGTCACCCTTTCACTGACACAGTAAACTGGTTGCCTGATGGACAAATGAAGAACACCAGTTGCACCTGATTGACAGAAGATTTAAGTTCTGCACTTCACTGACAGAAGATTTAGTTCTCATGGACAATTGGATGGGTGGGTTTTTCGAGCCCTGCTTACATCTGAAGACATAACTAGTTCTGATATCCTTTAAATCTAGTTTAATTTATTATAATATAGATCCACTGGAATAACAAATGCTGTACCTAGCACAGATTTTAGTGGCATAGGTCCTTAAATTACAATGTGGGTCATTAAAAATATATATTTATATGACATCTGCTAAAAGCTTTCATATTCACAATCAAACTTTAGTTATTTCCAAAGTTCTGGGACACACAGTATCCTGATGATATTCCAACAGAAATAATAAGAAAAGTCTTCTGTTTTATCAGCGTGGTCAGTCTGAGCAAACCTTGATGAAGCTTGCAAAAACAAATCAAGACAGAAAAGAGATTTCACTCTTATAGATCTAAATATTCAGCGGTCCATAATTTGTCTCACAGGAGTTTATGACCAAGTTTTAGCACTCAGAAACCAAAGCCTGCAATTAACATATATCATCAATT
>CM031621.1:48434155-48441655 GCA_018398815.1 Conus ventricosus | reverse complement strand
AAATTACTTGAACACATAATATATAGTAGCATAATGGACCATCTTGACAAATATGATTTCTTAAATAACGCCCAGCATGGTTTTAGACAGCGAAGGAGTTGTGAGACTCAACTTATAACAACTCTCAATGATTTTAGTAACTGTCTTAACAACAGACAGCAAATAGATGCAATTTTATTAGATTTTTCTAAAGCCTTTGATAAGGTTGACCATGAGGGCCTGCTGCTTAAATTAGAACACATTGGCATTGGCGGTTCTTTGCTAAAATGGGCTAGATCATTCCTCGTTGGGAGAACGCAGAAAGTTGTTGTGGAAGGGTCGTCATCCCATTGTAAACCAGTCTTGTCGGGTGTACCACAGGGAACTGTTCTGGGGCCCTTGTTTTTCTTAATTTATATAAATGACATAAGTAGAAATCTCTCTCCTGGAACTACTATAAGGCTTTTTGCAGATGACAGTTTAGTATATAGAACAATCAGAAGCAAGAATGATACACGCATTCTACAAGAAGATCTAAACGCTTTACAAGAGTGGGAAAGAACTTGGAAAATGGAATTTCATCCTCAAAAGTGCCAAGTGTTGCGTATATGTAACAAACGCTCACTAATTAGATCAGATTATTCTATCCATAATACTATTCTTAAAGAAACTAATGCTGCAAAATATTTAGGCGTGATTATAGATAGTCGTCTCAAATGGAAAGAACATTACAATTTAGTATGTAAGAAAGCAAATAACATCTTAGCTTTCTTACACAGGAATATCAATGACTGCCCCCAAAAGGTTAAAGACGACTGCTACAAAACACTGGTTAGACCAGTACTGGAATATGGTTGCTCAGTTTGGGATCCTTACCATCTAAAGGACATTGATAACCTTGAAAAGATTCAGAAGAGAGCAGCACGGTTCGTAACAGGGAACCACATCAGAGAAAAGGGGAATACTAGAAAGAACATGAGGAAATTAGAATGGAAACCCTTAGAAGAGAGAAGAGCTTTTATTAAACTTAACACCTTTTTCAAAGGCAGAGCTAAAGTAATTGATATTCCAATGGAACAACTAGTATTGAATAAAATAGCACCAGGAGTGGCGGTCAATGTTATACCATACCTGCATCAAATATTGACAGCCACTTACATTCTTTTTATCCCAGTTCTGTACGGCTGTGGAACTCACTGCCGGGTGCCATCAAGATTGCCACAAATGCAATCTCATTCAAAAAACAAATTGATTCGACAGTTTTGAGATCTGCATATTGACGATTTTCTATTTTTACTTCCCCTGATATTTTACTATTACCTGGGCCTGAATTTGGCCATTGCTTTTATCTTCTTGAATATCGAGTGCGACCCCTTGTTGCTAAATTTGCTCCAAGGGCCAACAGTCGGAGTCGCACTGTTTTATGTTATTTTATTTTACTTTTTAACATGCGCGCTGGTGACCTACTCGTTTTTGAGTGAACCAGTATTTTAGGAAGAAGAAGAAGAAGAATTTTAAGTACAAAATCCTAATTGAGGCCTCATAAAGAGCACTCTGTTTTAACCGTCTTGAACATATATCCCCAATTCTTTTTTTGTTTCCTGTGTTTCTTTTTCGTCAGAGTAAATATTTTGTGTAGAATGATCGATTTTGTTTCCTCTGTGTTGTTTTAGCTTGAGTGCGTATTCTGTGTGGTTCGAGAGCCTTCTTCATCAAGAAAACGAGACACAAAGGTGCAGCATTAACATTGCATTTTACAGGTTCAGAGTCAATACGTCTTGTGTAGGGCCTACTGAGCATTGTCCAGAACAATTCCTCAGCTGCAGTTGTTGTCTGTTGATTGAAAGAAGCAGTGAATTATTGGCAGCCATGAATAGGATTGTCCAAGTGTGTGTGTGTGCTGCGGCGCGCGCGCGCGCGAGAGAGAGAGAGAGAGAGAGAGAGAGAGAGAGAGAGTTCCAATTTCTGTATAATGCTGGTTCTTATCCAGTGAGTGCGTGTATGTGTGTGTGTTTGGGGGGTTGGTGCGCGCGCACAAGAGAGAGAGAGAGAGAGAGAGAGAGAGAGAGAGAGAGTTCCAATTTCTGTATAACGCTGGTTCTTATCCAGTGAGTGCGTGTGTGTGCGTGTATGTGTGTGTGTGCGTGTATGTGTGTGTGTGTGCGTGTGTGTGCGTGCGTGCGTGTTGGAAGGGGGAAGGTAAAAGATCACGGTAAATGCTTAGTCCTAAAGCTCTTTGTTATCACAAGAGCTCAAGTCTTTGGTCAAAGGCAGGTTTCTCAAATGAACGTTTCACAAGAGAAGGAGGATTTTTTTTTTTTTTGGGGGGGGGGGGGGAGTCTAATGTATAGTTGTTACTCTCTCTCTCTCTGTACATGTGTGCATGTGTGCATGCACAAGTGTGTGTGTGTGTGTGTGTGTGTGTGTGTGTGTGTGTGTGTGTGTGTGTGTGTGTGTGTGTGTGTGTGTGTAACAGAGAGAGAGAGAGAGAGAGAGAGAGGAGAGAGAGAGAGGGGAGAGAGAGAGAGAGAGAGAGAGACAGACAGAGAAGAGAAAGAGAGAGGACAGAGACAGAGACACAGAGAGTGTTTATCTTCATCTTTCCTATCTCTGATTTCGTCACGTCGCTGATCTGACAGTACATCATTGTTTACATGTGCATGTGTGATGATTTTCCACTATGAGTGTCATGTATTGTAATGATGAATGCGCGACAAGGACAGTTTGTCTGAGCATCCTCTCAGGTGGAAATGATCAATCAATCGATCAATTGATCCATCAATCAATAAATCAATCAGTCAGTTGATCATTCAATCAAATCTATTGATTAGTCAATCAATATCTGAATCAATCAAGAAACCGATCAAACAATTAATCAATCAATCAATCAGTCAAACAGTCAGTTGATCATTCAATCAAATCATCGAATAGTCAATAAATCACTGAATCAATCAATCAATCAACCAATCAGTCAGTCAGTCCATCAATCTATCAATTAACATAAATTATCAATTCATCCATCAATCCATCAATCGGTTTCCATCTCTTTTCTCTTTCTTGTGGTAGATTTGCCGCTGATGTTGCTGTTGTGCTGCTGGTGGTGGTGCTCATGCTCTGAGGGTTCAAATCCCTGAAGAAGACCTAAGAGGTCAAAACGCGTCGTGTTTTGTCGTGTGATTCGTTTGGCTACGTCGTTTTCTTGGCGGTTCGCTATTAATTTGAAATTTGTTTAGATTTCTGCCTGCAGTCGCCTCACTTTGCAACTAGACTTGAGTTTTTAGATATTCTGATACGAGTGCACAAGCGCGCGCCACACACACACACACACACACACACACTAAAGGCTATATGCTGCATGATTGAACAGTTTTGAAACGATAGACCTATATCAAATCAATCGAGAGTTTAAAAAAGGGTACTTTTTGAGACCAGTTTTTGAAGATATAAACTAAGTGGAACGGTGAAGATTGAGACATCAGCCGCTCCAGACAGAGTGCCAAGAAAGAAAAGGAAGATTCACCGACAAATTTGAATTTTACGCGAGGAGCAAGGTGCCATCATGATTGCAGCTGGTGTGTGTAAAAGCATAAATTTGAATAAATTTTTGCACCTATAATGGTGTTTAAGGCTAGAACAGCGACGTAACTCTGAATTATCAAGCTTTCTACTGATAGAAACATTGCCGGAATTCATAATTTTTGTTTAACATTCTCAAAAAAAAAAAAAAAAAAAAAAAAAAGTTCGACAAATGTGAGATCAGTAACCTTTGCACTGATAGAAACATGGACGGGGTTCATATTTTTTGTTAAACATTCTAACAACAACAAAAAATTAATAAAAAAAAGAAAAAAGATATGACGAAGGTGAGAATAACGTCTTTTTAGGCTCCTGAGTAGTTCTTATCAAAATCGGAATCTAGACGAGAACCAGTCTTGAAAAATGAATAAATTAAAAACAAACACACAACAACAACAACAACAACAACAACAACAACACACACACACAAACCACACACACACACACACACACACACACACACCACACACACACACACTAAGGGAAATAAATTTATACATTATCCTTTCAGTCCGCACCATATATTACTTCCCTTGGTGGGGAACTGGTTATCCACATTGAACTGTCTAAAGCAGTCCAATGAAGTCCAACAGTTAGAATTGCTGCGAAAAAATCTCCGAACACCCAATAATGAACAACACGCAGCAATTTGTAAATTTTCGTGGTAAATGTAAGCCAGCTAAATGTGTCAGCATACGAATTGTTACGCCTAACCACACTGTTTAGCTGATCGATCACTTGTGGGACTGTCAGTTCCTAGTGCCTGCCATCAGGAAGCCAGGGAGTGTCTGGGAGTGGCTCAGGGGGAATTGGGAGCCTGGGTCGCCCGCGTGACAGGCGGGGATATTAACCACTCTGCTACCGAGGGAGGGGGAGGGGGAGGGGGATTCGGAGAAAGGAGACTGCGTAAGGGCGAGTAGATCAATGCACCTGCCCAGGGTGTTATTCGCACGAGGGTCTTGAAAGGGACGTCACCCCCTCATACAGTGTTAAGTGAACAGGGGTGGTTCACTGTAGTTTATCTGGATAATTATGTCTTTCTGCGTCAACGCGGTCACAATCGTTTCACATCACAGGCCCTGGAGCAGGGGCGACCACCTTCCAACCAGGCGGGTCCACAGGTGCCAGATATGAGGGTTAGCTGCGATATAAGTCAGGCTTGCCTGGTCGAATAAGCAGTCCCGGACCAACTGGCGATGTTCCTAGCAGGATGGGGCGGGATAATAGGTGGCACTGTTATCTCCACTGAAACACCCCATATATCCAATGACAGGAGCATCATGCGATCAAGAGCTGCGCTGTAAGCTCTCAGCCCTTGGGAAAGACACCCCAGTGAACAAACCATCTCCAACTATTGATAAATAGCCGGGTAGATTGGACTCGTCAGCCCAGTAAAGCAACCAGTCTAGGGGAGCGTTCACTCTGATATAAAAACAAGATGCGAAGCATATAAACGTACTCCCAGTTTTCCAAACCGCTTATAAATCGGCCAAGTGCTTTGTGAGATAAGAAATAAAGGCAAAATAACGAGTTTAACGGTTATTTAAACGATATACACTTTTGAAACTGGTATTTTAGTCCTCACTGGGCTAAAGCCTGTGTACATACCAAATTTCTTCCAATTCGGACAATATGTCAAGAATAACGGTTTTTAACGGTCAGATTTTGAAACACTACATGGACGTGCCATTTGTGTGTGATAACCCTTCTATATACAAAATTTCATTGAAACCCACCAATATATATATAAAATAACGGCAAAATAACGGTTTAACGGTTGTATAACCGATATACACTTTTGAAACCGGTATTTTAGTCCTCACTGGGCTAAAGCCTGTGTACATATCAGATTTCATCCAAATCGGACAATATGTCAAGAATAACGGTTTTTAACGGTCAGATTTTGAAACACTACATGGAAGTGCCATTTGTGTGTGATAACCCTTCTATATACAAAATTTCATGAAAACCCACCAATATAAAAAAAAAAAACCAACGGCAAAATAACAGTTTAACGGTTATATAACCGATATACACTTTTGAAACCGGTATTTTAGTCCTCACTGGGCTAAAGCCTGTGTACATATCAAATTTCATCCAAATCGGACAATATGTCAAGAATAACGGTTTTTAACGGTCAAATCTTGAAACACTATATGGAAGTGCCATCTGTGTGTGATAACCTTTCTATATACCAAATTTAATTAAAATCCACCTATATATAAGAAATAACGGCAGAATAACGGTTTGTAACGGTTGTTTAATCCATTTTCAGCATTACATCACTTAATATGGACAGACGCTCCAATTTGTCACGAGATCATCCAAACCGCTTATAAATTGGCCAAGTACTTTCTGAGATATTCCATAAAGAAGAAAAACCGTTATAGGCCGTTACAGCCGTTAGTAACGGCTATAGCGGTAAACTAAAACATCGGGCATCATCCGTGGCACATTATGAACATACCTACAAATTCTCAGAAAGATCGGCCCAGTAGTTTTGTCTGGAGCGAGTGGAACACATTTTGACCACGGACACACAGACAGACAGACAGACAGAACCACAGACAGCATTTCTTCGTTCCCATTCTAAAGTACTCCCTGTTCTATAAGAACTGGGAGTATAACAAGCCGAAGTCGGATGTGCTAGTCCTGACTTGTCAGGGGCATGACGGCAGCACAACGCATATCCACTCGTGTGACAGACAACATCACAGGCGGAGGTGTGTGCTGGGACGTCAGCCGTGTGCGATGTGTAGCGTTGAGGACTGAGGTTCAGCAAAATGGATGTCTATTCCTCGATCCGCGTGTTTACACGATGCTCGTTCCAGCAGTTGTGTGATGCGCCTGTTGTCGTCTGTGCGTGATCGTAACCGCTCCGCTGGACTGGGGACACGCCCGAAGTTGCCACTCGTTCACTCCTGGTCCCTCAGGTGTGCTCCGGGTCCCCAACATCAGTGATCAGCCAATGGCAGCACGGGTCGGCCTATCCCAGGGCATGGCCGTGAAACACACCGAAACATTGTCAACCTCTTTTTCTCTCCACACAACACTTCAATTAATCCCACTGAGCCCTTCTGGCACCTAACCTATTTTTTCTTTTCAATTTACTTACTGAAACCTCCCCCCCCCCCCTGCCCAAAATCATTCGAAAAATAACAGAACATAAAACATTTGAAATATGTTATACTCACTAAAGTTTAAATCATTCATTCATCCATACAGCAAACAGACCACAACATTCTCTTCGGCCTCTAAATGGTGTGTGTGTGGTGTGTGTGTGTGTGTGTGTGTGTGTGTGTGTGTGTGTGTGTGTGTGTGTGTGAGTGTGCGCGCACACACACGCACGTGTGTTTGCGCGCGCGCACACACGCATGTGTGTGTGAACGTGTGTATCTATGTGTGTGCGTATGTGTGCTTATTTCTTCAAAGCACAAACTGAAACAGCATTATATAAATAATGTATTCATCGTAATATTAACAAATGAAAGAGAAAAGGAAAAAAAAAAATCGATATAGAGTCTAATACCTTATAATGTGTGTGTGTGTGTGTGTGTGTGTGTGTGTGTGTGTGTGTGTGTGTGTGTGTGTGTGTGTAAAAAGTAAGCAAAATTGTAATTACGTATGTAATAACACATTCACTAAAAAAAAAAGAAAAAAAGTCATGTCCCTTCCACTGAGCGCTCTCAATGGTTCGGCGGTCAGCGGCCGGTCTAACCACGTTCTATCCTTCTGCCCTCCTCTGCCCCCGCGGCCGAATCCTGGGCATGATTTATACAGTCTTCTACCTCCAAAGCTTTGCAAGGTCCTGGGTCCGAGATCAAGGCTGATTTCTAATTTTGGTCCGATCGCGTCAGTCTCTTCTGTATTGTGCTGTGCAAATGTCTGGCACCTATTTGTCCCGGGTTCGTCTTACCGATGCACTGCGTTCAGTTCGCAGTGTTA
>CM031621.1:48406655-48429155 GCA_018398815.1 Conus ventricosus | reverse complement strand
ATGATAGATAGTGAATATTTTGATGGCTGTGTGTGAAAACAATGATAGTGAACATTTTGATGGGTGTCTGTGTGTGTGTGTGTGTGGGTGTGTGTGTGGGTGCGTGCATATGTGTGTGGATGGGGTATGGCTGAAGTGGACTGCAGGGGGATGTTGGTGTTCACGAATACATGTGTAATCATGGATTTGCTCATGTATGCAAACATGTATCAGTGCTACTGCTAGTGTTTGTGCATTTAGTCGTCGTGCTCTGCCATGAATGGTTGTATATTATCATGTACACAGCTTGTTGTAGCTGACAGTATCTCTGTGTTGCAGTACCGTGGGAAAACTGACATGGCCAATGGACCCCTGTCGGGAGCCATAGTGGGTGGTGTCATCGGCTTTAGAGGTACAGTACACAAGGATTTAGAGTGTATTCTCAGACCACAGGGGTCCAGAGCCATAGTGGGTGGTGTCATCGGCTTTAGAGGTACAGTACACAAGGATTTAGAGTGTATTCTCAGACCACAGGGGTCCAGAGCCATAGTGGGTGGTGTCATCGGCTTTAGAGGTACAGTACACAAGGATTTAGAGTGTATTCTCAGACCACTTATTATCAATATCATCATGCAATAACTACTTGATTGAAACAAAATTCTTGTTTACTTTAGTTTTACAGAATTAGATTTTCATCTTTTTTTTCCGCAACCACTGACAGAAAATTATTTGCTGTATCCTGCCAACCCACAACTCCTTGTCTCCTATTGAAGACATGAATTTTGAGTTAAGCTAGAACTGGTTTTATTTTACTGCTTATGGATCACTAGAATAATTGTCACTTAAGTTTTGGTTGACTTCAGTTTGATTTGTTCAGACTGTATGAAACTGACGGATGTCCCAGTGATCATCATCCGTTTTTGATTAATTTAGGTGTATAAATAATAATACAATTTATCCTATTTGTCCTTTTATTTACAAGTTTTTTAGTTCTTGGGTGACCTGCCATTAGCATAATGTATTGGACAACTATGGTATAACTTAAGGCTCCCAATTGTGTGGAATAGTAATAGTCATCATCATTGTTGCATTCTAGCTTAATTCAATGACAGCTGAACTGTGTAGAATGTAGGTTAGTCGGTATTGATTTAAAAGAGATTTACTGTACTTTTGACAGACTTTGACAGGTATGCCTTCGTCTGAATAAACTTCTACTGTCCCAAGGGATTTAATATGAGACAGTGGTTTATGTAGCCCGATCTACCTATTTCATCCCATGACAAAGATGCTACAGTCTCTCACTGGCCAGTATGTTAATCAGTAGTGGCCAAGGGATGAACATCCAGAAGGCTCTATGACAGAGAAGGCAGTGATGCTTGTTGTTGTGGAGTAGATGTATTTGTTATGAAAAATCGTCAAAGGCAATGGCAGTTCTGGGCTTTATGTTTGCTGATCACATGTTACAGAATATAAAGGCTCATTGTAAAAATAATTGGGAATACCTTTTTTCACAGGTGGTCAAACATGACTGCAGACGGGAAGCTGTAACTGAAAGACTGTGTGCATGTGCTTTAGTCTAGAATGGGCTGTGCAAGAGACAGAAAAGCTGGAAGTTAAGAGAAAGTGCTAATAGATACATAGCTGTGGCAAAGAAACCATCGTGTGTATGACCGATGAATTTGGATCGCAAATCCTGCCTCAAAGATGAAACAAACAAACAAAAAATGATATCAACAGACTTTCAGGAAATAAAAAGAGATAAACAGTAGCGATGTGTACAGGAAAGACAGAAAGGGAAAATTTCATTTATGCACGATATGCAAGTGTATATATTCTTTGATTCTCCATTGTCATGGAACTGAAGTTATGTGACTATGTGAACATGTGTGTACATCTTCATAGCATCACACATGAAAGAATATGAGTTCTGCAAATTTTGTGAAAATATGTGTTTGTTCCTGGTGTTTACATGGTCCGTTCCTGATGGAAAGATTTTGGGGTTTAGGCATGTTTGAAAGTGATATCCATCCCAGTGGAGTCGGGGAGAAGGGGGTCTGCTTTTGCTCCACACCACCAGAACGACAACATGTTCATTTATAACGTCCTGTGATTTATGTGTGTGCAGCTGGTCTGAAGCCAGGGTTGCTGGGTGCCGCCGGATTCGCCGCTTTCTCCACCGTCATCGACTACTTCCTTCGTCATTCTTAGCATCTCCCTCAGGGCTTCTTGAAGGTTAGGGGAGGCGAAGGATAGGTCTTTACGAAGTAGGACTTTGTTATTCCTATTGTCTCCCTTGGGCGTCTCAGAAGGGTATGGATAGGAGAATACAGGGATGCACCTGGCTGGCATGCAGATACCACTCTCCGACAAGAACTGGCCAAGTGGCGGGTTGACTTTCAGCTGATCTAAAATGAGTTCCAGTGAGTGAAAAAAAAAGAGCATTTGATCTTCAGCGCAGATATCGGAGGGTTGTGTTATTGCCCACACCTATTTTTTTGTATTTTTGAGAAGAAAAAAATTCTGTTCACGACATTAGGTTAAAAATGGGAAGTAAAATCATTCGGGAAAACTGACAAATTTTTGGTGAAAGAAGGATGGGAAGGACGAAGGGATGGTGGGTGGTGGGGGTTGTTTTAACGAAATCTGATGGAATATTTGGATTTCTAAGAGTGCGGAAAGGTTAATGTTTCAAGAAGGGCTGAAACTTCTATACTGGTGATCTTAGTGTTAACCTTTACACTGCTTGATGTACATGTTTCAGAGACTTAATGTTGATTTTTCTTTCTTTTCTTTAATAATGCTGCCATGTGACGACTGGTTGTGTTATTGCAGGGATACACTGTTGTAAGAGGCTGTGAGTGCATCTTGTGAAATTGTGGGTGTGTGTCGTGTGTGTGTGTGTGTGTGTGTGTGTGTGTGCGTCCATGTGTGTGTGTGTGTGTGTGTCTGTTTGTGTGTGTGTCCATGTATGTGTGTGTGTGTGTGTGTGTGTGTTGTGAAGAACATTAAAAAAAGTGTGAGTGGGTGTTTGCATATGTATGTGCGTGCCTGCGTGCGTGCGTCTGTGCGTGCGTGCGTGTAACAGACAATAAAGTGTGTCCACATGTAATTATTTGTTGAAGTAAAAAATGTCAATAAAATACATATACACCCGAAGATGAATTCGGTCCTTTGTTTACTTTGGTGTTTGCATGCTTGGTGATTTATGTTGAAAACAGTAAATGAGTGGGGAATGAATATGTTCAGGTCATAGTAATCATTTTCACTAGCCACCATGGTGCAGTCAGTAGTGTTGTCCTCATAGTCGATGCGTCTCTGGGAGTGTTGCTCAAATTTCCTTACTCTGCAGGCGTCTGTATCTCTCTGGCCTGGGAGATGCTGTATTCTTTATGAGTCTGACCCTTTCATGTAGTCTGACAGTCTGAATGGAAAGACGGAAGATGTAGCACCATCGTCATCACTCGATCGTCTCTGATCATCATAAGCAAAAAGTCTTAAATTCTGTGGCCCACTATGCTCTGTCTCTTGACGATTTATTGATATCCTGTCTGCAGCCATGTGGTGAACTCATGTGGTGGGTTCATGTCAAGGTCACTGGTACTGGGGAGTTGAAGGGGACTGTCACGAGGTTGAGGTGGTGGCGCCCTTTGAAGGGGGACATGAATCCCTATGTGGCTAGTGGGTAAGCAGTCATTGTGTTTTCAATCGGGGGACTAAGTAAGTGGTGTCCTGCGCATGTTGGATCAGAACGAGCATCACTTAACACCACCTGACTCGGCACATACAGTGTCTCCTCTGGTGGGTTTCCTTATGGTGACTCGATTGCTTCCTGTGGAATGTGGTGCTGGGACATCTGCAGGACAGTCTGGGTGGAGGTGTGTCTAAAGGAACTGAAATGAGCATGACTGGAGTAATGCCGCTGAGGGGATCCAGAAGATGAAATGGCAAAACAATCAAAGGGACACAGCACACACACACACACACACACACACACACACACACACACACACTGACACACACAAACACATGCATACGCACATGCACACACACACACATACATATACATACACACACACACACACACACACACACACACAAACACAAACATACACATGCACTCATGCACACACATGTACCCCCCCTCCCCCCCGATTATTAATTTCGAAACATTTTTGTCTGTCCTCACATTAGTGGACCTACTGCCTTAAAAGAGTCAAAACACTAGTGTCTTTTGTTTTCTTTTTTGTTTTCATTTTTTGTTTGTTTTTGTTTTTGCTATTACGTTGTTTGCTTGATATTCAGACCAAGTTGTTAAAAGACTGATTTTTGTATTGCATGAATGCCAGCAGGTTGTTCAAACATACTTATCAAAAGATTGATTTTATTAATGTGTGAATATTAGCAGGATATCCTGACATTTGTTTGTCAAAAGACTGATTTCGTTATTGTGGGAATTTCAGAAGGATTGAGAGTTGTCAAAAGATTGATTTTGTTGCTGTAGTCATTTTTTTTTTGACAATCAGACCAAGTTGTCAAAAGACTGTTTTACCATTTTGACTGCTGTGGTAGTATTAGCTGGATATTTATACAATGTTAATGAAAGACCAGTTTTGCAACAGTGGTTGTGTTGGCAGGATATTCAGACGTGTTAGCAGGATATTCAGACATGTTAGCAGGATATTCAGACATGTTAGCAGAATATTCAGACATGTTAGCAGGATATCCAGGCAAAGTTGACAAAAGACTAGTTTTACTACAGAGGGAGTGCTTGCAGGATATTCAGACATGTTAGCAGATATTCAGACATGTTAGCAGGATATTCAGACATGTTAGCAGGATATTCAGACATGTTGGCAGATATTCAGACATGTTAGCAGGATATTCAGACATGTTAGCAGGATATTCAGGCATGTTAGCAGGATATTCAGGCATGTTAGCAGATATTCAGGCATGTAGATATTCAGGCATGTTAGCAGATATTCAGACATGTTAGCAGGATATTCAGACATGTTAGCAGGATATTCAGACCTGTTAGCAGGATATTCAGACATGTTAGCAGATATTCAGACATGTAGCAGGATATTCAGACATGTTGGCAGGATATTCAGACATGTTAGCAGATATTCAGACATGTTAGCAGGATATCCAGGCAAAGTGACAAAAGACTAGTTTTACTACAGAGGGAGTGCTTGCAGGATATTCAGACATGTTAGCAGATATTCAGGCATGTTAGCAGGATATTCAGGCATGTTAGCAGATATTCAGGCATGTAGATATTCAGGCATGTTAGCAGATATTCAGACATGTTAGCAGGATATTCAGACATGTTAGCAGGATATTCAGACCTGTTAGCAGGATATTCAGACATGTTAGCAGATATTCAGACATGCTAGCAGGATATTCAGACATGTTGGCAGGATATTCAGACATGTTAGCAGATATTCAGACATGTTAGCAGGATATTCAGGCAAAGTCGACAAAAGACTGGGGTTTTTTGTTTTTGTTTTTCCTTTTTACTAGAGTGGTAGTGTTATCCGGATATTTAAACAAAGCTGACAAAAGACTGGTTTTACTGCTGTGGTAATGTCAGCAGGATGTTCAGACCAAGTTGTCAAAAGATTGGCCTTATTGCTGTGGTAATGTTAGATGAATTGTTAGTTTCAAAGTGACCGCAAGCAGAAATTGAAACATACAAGCAAAAGTAGAATTACTGAGCTGACAAACGAATGGAACAAACGAGTCACAAGACAGGCATACTGTGCTTCGACCCATTGATCCTCTTCAGGCATGACAAACGGCATTCAAAACAGGAACAAACAAAGGGAGAACACACTGTCACCAATCTCTTCTATCTCAGTACAGGATAAGGTCTCGGTGAAAAACAAACACAGGTTTATCACTGTAGTGTAGTAATGTTAGCTGGATATTCAAGATAATGTTAAAAACTAGTTTAACTGTACCAATGGTAACTGGATTTTCATTGTTTTTCATCCCACAGCCCTGATGTGGCCCTTTGCGGTCGGCTGGGCTATAAGCAACATTATCTTATCTTATCTCATCCCATCCTTGGTGCCCTTTCAAGGGACATTACTCTCGATTTCTATTAGACTTCTCACTTTACTGTCTGTCTCTCAGTCCAGTTTGGGTTAAGTGTAGTCCAGCTGACCACACTGAGCCATCTCTGACCTGCCTACCATCCCATATTCCACTGTAGTGAATTGTACTGTTTCGTATCACTTACGTTCATTTACTGTCATAACTATTACGATCTGTGTGAAATTCAAGCTGAGAGACACCTTCATGTGGAACTGCATATTTTTATTTTTATTTTTTTATTTTTTCTTCTCTTTGGCAAGTTTGCTTTCTCATCTTCCATACCACTCGAAGTGGCGTTATTCCCACGCTGCTCATACCAGCTCTTTACCCACAGCCGTACCCTAGCTTGTGCTGTTGCAGTCCCAGCACTGGCTATCCTCAGCAGCCAGTGTCAAGTCAGTATAAGGCGACCCACCAGAGGAGACGCTGCGTTTCTGCCAAGCAAGTTCGGTGGTGTTCAGTTTGGCCTGTTCTGATCAAACAAACGCAGGACGCCAGTTTCTAAGCCCCCTACCCATGACAATAATTCTATAGTTGCAGAGCTAGTGTGAGTGAGAATGTCCCATTGGAGGGTACCCACTTTGTCTGTCCAGCATATTCGTATTTGTTATTACCGGAAACCCTTTTTTAATGTCAGAATCTTCAACTGGTTGAAGGTGGACAGCTAAGAAAGGAGAAAGAATAATAAGAAGAATGACAATCCCCATGAGCTTGCTAATAACGATGACCTTGACACAAACTCACCCAAGGGCATAGGTATGGAAAAGAAATGTAAACTGAGGTCGCCATGAGTGCAGGGCCCAAAGGGCAACAGAGGATGAGAAATTTGATTATGTTGATGGACGAGGATGATGAAGGTGATGCTTTGGAGTTTCATTCTAGTTGGAGACTGCATGATAGGGCTGTACACTACGCTTCCTTTCATAATGTGACCCTGCAACTACCAGGCCTGAGAGATACAGACACCTGCAGTACTGGTAAGAAAATTGCAGCGACATTCTCACAGATGCAGTGAGGCATTGGGCCTGCATCACATCGAAACTGCGTGCACGTCAACTTACGTATACGTGGTCTTCGCTACAATGGGTTAAAATCGAACTTTCCAGTTGCAAGCACTCTTTTAATTAGAATAATTATCGATGATTGATTAGTGGTACCGCAGTGTTATCTCAGACGATGTTGGTGGTAAGAGAAGACCTTCAAGGCCAGCTAAGCAAGCAAGAAGCCATTCAGCACTCATTACGCCCGTTAGTATGGAGTTTACAACTTGACTTCGCTTGCGCGTGCGTGTGCACATGTGCACGCATGCGTGCATAGTGTGTGTGTGGAGAGCTGGTTAAATGCCAGTAGGACATACTCTGAAAGTGACATTGGGTCAAAGCAATGAGGCCATGATAAACAGTTCATACCCATTTATCCTGTTATCAACCTTTGCATTGGGGACGACTGCCTGTCATCCATTCCGCTATAAACAAGTACGGTAACTGTTTATTGTTTATTATTTACTGTTCCCTGCCTCACTCCATATCTTCTTTCATTCCGCTATAGTTTTTTTGACGAATCAGTTGGCTTGGGAAAAGGGCTTGGGGTGAGTGTGGGGTCATTTGCAGGACACGCACACACGCACACACACACACACACACACACACACACACACACACACACACACACACACACACACACACACACATCTGTCTGTCTATCTATCCATGGATGTATCTGTCTATATTCATACATACATGCATGCATACACACATACGCACACACATACATAACACTCGTACATCTGTCTATCTATTTATCTATCTATGTCTGTCTCTATTTGTCTGTCTGTCTTTCTGTCTGTCTATACATTTACATACATTCATACATACATACACACACACACACACACACACACACGCACGCACGCACGCACGCACGCACGCACACACACACACACACACACACACACACACACGTACAACCATTCATCTATGGGTCTGTCTATCTATCTATCTATCTATCTATTTACTGTTGATCTATTTGTCTGTCTATTTATATATTTACATACCTACATACACTGATAGATCAAGTGTAACAGGAAAGGGTGAGGCAGTGGAAGGAGGGGGGTCAGTAGACTCTGGCTTCCATAACGCCCCGCCCATAATCACGGTGATGCCGCCCACTGGCTTCCATAACGCCCCGCCCATAATCACAGTGATGCCGCACACCTCTCACAGGTCACTGCCCTTGCCGCTATTAGGCTGCAAGACGTTAACATTTTAACTGACACACCCACTATTGTACTAGTGTCTTGGCAAAATAAAAAAAAAGAGAGAGAGAGAGAGAGAGAGAGAGAGAGAGAGAGAGAGAGAGAGAGAGATTGATTGATTGATTGATCTTTAATACGCAAGGATGAAGATTTTAGGCCAAAGCCTAGTCTTACAATCTGTCCTTGTCATACATACACAATTTCAACACACACACACACACACACACACACACACAGAGAGAGAGAGAGAGAGAGAGAGAGAGAGAGAGAGCTTCTTCATGGACTTCGAACAAAATTGGAAAAAAAAACTGAACAGAATTTTCAGCCTTTTTCTCAGTGTGTTTGGCATGGTCGGAAGGTGCTGGTTTTGAACTTGAGCTTGTGTCGCACACGAACAGTTTGAAAGAAATCTTAATTGAAGGAGAGAATAGTAAAAAGAAAAAAAAAAAAAATGAAAAGAAAGAAAAAATATCGAATGCTGCTGACATCGTTTGGAGTTATGGAGTTACCGTACTTGTTCGTTCTTCACAAACAGTTTGATTTCAGACTGGTTTTCGGTCCTCAGTTGGTCTTTCGTGGCTAATTTTCAAAAGAAACGGTTTTAGTTTCACCAGACGATACAGACAAATAGATTGCAGACAAAACACGATGCATTTCGACCTCTTGAGTCTTCTTCAGGCAAAACACAAAGCAACATTTAGGTCAATGAAAACGAAGAACGAGCAACCACTTATCTTCCAATATTCGGCGTTGGATGAAAACACATCTTTCGTTTTCATTGTCCTTAATGTTGCTTGCTTTTTGCCTGAAGAAGACCCAAAAGGTAGAAATGCATCGTGTTTTGTCCTGTAATCTGTTTGTCTGTGTCGTCTGGTGGAACCAATACCGTTCCTTTTGAAAATTTGCTTCATTTTCGACTCTCGGTCACCTCGGTTTGAAGCTAGCTTTCCCAGCTAGCCTACTTGAGCTGAACTGAGTGGGTCGGCGTGGTTAGAATTGTGACAGAGGGGTCTGGGGTACGGGTGTACAGAGATCTGATATGCAGCATGACGTAGTGTCTGGGTGAATAACATAAAGAATAGGTGATGACGGCGGTGGTAGAATGTGGAGATAATGGGGGGAAAGGACACGCGGGAGAGAGTGTCAACCTCGGGTGATGTCAGTGGAGGGACTAGCGCACAGCCCAAACACACTCACAGCTTGCTTACAATCTCATTCATATATCATGCATTCGTCACATCAAACCACTAGTAAAGTCTATAACTTTACTACACATGATCATAGAACGAAACATCAATGCATATGGAATCAAATGAAATAAAACATTCTCTCTTTCCTGAACTTCACAAAATCATTTATCTAAAACATCATTAACTAACCCGGGTATAAATAGATTTCTACTTTACCTGGCCAGGTGATCTTAACTATTCACGAATCATTGTCTTTTTCTTTTCCTTTTTTTTTCTTTTCACTGTCACTTTCACAACACGACACAACTGCTGGCACTGGTGTTGGTCTGCTTGCACCGGTCAAGCTGGACTGCTGGCACCGGTCAGGCTGGACTGCTGGCGTTGGTCAGTTGGACTGCCGATGAAGTGGCGCTGGCCAAGTATGAGGTCGAACCCCGGTTCAGATAGAACAGTGACTATCAACATCGATCTGTTCTCCTTTCTTTCTTCCTGCATTAACGCATTGCACTCTCTCTCTCTCTCCTAGTCTGCTCTATTAAATGGACATGGTTGCTTTCTTTTCCTTTTCTTTTCTTTCTTTTTCTCTTCATTAGTTAGCAACTCTCTCTTTCCACATCTCTCTTTAGTCCTCCCTTTGCAGACTATATCTGGTGCTAATGCTCAAACTTCACTCCTCTCTCTCTCTGCCTTTCTCCTGCAGAGACTACACCCAGAACCTCTTCTCTCTCTCTCTGTCTCCCTGTTCGTTCTCCCCCTCGTTCTCCCGTTCTCTCACTCTCACATCCTTCTTATTCCGTTTCGATCTGTCCAAAAAGGGCGAGTACCATTGGTCAGTATTTTTACCCCTGATACCCGAAGTTATCTCCCTCTAATTCCATTGGATATTCAAATCATGACAGTCACCCGTACACGCCTTACTCTCTGTGGTGGTCAATTGGTCATTTAATTGATTAGCTAGATTTCACCCCCCACCACGCACTACCTTCCCCCCTTTCCTACTATAACTGGCGCCGTGTGGCTTAACTCGTGGACACTGGTCACTCTAAATTGGCTAGATGAGTCTGGGTAGGCGCCACGACGTCTGACCAAACCTACCGAGACCTGTCGGTTCCAGCCACTCAGACTGTCTGCTGTCTCCTTGCTGTGCTTAAATTGGCCAGATGAGACGCATGGAGCCGTCTTCGTGGCGCCAAGATGTCTGCGTTGGACTTATGTCCAGTTGAAGTGGCCGGCGACGGACCACACTTTGGTTGTGTTGAATTTTGACCGTGACAATTTCCCCCTTGCAAAAGACTATGCACCGCATTGTCTCAAAACAACGGTACAAAAAAGACAACAACCGAATTTGCTGAACCACAGCTACACGTGCAAAGTTTGAAAAATACTTTACAACCAACGGTTTATATAAATTATAAAATATATCATCAGTGGATACCACTCCAATGAGTTATCATTGACGTGCGCTCTTGCGTTATTTCAACTCATTTTATAACGACCTCTGTGCGCACTTATGCAATTCCCCTACCTGCGGATTTGCCACATCTTCTCTTCACAATTTCTATGAAAAGCCAATATAATATGCTCACGATCCATGACACTTCACTGAGGAATATCCATCCTCACTTATTGCAAATAATGCATTACTACACAAGCGACTGTATGCTCCAAGCATAACTACATTCACATGAACAAGTCTCACAAAGAAAATATGAACAAGTCTCACACAGAAAATATGAACCATAGCCAACTGGGAATGAACCCATATCCAATCAACATAACTGTAATCAACACATATTATCAACAAAGCACCTGGATATGACTGACTTCCTCTGAGTTGCAGCTTGCTAGACTACACGGCTTAAATAGTCAGCTCCGACATTCTGTCGACCCGGAATGTACTGCACTCGGTACCTGTAGGGCTGCAATGCCATTGCCCAACGCAGAACCTGCTGTTTTTCAACTGCGCCACCTGCAGGAATTGAGTGGTTGATGATCCGTCTCTATCACGAACTCTTTCCCATACAGTATTTGTGGAACTTCTGCACGGCCCACACGACAGCTAAACACTCCTTCTCCACCGTTGCGTACCCTTCTTCACACTTTGTCAACTTCCTGCTAGCATATCTCACAGGGAACTCGACCCCTTCATGCTCCTGTAACAATACTGCACCTATCCCACCACCTGATGCATCTGTCCGCAACAAAAATGGTTTGGACATATCTGGTAGCTTCAGATGGGACGGGAACCTAGTCTTTCCAGCACCGTCTGCAGTGCTTGCTCTGCAGCGTCTGACCATTCGACCACTTGCCGGTTCCCTGCCTTGACCAAATCACTGAGAGGACTCGTGATTGCTGCGAAATTTGGAACAAACTCCCTATAGAACCCAATAAAACCTAGCAGACTCCTGACTTCTGTTTTGGTCTTTGGTCTCTCTGAATTCATCATCTTCTTCCACCTTTCCCCTTTCTGGCGCTTTGTGTCGCTTCCGACAACAAAACCTAGGAACTCCTACTGTCTAGCCCTTCATACAGTGACACATCCCTGTATGACTCTTCTGGAAACTTAGGCAACAAAATCTCCCCTTCTTCTGCTGGGTTCCTTCACCTCAATCAATGATTGCTGCTGCACCTATGTGCTGAGTCTCACGCTGAATATATCTGCGGAGAAAATTCGCATGGAAAAGTTTTGGTTTCCCATTCACATCAATTCGGTAATCCCGACCGACCTTTTCAGTGATGGTGAGTGGTCCTTTCCAATGCATCAGCAGCTTGTTGTGACCCGTGGGAAGCAGTACCAGGACTTGATCTCCCACCTTGAGGGATTGCTTCCTCACCTTCCTGTCATATTGCTTCTTCTGACCGACCCTAGCCTCCTGCAAACCTTCCCTTGCAACCTTACATGTCTCATACCTGTGCCCACCTTTGGAACAGGCTGAGATTGGGCCAATCAGATCAACGGCCACTCTCCTGAATGGTGTGTCAATTAAAGGGGGCTGTTTAAGAGGTGCCTTCCTCTTCACCCCTCTTGTGGCTGAACCTTTGACACACGTCACATGACATGCAGAAACGCTTGATGTCTGCCATTGCCCCTGGCCATGAAAATCATCGAAATTCGGTCAGCTGTTTTGCTGGTGCCGAGATGACTCGCCATGAGCGACTCGTGACCCACTGACATTGACAGTGTCACGATAACATGCTGGTACCTCTAACTGAGTGGTCACCTTACTGTCTTCCCCTTGGTGAACACTCGGTACAACAGCCCGCCTTTCACAAGAAATTCTGTCTCACCTCCTCTAACCACCTGTTTCTCTCCACCTCCGCCAACGTCCCAAGACTTCACGAGCGAAGGGTCTCGTTCCTGCGTGCCCTAAACTCATCAGGCGACACATCTATGCCTGACTTCCTTGCTGGAACGACTAACGGTTTATCAACCTTTTCCTCCTTCTTGCTCCGTGTTTGAACTGCTGCCCCTGTAGCAGTCAACAACTCAGGATCCCCTGGATCCCTTGCCCCTGGAATATTTCCAATGATCAAATCATGAAGGGGTTTTCTCCATCACCAACGCAGACAACTCGCCTGAGAAGTAAGGGGTACGTACTTCTATCTTAGCAACTGGAAACTCCCTCACAGTGCCATCGATTAGAGTACAGTCTGGATTTGCCCTGTCAAATCCCCTTTCTCGACCAGCGTTGTTCGTACTACACCGCATGAACAACCAGTGCCTCGTAACACTTTTCACCCTCTGCTGGCCAATCCACCCTTCTCCACTGGTAACGAACCACTCAGCCTAGTGCCCTCCATCCCTGACACTGACTGCTGTCCAGTGCTAGCCGTAGGCTGCACTCCACCCTCTTCAGACTGAATCCCTTTTGGTTCCACTGCAGGTCGTTTCCCTTGACGACCCTTATCCACCTCTTGCAAGGCTGCTGCCTTCTGGAACCTCATGCGACAATCCCTCGCCACATGTCCCTTCCTGTGACAATGAAACACCTAATGTCCCTTTGCCCTTCCTTCTGCCCCACCACTGGGTTTGCAGACTTTGCAGAAAAATCCCCTAGTCTCCTTGCACTCTTCTCACCTGTGCCTAGCACCTGTTTCTCCTGCACCTTCGTGCCCAAACGTGCCTCTCTATACACCTCTGCGAACTTCAACAACTCCCCTGCTGTCTCTGGCTGTCTCTCTTTCAAATGTATGGTTAACTCAGGGCCGCAAACCTGACAAATCTTGTTCCTTCATAACTAGCTCTTTCAATTCAGCGAACTCCTTCTTCGTACCACTCAACTCTAACCACTTCTCAAAATAGTGATCTAGACGTGCACCAAACTGAGTGTACGTCTCACCTGCTTGTAATTTAGCTGAACGAAATTTCTTCCTGAAACCCCTCCTCTGTGAGGTCAAATCCTTTCATCAACGATTCCTTCACAGCGCCGAAATCAGACTGTTGTTCTGCTGGTAACGCAGTGAAAATTTGTAATGCCTTACCCGTCAGTAACGCCGACAAAATGACTGCCCACTCTTCTGGAGGCCAACCCTGACTGGTCGCAAACGTTTCGAACGACTGATGTATGCATCAATCGAATCGGTTCCTTCAGAGAAATTTGGCAACTTGGGTCGGGGAGCGTAGCTGCGCACAGAGTCACTGGAAAACTGAACTCCCATCCTCGGTGGTCTCCCTCTGTATTCTCACTTTCTCTAACTCTAATTGAACTTTTAATCTTTCTGTTTCCTGCGTTTCCCTAGCCTGATTATCAGTTAGCCTGAATCCTTAATCTTTCTGTTTCCTGCCCATTCTTTCTGTCTCTTGCGCCTGCCTTATTCTTTCTGTCTCCTGCTTCATTCTTTCTGTTTCCTGTGCTTCCCTTATTCGTTCTGTTTCCTGCTCTGCGCTAGCTTTAGTCCTTTCCTGCTCTGCTATTTCTACTGCAACACGGCGTCTTTCCGCGCGTTCATCTCTTTCCATCTTTTGTTGGTTTTCAACGAATGCACGCAACTCATCTCCTGAGTAACCTAAATCACGAGCGACGCTCACAAGTTGTTCAATAGGGGTGTTCTTTTCTTCCGCCATTATATCTTCTCTTTTTTTTTTTTTTTTTTTTGAACAAGATTTTATACTACGACAGCCAAACTGGTGGTTACCGACACGAGTGACGTAATAGCACAATCCTATGAATGATAATATTAGCTTGGGACAACGTAGTTAGTTTTTATAAGACGCCCAGCGCCTGACCCAACTATGAGAGCGAATTATAGGCAATCTGTGCGAAATAAGTACTCTGGGCTGAAATGCCAAGCCTAGTATTAACTATCTTGGAAGCAATGCCAAGCCTAGTATTTAACTATCTTGGGAACATACAGTAAGACAACCCCTTGTCTTAGGATTACAATACTTGAATCCCACCAGCTTCCTCTCTGAGAAGTTGAACAATTATATAAATGGGCCAGAATATCCTGGCAGGCTCGCCAATAAATTGTCAACCTCGGGTGATGTCATGGAGGAAGGACTAGCGCACAGCCCAAACACACTCACAGCTTGCTTACAATCTCATTCATATATCATGCATTCGTCACATCAAACCACTAGTAAAGTCTATAACTTTACTACACATGATCATAGAAACGAAACATCAATGCATATGGAATCAAATGAAATAAAACATTCTCTCTTTCCTGACTTCACAAAATCATTTATCTAAAACATCATTAACTACCCGGGTATAAATAGATTTCTACTTACCTGGCCAGGTGATCTTAACTATTCACGAATCACTGTCTTTTTCTTTTCCTTTTTTTTTCTTTTCACTGTCAACTTTCCACAACACGACACAACTGCTGGCACTGGTGTTGGTCTGCTTGCACCGGTCAAGCTGGACTGCTGGCACCGGTCAGGCTGGACTGCTGGCGTTGGTCAGGTTGGACTGCCGATGAAAGTGGCGCTGGCCAAGTATGAGGTCGAACCCCCGGTTCAGATAGAACAGTGACTATCAACATCGATCTGTTCTCTCTTTCTTTCTTCCTGCATTAAACGCATTGCACTCTCTCTCTCTCTCCTAGTCTGCTCTATTAAATGGACATGGTTGCTTTTCTTTTCCTTTTCTTTTCTTTCTTTTTCTCTTCATTAGTTAGCAACTCTCTCTTTCCACATCTCTCTTTAGTCCTCCCTTTGCAGACTATATCTGGTGCTAATGCTCAAACTTCACTCCTCTCATCTCTCTGCCTTTCTCCTGCAGAGACTACACACCCCAGAACCTCTCTCTCTCTCTCTGTCTCCCTGTTCGTTCTCCCCCTCGTTTCTCCCGTTCTCTCACTCTCACATCCTTCTTATTCCGTTTCGATCTGTCCAAAAAGGGCGAGTACCATATGGTCAGTATTTTTACCCCTGATACCCGAAGTTATCTCCCTCTAATTCCATTGGATATTCAAATCATGACAGTCACGCCTACACGCCTTACTCTCTGTGGTGGTCAATTGGTCATTTAATTGATTAGCTAGATTTTCACCCCCCACCACGCACTACCTTCCCCCCTTTCCTACTTAACTGGCGCCGTGTGGCTTAACTCGTGGACACTGGTCACTCTAAATTGGCTAGAATGAGTCTGGGTAGGTGCCACGACGTCTGACCAAACCTACCGAGACCTGTCGGTCCAGCCACTCAGACTGTCTGCTGTCTCCTTGCTGTGCTTAAATTGGCCAGATGAGACGCATGGAGCCGTCTTCGTGGCGCCAAGATGTCTGCGTTTGGACTTATGTCCAGTTGAAGTGGCCGGCGACGGACCACACTTTGGTTGTGTTGAATTTTGACCGTGACAGAGAGTAGAGTTGACAGACAGGTGAATTGTAAATGGGAGAAAATGCATGCGTGGGTAGGTGAAGAGAAATGGAAGTGGACTGGTTAAAAAAAAAAAGGTCACACACAAAGCTGTGCAAACCGTCGTCTGTCTCCTGACATTGTTTATACACACTTCTCAGCGAAACAGCCTGTACATTTAATGTTTTGTTTGATGACATATTTCCCAAACTGAAGAACATACACATTAAAAAAACAACAACAACATTTATTAAGTAGGCTAGGGGCTGCAGCTCATGACACAAACTACCAGGTACTTTAAGTAGGCTAACACACAGGTACGTTTAAGTCAGTTTGTAAAAACTTTCGATGATGAGCCATTAAACGAAAAAGTCATTATCTTTGAACACTATCAGTGAGGGTGAGACCAGAAAAAGGGGGGGGGGGGGGGGGGGAACCCACGAAACATCGGGCTGCACCTACTGTGGCACTTTTTTTTTCAGAGAAGGAACTGTACTGGTTTTCTTACTTTCTGTGTGGAACCAAAGACATACAGAGAAGAGGATAAGTATCTTTGCCTTTCTTTGCCAACATTCGTGCTTGTCGGAGTCCTTTTCGCTTGTGCAAGTCACTACACAACATGTGCCACATGAGAGAATTGTTCAACTGGCTGGGGTGCTCACTCAGGCGATTACATATACCAGCTTGTTAATGTCCACTGTTCAGGGACCTTGCTCACTGTCTGCAAGTGGTGTTTGCCCACGCATGAACCATCATGCGTATACTTTTTTTTTTCAAACTTAATTGTTTGACTTTATCAGTGGTGAAATGAGACGAACCGTCAGCCAGCATGTGAACAGGAGGCAGGGGGCCTGTGAGATCAACAGGAAGTGGTGAATGCCTGCCATATGCGGCATGGGATCCCTAGTAGCGGGAAGCAACGATACTTATCCTCTTGCCTCTGTAGCTCTGGTGAACTGGAGCCTCAGACTGACATCAAAGCTTGGAAGGATCGTCGGCTCGTGAAGGTTAGCTGCCTTAATTTCAACACGTCTTAAGGTCTGGATAAGCATTACCACAGGAGCTGTGATGACCATGTCTTTTGGGAAATGAAAAATATGTTAGTACTGACAACAGTCCTCTGTTTGATTTTTTTTCCTTAAGTTAGGAAGAAAAAGGTGCACGTGCAGACAACATTTAAACTTCAATTCAGATTTAAACATTTCAAATGTTCTTCTTAAGATTCATTGAAAAGACAAACCTGAAGCCACATTCACTGCAATGTAACAGAATTGACTTATGATGTGTACTAAGATTTATAAAGATTATTTAAAAAATCACCAACTGGTGTGTCTGCCAGAAGACACAGCACACATGAGAATATGTCTCAAGAAAACTAACAGTCATATTCTTGGCGTCGGCTTACAAACCCAGCTTTATCTTGGAATGTATGCATCTGTGTGGGTGATTAAACAGTCACCAAGACTAAAAGTCGCATTGATGCCTGCCTAATTTGACGTTTATGCATTGTTTCTCTTGTTCTTCTTCTTTCTCTCTTCTTCTTCTTCTTTCCCGTTTTGACTTATTGTGGCTTGTGACATCTTTGGCATTCACGTCTCTTTGTAGCCCTTTACTTTGGCAATGGCGACACCACCTAGATTCGGCTGTGGGCTGTGTTCTATGATGCCTGCGCCTTTTGTCTCTGGAGCTGATGTAAAGGAGGAAGGATCCAGAAACTCCAGCAGGACCCCCGGGTTGTCGTCCACATGGTCTCCAAACAGGAAGTCTGCGAGGTGCTTCCAGAAGTCGGCCTCCTGAGAACCCAAGCGGCTAATTGTGGGTGGTTCTGCAGTTGTCAGGTTTTGACCGTTGTCCGGCTGGTCAGGTGGTGGGCCTGGCTGAGGTGGTTGTGTGTCGTGGCGTGTGAGCTGTTGCCAGAGCTTTGTTATGTCTGTGCCCCATTGGAACGTCTTTTTCTTCCTCGTTGTCCTTCGTCCCCTGGTGGACTGGAGAGCGGCGCTTGTCACTCTGAGGTCCACCAGCCTGCGCTTGGCTCCACACGACGATTCTTTACATCTGCTTCCTGACCCAAGCTTTCAGCCCCGTGTTCAGCACCACGGCTCACCACCTGCCCAGCTTTAAGTTTCCCTGCAGTTTTGAATCCTGCCCTTTTCTCCCAATACCTTTTCCCTAAATTTGAATTTTTATTCGAAAAATAGTTTTCGATTGTTTGAATAAAATGTCGTGGAACTTTAGAAAGAGGGCGCCTTCTGAGTTTATATGCATTGGCTGAAACGCTTCCCGTGATGTTAATTCCAGACTTGGCGCCGTTGTGTCTTTTGTTTCATCGGCATAAGCTAGACCTGAGGGATAAGCCACCGCTGATTGCTGAGTTTGTGTCCCCCACTCTTTGAGTCCCAGGACTGTCTTCTGGTTTGCTGTTCCCTAAGTCATCATCAGCTGCCGTGTCTTCATGCCCAGGTACCAGGCTGAATCTGTGCTTTCTTAATTTGAAGTCGCGCAGTACTTTCTGTCCTGTGTTTTTGGTTTCTTCTTTTGAGCCAGGGTATTCAAGTCCTGTTCCTTTATCAGAAAGTATTGCATTGTGGTTCTCTAGCCCAAAGGTTCCCCAGAGTTTGCTCCTGAATTGCTTTACTGTATTTTCTGTTTGATTTTCAGACTGATATCCTCTGTATGCCGATGTGATGGCACGTTTATTTCGGGGTTTCGTGATTTTCGTCTCAAAATTATTATTTGATAAATTCAAGAGCATGAAATTTTTCAGTTCCTTAATCAACCACATCAGTTCATCATCAGGTGTATTCTTATCAGGAGTCTCCGTGAAAAGTTTGTTGACCGATTTTAAAAGCTTTCTTACCTTCGATAGATCAAATCTCTTTTTAGCGTGTTGAATTTGTGAGTGAAGTTTTGCGCCTGGCCGGGGCATCCTATCTCTTATTAGATGACCATGAAACAGTCTCCAGAAGACTCTCTTCTCCCTGGGGACCTCGTCAGATTCTGTCCTGACGGCAGGAACCAAGTCTGGGACGACCTCCTGGCTGTTCTGTCTGGCACTGCCGTACTCTGGAACAGGTCTCTTAACCCCGCTGCGATTTTCAGGAGGCGCTGCCCTTTTGCCCATTTTGTAACCACCCAGCACTTTCCACCAAAACCTTTTGCTTGTACTTGGGTGAAGCATATTTTCTCCTGTTTGTGTTGATGCAGGAGAGTGCAGAACACGAGACTGTGCCTTATTGTCTTCAACGCTCAGGGGCACGTTTCCTGGACTTTTCCCAGTTTTGTCGCCTCTGAGAATCCGTTCCAAGACCCTGTTCGCTAAGTACGGTTGTCGCCCTGCAGGGTTCTGTTCTGACTCTTCCCGCGGGAATTGGTCCCACGGCGATGTGTTGTCTGAAGACTGGTCTCGCTTTCGCAGGTAGTGGAAGCCCACAGGGCTCCAGACCTCCAGCTCCCAGGGAGGTCTGCTGGGCAGTGTGGCCCTCAGCTGGGGGTCGTGAGCTTCGTTTCGGCGGTCAACGAGGTACCGAACCATCTGGTCAAACTCTGGAACGTTGGGGTGCTTCTGACACAGGAGACTCTGTGTCTTGGCGTGCAACGTTAACGCCAGCAGTGGTGAGAGGGGAAAGATAAAAGAACTTGTCGACAGTCTGGGGGGTGTTTTACAGAGAGGGGTACTCTCATCATCAGCGTCTGCCAGCATGAAGGAACGCATTCTGCACGGATGATCTGTGGTAAGATTCATGCGCTCTCTGAGCTGAGCTTCACGTTTCTTCCTGTAACCGTACGGATTCTTCCATGTAAATCTGTTTTTGGCTTGGGTACCTTGCTGACCTAAGGTTTGTTTAAGTCGTTTGACATAGTCTACTAAGCTGCCCATGATGTGAAACGACTCTCCATCCACGGGTTCTGAAGACTGAGGAAATCCAGGGTCTCCCATGAGCTCGGTAGTTTCAAGGTTGCGATCTGTCACTCGTTTCCCCAGCTTGTATCCTCTAGGAAACTTCACGTTGAAGAACCAGCGTTTACTGGGGCTCTCCACGTGGTGTTGAGGAAGGTTTTGTCTTTTACTGATTGCTGTGCTACCATCCTCAGCGCTGCCTTCTTCCCTGGAATGCCTGTGACTAGCTTTCTCGTCAGCCAAATGGCTCCCTGAATGTGGAAGCGGTTCATGATTCAGAGCGACATTTTTGGAACTCGCTTCATCGCTGTAGGACAAACGTTTGGGTAGCTGCTTTTCTAGCCAGTCCTGGACTTTGAGAAAAAGAAGCGTGGGGTCAACTGGGCTGCTTCTTTTGATGTCTCGAAACTGTCCTTCACCGCGTGAAGGGTCAGTGGTCTCCATGATGTCCGGCTGGTAGAATGGAGGAGGCACACTGTCAGACTCTGAAGGTGTAACTAACAGTTTTAACAAGCGTTCTGCCTCTTTCAGTAAACTGTCAATCAACCATGGGACATCTATGATTTGTGACGTTGAGTGATGATCAACAGTTCCGAACCCCGCCCTTCATCCAAATAGGGAGGCAACGAACCTGGGTTAGTGGAGAAAGCAGCCCAAGGGGCGATGTTCGACTTGGGAAAAGAAAGAGACTGCTTCACCTCAACACTGTTGGAAATGGACAGATCTACAGGTATGCGCCCAACAGGTAATTTGTTTCGGCTCCATTCCAGTGAATGATAGGGAGGCACGCGTCCACTTGATACGCTGTTTTGGTTCAGTTCAGTAGGAGACTCACCAGGGAAAGGTCCAACCGGTATGCTGTTTTGGTTCAGTTCAGTAGGAGACTCACCAGGGAAAGGTCCAACTGGTATGCTGTTTTGGTTCAGTTCAGTGGGAGACTCACCAGGGGAAGCTCCAACTGGTATACTATTTTGCTCCCACTGCCTTGGAAAATCGGATGGCCTATATTCATCTGATTCAGCGTTGTGATGGTCAAGTGGTATGCTAAGAGGGTCTAAGGCTGATGGCGTTTCGAAAGGCATGTCGCCAGTTGACGTTGCACTATGTCTGTTCTCTGATGGAGTCTCGGGCTCCCAAATGGACCTCCTGATCAAATCATCGTGTCCTGTCCTCCCTCTCTTTCCACCTGCAAGGACTTGACCAAACTGGTGCTGGCTTCTCTTTCTTTCCTGTACATTCATATCTGGGTTATACCCTCCTCCCAGTGTCCGACCAAACTGTTGCTTGTTCACGTCTCTCTCCAGCAGATCATCTATGTATGTGTGAACACTCTCCGCCATGTCTCTTTTTCTAGTTTGGTACCCGCCTCGTAAGACAGAACCAGAATGTCTCTTACTCGTTGGAACTTCATCGGTTTCCTGTTGGTCTGAATTTCTACCCCCAAATCTGGATTCTCTTTTGCCCATTTTGTAGCCTCCTCCGAGTACTCGACCAAACTGCCGCTTACTTCCATGCAAGTACATATCTGGTCTGTTAGCTGGTAACTTTTGTCGCTTTCCTATTTTGTAACCCCCTCCAAGCACTCGACCAAACTGCCGCTTGTCTTTATGCACAAAGTCTAGGCTATAAGGCCCTTTCTCTCTTTCCTATTTTGTACCCCCCCGAGCACTCGACCAAATTGCCGCTTACCATTATACATGTACATGTCTGGATCATTAGCTTCTAGTTTCCCTCTCTTTCCCATTTTGTACCCTCCGTTGAGCACTCGACCAAACTGCCTTTTAGCGTTATACACATACATGTCTGGGTTATAAGACTCTAGCCCTCTCTCTTTCCTATTTTGTACCCTCCACCAAGCACTCGACCAAACTGCCGTTTAGCGTTATACACATACATGTCTGGGTTATAAGACTCTAGCCCCTCTCTCTTTCCTATTTTGTACCCTCCACCAAGCACTCGGCCAAACTGCCGTTTACTGTTGTACATATACATGTCTGGGTTATAAGACTCTAGTCCCATCTCTCTTTCCTATTTTGTACCCTCCACCAAGCACTCGGCCAAACTGCCGCTTACTGTCGTACACATACATGTCTGGGCTATCAGCCTCTCCATGCTCTCTCTTTCCTGTTTTGTACCCTCCATTGAGCACTTGACCAAACTGCCGCTTACCTTCATACACATACAGTCCTGGTCCATTTCCATCCATCTTCTCTCTCTTTCCGATCTTATACCCTTCCAAGCACGCGACCAAACTGCCGCTTACCTTCATACACATACA
>CM031621.1:48399155-48401655 GCA_018398815.1 Conus ventricosus | reverse complement strand
TAGGGATTATGCCTTTGAGTATACCATAGGGATTATGCCTTTGATTATACCATAGGGATTATGCCTTTGAGTATACCATAGAGGGTTATGACTTTTGATATACCAAGAGATTATGCCTTGAGTATTCCATAGAGATTATGCCTTTTTAGTATACCAAGGGTCATGCATTGAGCATACCATAGGGATTATGCCCTTTGAGTATACCATAGGGATTATGCCTTGAGAATACCATAAAGATTATGCCTTTGATATATCATAGGGATTATGCCCTTTTATTTTGCCATTGAGATTATGCCATTGAGTATACAATAGGGGTTATGCCTTGAGTATACCATAGAGATTTCCTTTGAGTATACCATAGGATTTTGCCTTTGAGTATACCATAGAGATTATGCCTTGAGTATACCATAGGGATTATGGAGGACCACCAGTTCTTTCTTTTATCTCTGCTTCTAAGCCTTCTAATTACTTTTATCTCAGCTTTTAAGCCTTCTAATTACTTGATCTCTGCTTCTAAGCCTTCTAATGACTTTATCTCTTAGCATATGAATTCTCTTCATGTACGTTTTTGCCACTGTTTTTTCGTTTACAATCTATCAGATAGGAAGCAGAACTCTCTCTCTCTCTCTCTCTCTCTCTCTCTCTCTCTCTCTCTCTCTCTCTCTCTCTCTCTCTCTCTCTCTCTCTCTTTCAGTCTGTCTCTGTCTCGCTCTGTACCTCTCTCTGTCTGTGTCTGTCTGTCTGTCTGTCTGTGTCTCTCTCTGTCTGTCTCTCTCTCTCTCTCTCTCTCTCTCTCTCTCTCTCTCTCTCTCTCTCTCTGTGTGTGTGTCCCATTACTTTCCGCTCAGTCTTTCATCGATGTCACGCTTATTTCCTTTCGTTTCCCAGTCAGTATTGTCCATGTCGTTCATGATGTGCGCTTGTTCGTTCCGATCCGTCGTCTTACTTCCGGCATGTCCATTAGCGGTAATTAGTCCCGGGCTCTCCACCCGAGACACGCTGTCATGATAATAATTATGGTCACCTCACTCTGGTTTCTCAGGCAGTGGCCACGGTCAAGGAGAGGCCTCTGTGCTTGCTGCTGTTGTAGACTGTTGGTTTAGTGTTGTTATGTTGCAGTTCGGGAAAAAGATCCATTTTTCGACAGTCGTGATTCTTGGTTTGCACTTTGCGTTGCCGTTTTGATCGTCAAAAGTGCTTTCCCCTGTAAGCGTCTGGAGTACTCGAGTATTTTTGTCGCCTTCTTTTTTCTTTTTCTTTCTGCGTACGCAGGCTGATACTGCTGCGGACACTCCCTGTATAGCCAGGCAGTGGAGTTTTGTGTGTATGACCCTTTTTTATCCCGCCATTAAGGCAGCCATACTCCATCTTCGGGGAAGGTGCATGCTATGTGTCACGTGTCATCCATACCAACGGCCAAACTGGCCTTCTCTTCCGAAAGTTGGTGATGGGATTTGACGTGTGTGCAAGATGTTATGCGTGCGTTCACACACGGAACCTCGGTTTATAGTCTCATTCGAAGGACTAATATGGGGAATGGAGTCAGAACCAATGTTAACTCCGAGGGAAAAATCCCCCTATACCGAAATTCGAACCCGCAACCCCAGGATTACGAGTCCGGCGCTCTACCAACTGAGCTATCCGGCCCCCTGTCGCCTTCTGTTATGGCCCTCCGTTATTTTTGTATTTTGCCTTTGTTTATCCGCTTCTTTGTTTGTTTGCAGCAGATAAAAGGATTTTTAAAAAAGGGAAACAGAAAGAAAACAAGAAAAGCAAAGGTCAGCAGCAATATTTGTTATCGGTATGGTGACCAGAAACATTTTTTCCACTCATCACTTTGACATAGAGTATATATAAAACAGGGTGTGTGACAAGTTTAAAACGTAAAGCAAGCCGTGCAACGAGATATGTCACAATTGATATGACATATGTCACAATTGATATGACGCCTGGCGAATGCAAGAGCACAAACACTCTACAATTTTAACTGGAGCTTTGACAATAAAACTCATGATTCATTTAACACGAGGACAAGATAATGCATAATGTTTCGCTGTTACAATTTCATTGCTGTAACCACGTACGAAGTGGGTCGTTTAGCAGACGTCGATGACACATATCAGATCATTCATTTCCAAGACGAAGCTGGTAAATTTATTAGCCGACCCTTTCTTTCGCCAAGAATTTGATGCTTTCAGGATCATCAAGAGATAAATAATATACATTTGCACTAAAGGAGTGGTTTCTTTGATATGCATGAATCTTTCATTTCATGTGTTTTCAATATTACTGTGGTATCAAACGAAAGAAAACAACAATGACAACCAAATAAACATTACAAAAAACCAACAACAATATAACAAACCTGAACAAATACAGAAGTGAAATGTTTAAAGCACCAGGAATGTTAAAGAAAACGGCTATGCCATATACTTAGTTCAATACAATGTTATTCACATTGAATCCTTGCCAGAAAGTTTACTGGTCACTTTTTCTTTCA
>CM031621.1:48389155-48391655 GCA_018398815.1 Conus ventricosus | reverse complement strand
CTGGAAAAAAAAAAAAAAAGAGAGAGAGAGAGAGAGAGAGAGAGAGAGAGAGAGAGAGAGAGAGAGAGAGAGAGAGTGTGTGTGTGTGTGTGTGTGTGTGTGCGTATTGTGAGTGGGTGTGAGAGAGAGAGAGAGAGAGAGAGAGAGAGAGAGAGAGAGAGAGAGAGAGAGAGAGAGAGAGAGAGAGAGAGAGAGAGAGAATGTATGCAAGATGGGGTGTGGAGGTGGTGAGTGTTTTTTCCTGTGAGTTGTTCTCTTGGTGGGGTTATTGTCGCTTTGCCCTGTTGTGGTTACGACCAGAAGCTTGTTTTGAAGAAGCCCGAGTCGGGCGAAAATTCACCAGCCAGTAAATAAATGTTGGAACAGCACACATAAATACATATACGCGCGCGCAAACACACACACACACACACACACACGCACACGCACACACACGCACACACACACACACACACACACACACACACACACACACACACACACACACACACAAGCGCACACAACACACACACACACACACACACACACACACACACACACACACACACACACACACACACACACAACGCGCGCGCGCGTGCGCTCCACACATTTACACGATCCTGACGATTTCACTAACAGGCTCAATGCTGTTTTTTCCCCCTGCCTATTGAAAGTTGTAACATATGCATGAAGGTGGGTGTTTATGTGCGTGGTGGCGGAGCTCTGCGGGAGAAGGCTACGCTTTCTGACGTATTGACTCTTTGTGCAATTCAGCTGGAACTTGTCCATAGCGGTGCAAGTGTTTGGCATTTCCATTGAAAGGCGGACGCTCTGTGGGCTGGCATTGACGTCTTCCTTTCCATGACAGACATCCGGATATTCCTCGACAACGGTCCCACCAGGTAGGACTTTTTTTCCCCTTTAAACCTGTCTGCACCCACAGACACACCTGACACGAACTTGCTAGAGCGTGACTAGAAAAGTCTCTGTTATAATCTCGTGACTTAAGGGAAATGATCACATTTTCTACGTGATGGTAAGATCAACGCTCTAGGATTTTCAAACACGTGTACTCACCTCGTCAGTGATCGCGTCACCGTTGGTTTCCATTATCAAAGGTAACATGAACGTTCGATGTGAGTCAAGTTGTTTTCATCTACCAACAGCGTACTGGTTTGTTTAAACGTTCAATGCAAGTCGTCTTTTTGATCGAGCAACAGAGTGTGGGTTTGTTTGAACGTTGAGCACATGTTAAACGGTTCCCATCTTACAACAGTGTCTCGGTTTGCTTGAATGTTGAACGCGTGTCAAATTATCTTACTGCATTGTCTCGTTTTTTTTTGGTTTTTTTTTTTCTCGTTTTTTTTTTCTTTTCCTGAACGTTGAATAGCCTACATGTCAAATGATTCTCATCTCACCGCTGTGTCTCGATGTGTTTGAACATGAAATACATGTCAAGTGTTTTCGTATTTTGCTGCATGATGAGTTTCTGAGAGTTTGTATCAAGTTGGAGGAATGAAATAGGAATGTTGACTGTGACGTTGGGGTGGTTGTTCTCTTCGCCGTCGTCGTTGTCATCGTCGTCGTTGTCCACTGTAATTGTTGTTCTTGTTGTTGTCGTTGTCCATTGTTAATGCTGTTAATGCTGTCGCGCTATTTCAATCGTTGCCTTAAAAAAATTCTTTTTCACCGATTCGCACCATAAGGGGTAGTTGGCAGGTGTAAACTCAGTAGAAATGAATTGTCACACTGGATGTTCGAGCACTGGAATTTAAAGTGTGTCCTACTGCATTGGATTCCATGCAAGGTACATTCTAGAGTTCCACAGGTGGAGATATGCGGGAGGATGAAGAGAGGTACCCAGCACCAAAAGAATTCGGCTCTGATTCCTACGTGAACATTCTGAGAGGTAGCCAATATTGACGATGCTGTAGGTCCCTTTCATGTTAAGAGAGTTGTAATGACGGGAGGGATTCCTGGATCAGGAAAAGAAGAACAAGAAACGAGAAGTAAAACGCATACACTTAAAACAGAGAAAATACCCGACACAGAACAAATGTTTGAAGAAAAATATTCAATGGCATGATGTAGAAGATTTGCTGTACTTAGCTTTGTTATCAAAATACGTTAATCTAAACAAAAGGCAGTCCATGAACAAGAAGAGAAACATCTTCTGAACATTTCGTTTTCAAACCTACAGAAAAAGACATAATGTTCACCTTTAAGTAGTTTGTGAACGAAACTATGCGACGTGACCTCAAATTGAGAAAGAAAAAAAAAAGCTCTAACTTTTGCCTCTGAGCGCACAAATGAAATTCCTTATGGACAGATGAAGTACCATGGAGCTAAAGTGGAGCAAACTGAATTGCACTTAAAACAAATTGGGATACATCGCCCAAATGTTCTAGGTTTTACAGCCTTCCCAGCAAAAACAGCTAACATTTGCTCTTCGCTGCGCACGTCTTTTTTTATTTTCTAAAAAAAAAAAGTTTAACTTCTAACCTTTCCTGTGTTTGAC
>CM031621.1:48366655-48379155 GCA_018398815.1 Conus ventricosus | reverse complement strand
TAGGTCTGTATGGTGCACTATATCTTTGTCTCTAGGTCTGTATGGTGCACTATCACTTTGTCTCTGGGTCTGTATGGTGCACTATCACTTTGTCTCTGGGTCTGTATGGTGCACTATCTCTTTGTCTCTGGGTCTGTATGGTGCACCTTTCTCTTTGCCTATAGGTCTGTATAACTCACTTCGTTTACGGTTTGTACCATGCTCTTTTTCTTTGTTCCTAAGTCTGTGCTTTCTCTTTGTCTCTAGGCCTGTGTAGTATAGTGCATGTACTCTTTGTCTCTAGATCCATTTAGCGTACGTTTTCTTTGTCTCAAGGCCTGTTCAGTGTACATTCACTTGTCTTGTCTCTGTTTTGTTCAGTGTACATTTACCTTGTCTCTGGGTATGTTTAGTGTACATTCAGTTTGTCTCTGGGTATGTTTAGTGTACATTCAATTTGTTTCTGTGTATGTTTAGTGTACATTCACATTGTCTCTGGGTATGTTTAGTGTATATTCAGTTTGTCTCTGGGTATGTTTAGTGTACATTCAATTTGTCTCTGGGTATGTTTAGTGTACATTCACTTTGTTTCTGTGTATGTTTAGTGTACATTCACATTGTCTCTGGGTATGTTTAGTGTACATTCAGTTTGTCTCTGGGTATGTTTAGTGTACATTCAATTTGTCTCTGGGTATGTTTAGTGTACATTTACCTTGCCTCTGGGTATGTTTAGTGTACATTCACTTTGTCTCTGGGTATGTTTAGTGTACATTCACTTTGTCTCTGGGTATGTTTAGTGTACATTCACTTTGTCTCTGGGTATGTTTAGTGTACATTCACTTTGTCTCTGGGTATGTTAAGTGTCCATTCAATTTGTCCCTGGATATGTTTAGTGTACATTCACATTGTCTCTGGGTATATTTAGTGTACATTCACTTTGTCCTGGGTCTGTTAAGTGTACATTCACGTTGTCTCTGGGTATGTTTAGTGTACATTCACTTTGTCTCTGGGTATGTTTAGTGTACATTCACTTTGTCTCTGGGTATGTTAAGTGTACATTCATCTTGTCTCTGGGTATTTTTAGTGTACATTCAATTTGTCTCTGGGTATGTTTAGTGTACATTCAGTTTGTCTCTGGGTATGTTTAGTGTACATTCACTTTGTCTCTGGGTATGTTTAGTGTACATTTACTCTTGTCTCTGGGTCTGTGTAGTGTACATTCACTTTGTCTTGGGTATGTTCAGTGTACATTTACTTTGTCTCTGGGTATGTTAAGTGTACATTCACTTTGTCTCTGGGCATGTTTAGTGTACATTCACTTTGTCTCTGGGTATGTTTAGCGTACATTCACTTTGTCTCTGGGTCTGTTAAGTGTACATTCACTTTGTCTCTGGGTATGTTAAGTGTACATTCACTTTGTCTCTGGGTATGTTTAGTGTACATTCACTTTGTCTCTGGGTATGTTTAGTGTACATTCACTTTGTCTCTGGGTATGTTTAGTGTACATTTACTTTGTCTCTGGGTATGTTTAGTGTACATTCACTTTGTCTCTGGGTATGTTAGTGTACATTCAGTTTGTCTCTGGGTATGTTCAGTGTACATTCAATTTGTCTCTGGGTTTGTTAGTGTACATTCAGTTTGTCTCTGTGTATGTTTAGTGTACATTTACTTTGTCTCTGGGTATGTTTAGGTACATTCACTTTGTCTCTGGGTATGTTAAGTGTACATTCACTTTGTCTCTGGGTATGTTAAGTGTACATTCAGTTTGTCTCTGGGTATGTTTAGTGTACATTTACTTTGTCTCTGGGTATGTTTAGTGTACATTCACTTTGTCTCTGGGTATGTTTAGTGTACATTCACTTTGTCTCTGGGTATGTTCAGTGTACATTCACTTTGTCTCTGGGTATGTTCAGTGTACATTCACTTTGTCTCTGGGTATGTTAAGTGTACATTCATCTTGTCTCTGGGTATTTTAGTGTACATTCAATTTGTCTCTGGGTATGTTTAGTGTACATTCACTTTGTCTCTGGGTATGTTAAGTGTACATTCACTTTGTCTCTGGGTATGTTTAGTTTACATTATCTTGTCTCTGGGTCTGTTGTAGTGTATATTCACTTTGTCTCTGGGTATGTTTAAGTGTACATTCACTTTGTCTCTGGGTATGTTAAGTGTACATTCAATTTGTCTCTGGGTATGTTTAGTGTACATTCAATTTGTCTCTGGGTATGTTTAGTGTACATTTACTTTGTCTCTGGGTATGTTTAGCGTACATTCACTTTGTCTCTGGGTCTGTGTAGTGTACATTCACTTTGTCTCTGGGTATGTTTAGTGTACATTTACTTTGTCTCTGGGTATGTTAAGTGTACATTCACTTTGTCTCTGGGTATGTTTAGTGTACATTCACTTTGTCTCTGGGTATGTTTAGCGTACATTTACTTTGTCTCTGGGTCTGTTAAGTGTACATTCACTTTGTCTCTGGGTATGTTAAGTGTACATTCACTTTGTCTCTGGGTATGTTTAGTGTACATTCACTTTGTCTCTGGGTATGTTTAGTGTACATTCACTTTGTCTCTGGGTATGTTTAGTGTACATTTACTTTGTCTCTGGGTTGTTTAGTGTACATTCACTTTGTCTCTGGGTATGTTAAGTGTACATTCAGTTTGTCTCTGGGTATGTTCAGTGTACATTCAATTTGTCTCTGGGTATGTTAGTGTACATTCAATTTGTCTCTGTGTATGTTAGTGTACATTTACTTTGTCTCTGGGTATGTTTAGCGTACATTCACTTTGTCTCTGGGTATGTTAAGTGTACATTCACTTTGTCTCTGGGTATGTTAAGTGTACATTCAGTTTGTCTCTGGGTATGTTAGTGTACATTCACTTTGTCTCTGGGTATGTTTAGTGTACATTCACTTTGTCTCTGGGTATGTTTAGTGTACATTCACTTTGTCTCTGGGTATGTTCAGTGTACATTCACTTTGTCTCTGGGTATGTTCAGTGTACATTCACTTTGTCTCTGGGTATGTTAAGTGTACATTCATTTGTCTCTGAGTATTTTTAGTGTACATTCAATTTGTCTCTGGGTATGTTTAGTGTACATTCACTTTGTCTCTGGGTATGTTAGTGTACATTCACTTTGTCTCTGGGTATGTTTAGTTTACATTTACTCTTGTCTCTGGGTCTGTGTAGTGTATATTCACTTTGTCTCTGGGTATGTTAAGTGTACATTCACTTTGTCTCTGGGTATGTTAAGTGTACATTCAATTTGTCTCTGGGTATGTTTAGTGTACATTCAATTTGTCTCTGGGTATGTTTAGTGTACATTTACTTTGTCTCTGGGTATGTTTAGCGTACATTCACTTTGTCTCTGGGTCTGTTAAGTGTACATTCACTTTGTCTCTGGGTATGTTAAGTGTACATTCAATTTGTCTCTGGGTATGTTCAGTGTACATTCACTTTGTCTCTGGGTATGTTAGTGTACATTCACTTTGTCTCTGGGTATGTTTAGTGTACATTTCACTTTGTCTCTGGGTATGTTTAGTGTACATTCACTTTGTCTCTGGGTCTGTTAAGTGTACATTCAATTTGTCTCTGGGTATGTTAAGTGTACATTCAATTTGTCTCTGGGTATGTTTAGTGTACATTCATTTGTCTCTGGGTATGTTTAGTGTACATTTACTTTGTGTCTGGGTATGTTTAGTGTACATTCACTTTGTCTCTGGGTAGTAATTCTCTTTGTCTTGGGTTGTTTGCGTGTACCAGACTTTGTCTTGGGTGTCAGTGCATTCTTTGTCTTGGGTGTAAGTTACTTTACTTTGTCTTGGGTATGTAGCTGTACTTTCTTTGTCTTGGTGTATAGTACTTTCTTTGTCTTTGGGGTGTACATACTTTGTCTTTGGGTTGTTTAGTGTACATTACTTTGTCTTTGTTTGTGTACTACTTCCTTTGTCTCTGGGTCAGGATATACTTTCTCTTTGTCTTGGGCTTGTACCATACTTTGTCTTGGGGTGTACCCATACTTTGTCTTTGGGTGTACCATGCTTTTCTTTGTCTTTTAGGCTGTCCATCTTTGTTTGTCTCTGTCCAGTACTTTGTCTTTGTTTTTAGCATGTACTAGTACTTTGTCGTTTGTCTTTGCTGTACCTGTACTTTGTCTTGACTCTCGGTCTATAAGAACTGTGTTTTTGATCTTTGAGGGCATTTTTATCCAGTAGTACTGTCTCTTTGTCTCTAAGTTTCGTGATTACTTCTCTTGTCTTAAGGTATCATAGTGACATGTATATCTTTGCTCATCTTACATCTTTAGGGCTCTTCTATCTGTCATGTCTGAGCGTAGGTATGTACGAGTGATTTTCCTCACTTAACTGTTTAGGGACACTCGCCATTTGTTGATTGTATCTCAAGCTTTGTGGTGACTTTTCGTCATCTTCTCTTAGGAGGTCGCGTTTCTCTCCATCGTATGTCAGTGGTGTCACTTGTGGGGTTTTGTCATCTTAACTTTTTAAAAGGGCTCTTTCTTATCCTTGGTCTGTAGAGGTGACATCGTCTTCATAAGGTAGTACGGGTGCCCTTTTCGTCATCTAATGTTTAGGGGCTTCTCTCTTCATGTCTGTAGAGGGATCTAAGGTATGTAGGGGTGACTTTTGCCGTCATCTTAACATCTTTAGGGGCTCTTTCTCATCCTCGTCATGTCTGTAGAGGTGATCTAAGGTATATAGGGGTGACTTTTGCCGTCATCTTAACATCTTTAGGGGCTCTTTCTCATCCTCGTCATGTCTGTAGAGGTGACTTTCGTCGCCATCTCTTCGTCCTCAGTTCTGTAGGATGCATTTTTCCTTTATCCTCCGGTCTGTGTGGGGTGACTCAATCCTCATTCTCGGGTCTTTAGAAGACACTTCCTCTTCCTGACTTCCTGGGGCATCGGTACACGTTTCAGTCAGCGGTTTTAGGAGGACGATTCCAGTCTGATAGTAATGCGTCATTTTCTGTCCACAAGTTTGATCAAACCAGACCACGCCAAACACGGCATTGCATACTATACACAGCATATACTTTATCTTATCATAGTGTACCGTCTTCTGAATATTCTCAACACAGCATTCCATATTTCAGTAACAGCAGATACAGACTAAACTCAATGTGTCATACTCCAAAGACATGACACCATATTCTAGACAGGCAAAACGTATCTTCCATTCAATGAGTGCCCAACACCTGTTCTATGAGTGGTGGCAAAACGCAAGAATAAAACGATAGAGGTTTATGATGTGCCAGAAACAAGAACAAAATATCACAGACCCAAATCACTACACATGTAAAACATCCAGAAACATAATTGTGCTTTTGTTCTCAACTTTCCTCCATAGCTTAGTTTCTCCAGCTTTCGTACTGACACGCCACGTCTGCCGCAAGTGGTTTGTCCAGTCTATTTTTAGCTCATTAGTGTCAACGCCATCTTGTGGCAGACAGTAGGTGTCACTGACAGGACTGACTGCACGAGGCTGTGGCCAAAGTTTGATTTCATCAAACAGTTCGTGTGGCATAGAATGCCTGAAAGACAATTCCTATCCAGGATTTGTCTGTTGCAGAAAATGTTCCAGCCACCGGCATATATTTTTTTTTCTTGAGTTCTGAATCTTGATTGGTAGTGGATTCGCCGTTTTGGGAAATTTCTACTTTTGTTATTCTGTCAGCCAGTTGAGGTGAATATCACTGAGGTTCTGCTGTAGATGCTCTGGGTCATTTTGGGGAGATGGGGGTTTGGAGGAGGAGAGCTGACAGTCTCCTAGTCTGTGACCTGTATATCAGCAGAAGGTAACTTGAACAGGATATATGATCCTTTGTGTCAGTGGCTGACTTACAGACCAACTGAAACATGCCGAAAAGTTTTTGGCATTGTCAGACATGGATGAACGTATTTGCATTTGCATTATCTCTTGCTGGTCATACTGCTTCAATGAACACACCTTGACATCTCTAAGCTCTTTAAACTTCTGTCTGCTTCTTTCGCGCGCGCGCGTGCGCGTGTGTGTATATGTGTGAGTGTCAAGAGAGAGAGAGAGAGAGAGAGAGAGAGAGAGAGAGAGAGAGAGAGAGAGAGAGAGAGAGAGAGAGAGTATGAGTGGTGTGTGTGTGTGTGTGTGTGGAACACTTTCGCTTTTCTTTGTAGGTTTTAGTTTTGTTTACTTTGTGCTGACTTGTGCATACATCTGAAAGGCTGTTAGACCACAGCCAGTACCTAACATTTGTCGGCCTTGGCATCTTTACCTACGTCAAATGTATCTATCTTTTTTTCAGGACATGGTGAAGAATCTCAAAGAGCAGCTGAATGACCGAGAGGCCAGGATCAAATCTCTGGAACAGAAGCTCACACAGACCCGTTATGAGGTGGATGAAACGAAACGGGAACTCAAGCGCACCAACCAGACCTTGAAGGGCGCCAAGGAAGACCTGACCAACACCAAGAGGGAGCTGAGAGACACCAAAGACGGCCTGAAGACCACCAACGAAGAGCTGAAAAGCACCAAGAACGACCTGAAGAACACTAGAGAGAAAGTGGCGAGCATGGAGAACACGGTGGAAGAACTGGTCAAGAACATGCAAGACCTACGCTTTAGGCCGTGTACCGACGACTTGTTTGGGGTCGAAGAGCAACAGCCGCAGCCTCCTCACAACCATCAGCATCAGCGCACGGAACCGTCTCATCACCAGAGCAGTTCTTCACGGACCCAAGCAGCCAGTCATAGCCTGTCGTTACCTCCCATTCGCTACAACTTCCCCCCGCGGGACTGAGGATGAGCCCTAGGTGGCTTTATGGGCAGAGCAGGCAGGAAGCCAGAGGGAAAGACACCTGTCTCATGATCTTTTAATCGGAGAGAGGAAGAGGCACGTCTTCAAACACGGCAAACCGATGTGTTGGCCTGTGTTAGTGGCAAAAGGTCATCACTTTCCTGCTCACGTTATTATTGCGGTGGTCTCTGCTTCCAACACGCTTCCATGCTCGGAGATAAGAACACCGCCTCCTTGTTTTTGCAAGAAGTTCTCTCTCTCTCTCTCTCTCTCTCTCTCTCTCTCTCTCTCTCTCTCTCTCTCTCTCTCTTCTCTCTCTCTCTCTCCCCTCTCTCTCTGTGCGCGTGCGTGCGTGTATGTGTGTAACACACGGGGACCAATACGGTGAGGTATTAACTAATTCTGTGACATGCTCTTTGTGCAGAGAGGCAAAAGAAGATGAAGTACATTTTTTTGTTTTGCTGTCCAAGTCTTGTGACCTTCGACAAGAATACATTTCACGAATTTTTGTGCAATCTGTGTATATTCAATGTGGCCGTACACTTAAACAGTGAAAACAAGATACTGAGGAATGTAGGCATGATCTACACAAGGCGTTTAAAAGGCCTGCGACTGCAGTCAAAGAATGTGAATGTTGATATTGAATCATATGCTTGTTGTACTCTACGGTTAGAAAGGTTGGAATTTGTCATCATTACGTTGATGTTTCCTTTATTTTCTTCGTTATTAATATGCTATTGTACAGAGGCTGTAGCCTAAACTAAATAAACCATTTTCCAATTTCCATTTGTCATTCTCTCTCTCTCTCTCTCTCTCTCACTCTCGCTCTCGCTGTGTGTGTGTGTGTTGTGTGTGTGTGTGTGTGTGTGTGTGTGTGTGTGTGTGTGTGTGTGTGTGTGTGTTCAAGGAGTCTTTACTCTCATTTCTGTGAATAATCTTGGACAAAATTCTGTTGATAACGCTGGTATTCCTCTGAACTGTGACTTAAACGTATTAGCGTCGAACATCTAAATAAATGCATCCGTTTGCATATAAAACAGTTTTATTGCTTAATATCAAATCTCTTTTGCAGATGTTTTGCGAGAAATGAAAACGTAGTTAATCCAAAGAAAATGTAATGAGTTGTTTTGGATGGGAGAATAAAATCCATGGTTTGGATTACTTGTACTGATCAGAGATTAGATATTGTTAATTCTGTGTACAGGTACTCGTTATAGTCAAGCGATTACTTTCAAAGCTAAAACGTGGGTTTTCAATAAGCATTTGAAATCGATGTTCTGGCTGTTCCAGATCATTATCCAGGAAAGTTAATTTGCCTGGCAGTGTGCGTCTGCAGCTATTTCATTTCACGGTAATAGCATTGTTCTCGGGTGGTTGTAAATTTCAAAAGTATGATTATGTTGATATCTGATAAACGTCAGCTTGTGACTATCCCTGCGTAAACAATACACAGACATCGCATGGTGGGCATGAGCTAATCTTTATTTAGAAAAAAAAAAAAGAAAAAAAAGTTGGTGGGAAAAAATAGGAGGATAGAGGCCCCACTTATTGAAAAAATGTAAAAAGAAATTTAAAAAAAAAGGAAAAAAGAAAAGTGGAAAAAATTGGAGAGAGAGAGAGAGAGAGAGAGAGAGAGAGAGAGAGAGAGAGAGAGAGAGAGAGAGAGAATAATTTACTGTATTTCTTCACTCGACGGCGTTTCAGCTCTGCTCATATGCCTGCAATTCACAAAGATCATAGTTCTGCGTGGTTTGAAATTTGAAATGAATATCCCTTGAGATGGAATTTACAACTGAATCGGCCTTATAGCCAACGCATGCATCATTTTGCTGAGGAACGGACGGGAAGGAAGTAAAGCTTACATAAGATTAATGACAGTTCGTGTTATTTTTGGCTGGCGTAGGGAGAAACATAATGGGTGAACATAACTGGAAAAAAATCTTAAATAAATGTTAGCGAACCGAAAAGAAAAAAGAAAAAAGAAAAAGTAGACAAACTAATCACAAGACAAAACACGACGCGTTTCGACCTCTTAGGTCTTCTTCAGGCGAGATACAAAACAACTAATAAAACGAAAATGAACGAGCAATCACTTATCTCTCCTCAGCGCAAGACAGGCGTTGAATGAAAACGAGGCTGTCAGAAGGGAGATAATGTGTGTGTCAAAGCGGTTTTTTTTTTTTTGGGGGGGGGGGGGGGGGGGCGGTTCGCTAACATTTATTTAAGATTTATTTGGATTTCCGCCTGCAGTCGTCTCACTTTGCAACTAAATGATTGGAAAAGCTTTTCCCTTTGGCCGTCAACTCTCCAGGGCAACATGTATCTTGTTCACAATGAAGATGAAGCGGATTATGAACACGGAAAGAAGCTGAATGAGAAATTAGATCGAATCACTTCGTCTTTGTTTCTCAGTCTTTCTTTCTCAATTCTTTCTCTTTATCAATCAATCGATCGATCAATCAATCAGTCAATCAGTCAGTCAGTCATTCAGTCAGTCTATTTATTCACTCATCCATCCATCCATCCATCCATCCATATCTATTTATCTCTCTATATATATGTTTAGAGAATTCGACAAATCACACTGTCCATCATATATTATATATATATATATATTATATATATATATATATATTAGTAGAAAGAAACTCGTGGAGGCGTGGCAGCAGAGAGTCCACAGAAGAGAAGCCCCCTTCAAGCAAGTGTTTCGGCCCTTATCTCCTGACACTCTAGGGGGGTTGGGCCACACCCGGTTCATGACTCCGGATGTCTCTCTGCTGCCCCCCCCTTTTTCCCCCATTTTGGGGACGAACCCATGGCTGAGATTCGAACCCATGACCCTCTGGACATGTCATTTTTACTTAATGACTCGCGCTTTAACCACTGAGCCACAGGGCCCACCTGATATTTGTAGGGAAATTAAGCCTTATGAAGTTCATTTTGTTCTCCTTGACCAGATCCAGCTTGAACACCTCTCTGCCGCTTCTGCCATTGCTTTCAGGGCTCTTTTTTTTTTCCTTCCCTGCAACTGAGAGCTGTTTCATGAGGCTGTGTGCAGACGTTCTACAAATCCCCTGGCTCCAATTTCTGCAGTGAGGACTTTGCCCTGATAGCCTTTCTCTCTCAGGCTGTTTGCCAGATCGCATACTTTTCAGTCTTGTAGATTTGAGCTGCCTCCATTCTGTTCTCTTATGGCACCGTGAGCTCGATCATGATAAAGCTGCTTGGTTGATTGAGTGGACTACTATGTTGGTTCATGCCACTTTGTGATGATCTCTGGGTGACTCTTCCATTCTGGGGGTCTGCAGTGCCTCCCAGTCATCTGCCCCATCCAGCAGACTCTGCCTGCATTTTTCGAGTGGCACTGTTGTTCTTGGCCATGATTTGCTGCCTCCCGCCCTGAAGAATGTTTGCGGGTTTCTTTTGGAGTCCTGATTCTCCCTTTTGTGGTGTTGGTTTCTAGCCCAGACTACTTGTACAATCTCTTTGAGCACTTGGTTGTGCCTCCATGTGTACCTTCCTTGAGCCAGGGCTACTTTACATGAGCTTAGAACATGCTGCATGTTTGTTTTTTATGGCAGAGGGGGCATGCAGGATCGTCTGTTTTCCCCCACTTCACCCGGTTTGCATTTGAGGGCAGAAGGTCTATGCAGATCTGAGAATGAAGTGATCTGAGAGGGGCATGTGCCAATGTCATTCCAAGTTAGACTTCTTTGGAGTGCATTCTCCCCCGTTGTCCATTGCCTTGCTGGCTCTGCTGGACTGCTTTTTGGAGTCTTTTTTGGTCTTCTTCTTTTCTCATCTCCTGAATCATCATGTCTCTTTTGGCTTTTCCTTTGGCCTTTGACCACCATTCAGTTTTGGTCACCCCAGTCCTTGTCTGTTGGTCTGTGTGTGTCCTGTTATTTCTCTGATCTTGAGACTTTTTTTTGCAGAATCCATCGCCTCTTGAACTTTCCATTTTCTGCTGTCTTCAGTGGGGCTTGATTGCTTCTACCCCCCTTGTCTCCTGAGAGTCCTCCAGCATGCTTTGAAGTCTGATTTGTCCCTGCTTTGTATTCCTCCAGGATGGATTTCAGTGGTAGTTTGGGGCTTTGCTTGGCGACAGTACAGCGCGATGTCAGTCAGACAGGGTGGGACACAAGCCATTTCTTTGTGAACTTGTTTTATTTTGGCTTCCATTGCTTCCCCTGTGCTGGTGCAGATGTCGTATATCATCAGAGGCCATAGGAGCTTTGGTATCAGCATGAACTGCAGACAACCCGACCTTGTATTTGCCAGGGAGCCCACATGGTCAATGGTCTCCAAACCTTCTTCCGCCATCTGCTTGGTTTTTTTTTGCTCTTTGTGGTCTTTTTAGCGTATCTTCCAAGGCTCTTGACTGGTTCTTCTGTGACTGTTGGAATGGGCCCGGTTGGCAACACTGAAGACCACAGATTCGGCCACTTTTCCTTTCCTCAGTGAGAGACTCCGGGGATTTCTTTGGCTTGAAACTTCTTCTGGATGAGGCAAAATATGTCGTCCGCCTCTCCCGCACATGACGTTGTCTCGTCTTCTCTGGATTTAAGTCACTGTAGTGTCATCCTTGAAGGCCTTGAGAGGAGGTTTGTATCCATCGCCAAGGTCTGTTTGTCTCGCGTTGTTTGTTGCTGCTTTCAAGATGAGTTCCTTGGGCCAGCACGAACAGTATCGGGTAAATTGCACAGCCCATTGCAATGCCCACTTCCAAATTGATCCAATCAGTTGTGTACTCCTTGGGAGAGAACCGCATTGAGAAGCCATTGAAGTACTTCTTGAGCATGTCGCGGATATTCTTTGGCACATGGTACATCTCAAGAGCCAACTGTATCATCTCATGGGGCACAGATCCATATGCGTTTGCCAGATCAAGCCACACTACGTCCAGGTCTCTCTTTTCTGTTTTTGCTTTTTGGATTGCGTCCCAGATCATTGTGGCGTGTTCTACACAGCCAGCCACGCCTGGGATGCCACCTTTCTGGACTGGACACATCCAAGTACTTGTTTTCCATCAGGTACTTGGTCAGCCTTGCTGCCATGACAGAGAAGAAGATTTTCCCTTCGACGTTCAGTAGTGATTGAACTGGCTGATGTCACTTGAGTTTTGCTCTTTGGGGATGTACACACATCTGCCGTCATCCACTGGCCGCTGATCTTCTGGTTTCTCCAAGCCAATCGCAGCAGCCTGTGGAGCCACTCCAGCACCTTGGGACATTTCTTGTAAAGCTGGTAAGGTATTCCGTTTGGCCCTGGTGATGATTTGGCTCTGGCTTTGTCGACCACCTTCTTGATTTCCGCCAACGTTGGAGGCTTGCCATTGAACTGTTCCTCAGGGTTGGTTGGCCACACCAGACCTTGAATGTCGAGTGGTGCTTTGCTCTGTGTGTCAGAGTATGTTTTCCTCAGATGCTGCTCAAGAACGCCTTTGTCCACACTTAGGGTCCCAGATTTTGGCTGCTCAAACAGTGTTCTGGCAAACTGGAAGGGGTCTCTGAAGAAGCGCTCTTGTGTCTTCTTCTTTTTGCTCTTCCTCTTCCTCGCAGATTCCGCTTTGCTGAGGGCGCTGTGTTTTTCTTTCAGGTCTTCCACAGTTTTTCCAAGCCTTGTTTTTCAGCTGGCAGTGCGGTCTTTATTTGCTTCTTGAGGTTGTTCGTTTGGACTCTGATCTTGTCCATCTTTTCTTGGCGTCTGGATTTCTTGGAGGTGTTTTCTCTT
>CM031621.1:48356655-48361655 GCA_018398815.1 Conus ventricosus | reverse complement strand
ATACTCCATCTTCGGGGAAGGTGCATGCTATGTGTAACGTGTCATCCATACCAACGCCTTCTCTTCCGAAAGTTGGTAATGGGATTTTACGTGTGTGCAAAATGTTGTGCGTGCGTTCACACACGGAACCTCGGTTTATAGTCTCATTCGAAGGGCTGTATGGGTAATGGAGTCAGAATCAAAGTTAACTCCGAGGGAAAAATCCCCCTGTACCGAAATTCGAACCCGCAACCCCAGGATCACGAGTCCGGCGCTCTACCAACTGAGCTATTCCGGCCCCTTTGGAGACTGATAATGTTATGCTAGAAGCTTGTCACGACTGAAGACAATCCCCGCATGACTATGCAGAGCATAACACATGTTGATGTAGCCTTGGTGTTCTAGCCTATGTCAATTGGCCTGACACAGCCTTCAGCCAAGGCGGGGCCCCAGTAGTCAGCTTAACAGTTCAACCAGAGAGAGAAATGGGAAAACATGGATGTGAAACGGTACGCTTGCACCACAGACAGTCGACATGCCGATCGGTATCTTGGCGAGCGTTTCATATCAATACAAGTTTTAAATGTAATTAATAGCGAACCGCCAAGAAAACATAGAAAAACGAATCACAAGGCAAAACACGACGCGTTTCGACCTCTTAGGTCTTCTTCAGGCCAGATACAAAACACTCAGGACAACGAAAACGAAAATGAACATGAATATGACTGCAGGCGCCTCACTTTGCAACTAGATCATATAAAGATTTTTTTTTTAACTCTCCAGACCTGTTTGTTTGACCTTAAACAGAGAAATGGTAACTCAATTTGTGATGGAAAGATGGGTGTGATCTCGATTTTTTTTTCTCTCTCCCCCCCCAACACAGGTGTATTCAAACTTGTGTCCTAGTGTGACAGAAATATGGATGATGATCCGTCTTTCTGTCTTTGTCAGATTCGCATCAACCAGATTATTCACACTTCTCTTCGTCGTCAAAACGCACAAATACTGTCCGTGAATTACGAGGGGTGTAAACACCAGGAATATCACCCTATCTGGCTATATAGCCTACCACCACGTTCGGAGTTTTGAAGTCTATGCCTCGAATCTCTTCATGCGTAAAAGTTGCACAGACTGAGTGATTCACTCCTTCTTACACGATTTCAGAAGCAGACAAACATTTGAGAAAAAAAAATCAAAACAAACAAACAAACCAAAAAACAAAACAAAAAACAAACAAACAAACAAAAAAACATTGAAACATAGAAACATTCTTCCTAAACGTCACTGTTTCGAAAAAGTCTCTAACTTTTGCTCTAGTTCTCCTGGCAACTTCCTTGATAGACTTAAACGACGATTTAGTTTAAAGAGGAGAGAGAGAGAAGAGAGAGAGAGAGAGAGAGAGAGAGGGGGGGATAGGGTGTGATGGGAGAACAGAACTAACAGGTGAAGAAAGAATATGTTTTTTCAATCAAAGAACCAGACTGTGCATACCAAAATCAGGATAAAAAGAATGTCGTAAAAGCAGCAAACCAACCCACCTAACCAACCCACCTACCAACCCACCTACTTGCTGAAAAATTAAGAGGCCAGCGAGCAAATGAACAAGTCTGCCAAGCAACCAACAAGTCTACAAGCCCCCAAAACATTGTCTACACAGCAGTAAGTTAGTCCCAAGCAAGTAACCAGCAGCAAGACTTCCAGAGAACCAAAACAAGCTGAGGCTGGTTGCAAGCTAGCAGAAGGACCAATCTAAACAGCACGAAACCAGAAAGCAAAATGACAAGCTCTTTCTTTTTACCCAACCTAAACCAAACCATAGTGAACAGGTCAGTTAGACAGTACAAGAGCTATCAACCGCATTGATCAAATTGTCACACATGAAACTCTTTCAAACACAATAGAACAGCTCTCTAAAACTCCGGTCTTATACTCACTCATCGCTTGTCTGTGGGAAGAGAACCAGGCTTGTCCGTCTGCCCGTCTGTCTGTCCGTCTGTCTGTCCGTCTGTCTCTGCTGACCGGTGCAGTGGTCAGCACAAGAGACCAAAGACGCGGTCCTTTGTCATGGACGCTTTAAATACGGACTTCGTCCATCCACACCGGAGGAGGAGGCGGAGGAGAAGGAGAGGAGGAGGAGGCAGACGCAGAAAAGCTCACCAGTCAAGATGGTGAATGAGATGCTTTGAAGTACCGGTGCAACCCTACCACACCCCTACCCCTTCTATTCCCCCCCCCCTCTCCTGTTACTCCTAAAATTGTAGAGATGAGAAAGTAGGTATCTGTTACAGCTAGTTCGCACTTGATTATATGATACAGAATCAACAGCATTAGAGCAGTGGCTACAACAATGATGACATGCTTGATAGCGATCGAGGATACTCAGTGCTTTTTGTTTATTTTTAAAGTGCCTCTCTCTCTCTCTCCCTCTCTCTCTTTCTCTCTCTCGTGCGTGTATGTGTGCTTGCATGCTTGTACGGTGTGTGCGTGCGTGCGTGCGTGCGGCGCGCGTGTGTGTGTGTGTGTGTGTGTGTGTGTGTGTGTGTGTGTGTGTGTGTGTGGTGTGTGTGTGTGTGTGTGTGTGTGCGTGTGTATGTGTGTGTCACGCACACTTGTGCATGCATGCATGTGCGCGCGCGCGGTGTGTGTGCGTGCGTGTGTTTGCGTGCGTGCTTGCTTGCTTACACACACACACACACACACCACACACACACACACACACACACATATTGCGCGCAGCAGAAGAGAGAGAGAGAGAGAGAGAGAGAGAGAGGAGAGAGAGAGAGAGAGTTTACATTACTTTATGTATTTATTCATTAAATTTTACTTTGCTAGGACAGTGGTTCATGGGAGTCTCAGATCTGCGGTGAAGCACATGATGTGAAGACGCATAACATTGTTGCGACTTAGGATGAAAGGAAAAGTCAAACAGCATCAGGATGGGAGGTATAGGAATGAAGCCTACAGCTGACGTACATCGTGTGCACAGGCAGGTGCGTTAAACAATCAGAGACACTATCTATCTATCTATCTATCTATCTATCTATCTATCTATCTATCTATCTCTCTTCTATCTATCTATCTATCTATCTTCTCTTCTATCGCTTCTGATCTACTCTCCATCTATCTATCTATCGTCTGCAGGTTTGTCTTCTATTGTTGCTTAAGAAATTCACTATCTAAGGCAGCGGGCCCAGTGTTAATGAATTCACTTAGAGATTGTCATCGACTATTTGTATGTTCTTCAGATGTCGAACTGTAATCTATAATCCCGGACAAATATCACCCGGCTGCAGATCAGACGTGTAGGTATCCACTATGACACAGCACCGGCAGACAACAGGCAGACGAGAGCGAACAAGGAGCCATCAGGGAAGGGGGGGGGGGGGGGGGGGGGGTGGGGGCGGGCAGGCTGAGACGAGACCTGCTGCCTGCTTATGCATGCCGACTTGTGATTGGCTGGATTATCATTCCGTTCACCGTACGCTGGTCTGTGATTGGTTTGATAGTGCACTGTAGACCTTTGGTGACAATGCGTGCTAATAAACGCGAGCTGGTCCAACGAAGTATTGAAACCTTGCTTCGAATGGTCCAGTAGACTGAAACGAAGCTAGAGGTGCATTGGGTTTGTGTCGGGGTTTCTAGGTTCACGATTTTTGTTGAGGAAGCCATGTTTTTTTTTCCATCCGGGTCTCTTGGTCTGGCTTTTCGTCAGTAAGATGGCAATCTACGGAACTGATCTCGAGGAAACGAGGTGGAATGATGGGATAGAATGATAATGATAATGTGGGGGATTGATTACTGCGCGGTTCCCCCACGATACGAGAGAGCTTACCGCACTGTACAACAGAGTCAAGTAAAAGTGAAATAGAATGAAATGGACGCTGAACAATTAAGTAGTGGGGGAAAACAAGTGCAGGTTAACAATTCTTCCGTCATTATAGTAATGACTTGGCAAAGATTTGAAATTAAAAAATAAAATTGAAGATGAAGAAAATGGGAATATATATATTATAGATATGAAAACCCTTCACCAGCTGCATGAGAGAACCATCGCAATCCCTCTCGAAGGCAGATCTATATGTATTGCCTGCTCCTAGGCTTTTCGTCCGCTGGATCGGACTCATCAGGGAGACAAGGCTGATTGTGTCTCTGCTCCTGCTGTCAAATAGAGACACACCACAGTCCGTAATTCTGTGGTGTTCTCATCACCAAGGGAATCATTGATACGTCACATATCCAAAACGTTTATGCTCATTTCAAGGTAAAGACAAAACAAAAACACATACATCCCGAAATAATATTGATAAACTATAATAATGATAACAATGATAGTGAGAAGAAGAAGAAGAAAGAAGAAGAAGAAGAAGAAGAAGAACAACAACAACAACAAAAAACAACAATAACAGCAACGACGACGACGATGACGGCGACGAAAGCAGAAAACCCATTGAGTATGTGATAAAAGTATGCAAGCAAAAAACGAAAGGCCATAAAAATTGTACACCACACACATAACGTTCATAATCTCTGATAAAATGATACATTGTCATGTTAAATAACCAGATCAGAAATGCATTTAAAAAACAAACAAACAAACAAACAAAACTAAAGCTAAAACTGGCAAAATATCGGCAAGGTCATGGGAACTATGGCTCAAGGACAAAGCCGTTACATTTTGAAACACATCCGGGTCAAAGGGCAGACCCAAAACTATTCGCTCACTGAGCTGGGGGCAGTTATACGGGTGTTTTTTTTTAATATATTTTTTTTTGTTATAGGGTTTGGAGGCTATAGTATCACCGACTGATAACCAGCATGCATTGTAATGCTTTCGTGAAGTGATTATTGTTACTGTTTACGCTACTGTTTCCAAAAAAAAAAAAAAAAAAAAAATGGCTTTGACAGAGCATGCAGATGTCAGTGTCTGAAAGATCGGCGTTTACTTCGAACAGTTAGCGTGTGTGACAGCCCGCTTACTGCTCACACATTTTCCACCGCGTCTCGCTCCCTCCCTGCCTCCG
>CM031621.1:48344155-48351655 GCA_018398815.1 Conus ventricosus | reverse complement strand
ATTTATGCGGAGCGCTTTGCAAATGATCGTGTCGCTTGTCACCGTGATGTATGTGACGGACTAGGTATGAACGATGGATGACGTCATTTACCTCCCCTCCCTCCCTCCCTCCCTCCCTCCCGTGAGCCAGAGCTTCTTACATTAGTGTGTTTGCTACATGCTTTGGCACGTTTGGGGCTTGTATACACGTGTAGGGGTGCGGTGGACTCTCTCTCTCTCTCTCTCCTCTCTCTCTCTCTCTCTCACACACACACACACACACACACAAACACGCGGGCGCATACACACATGCATTGTACATACACACACGCACACACACACACACACACACACACACACACACACACACACAGAGGCACAGACACAGACGCGCGCGAGCATACACACACACCACACACACACACACGCACGCACGCACGCACGCACACACACACACACACACACACACACACTGTCACGGTCGCTAAGCCGGACGGCCCTACCACCCCTACCCACACCTATAACACACTAGAGCAGACAACACAGCACACTAACACAGCTTTACAGTCACGCGCATCTCTTTATTTCACACACACAAACATACCATGGCGCCACCACTCCCGTCCATCTACAGTCACACACCGGTATCTCACTTCTTCACTGACCCACACTACCCTGATACGACCCTGAGAACTCTAATCTATATTAAAGCACCAGTTGCGGTATATCACTGCGACCTAAGGACGCAGAGATAGCCCGCACACGTGGTGGCTAACTAATAGGGACAAGGACAAACCCAAGGGACTCTAATATCTAAACTACTACCACCCACACCTCTCCCCAGGACCCACCCTTCTCTTTTGACCCGGGACTACTACCGCACTGGTCACTGCGTCCCTAAGGGAGGCAACGACAAGTACCCTACACTGTGCTGGCCACTACGTCCCAAAAGGAGGCAGTAACTAACACCCTTAACTCTACTACCTAACACTACACACTTAACCCTACTGCCTAACACTATACCCTTTATACTACGACCATGGGACAACCATACCGGCCCGGAGAGCTCCAGTCCTCGCGTGGTACTTGGCCCCTCACGGCTGACACCTCCCCGGAAGACTCTGCACCTCAGCGCTGACCGTGGCCTGCCACAGTCCAACTCCCGAAGACTCTACGCCCCGGCGGCGACCGTGACTCCTCACGGTCTGACTCCTCCCCCACGCTGGGCACGACACCCAGCGCACCACACACACCAGACGCCCCTCTCGACGAGTCCGGGGCTCGAAGGACGCCTCCTCTTCTGACGGCCCCCGCCGACCCTGAGGGTGAGGGAAGGTCTGGTGCAGCGCCCTCTCACAGGACGCCGAACAGGGTAGAGCAACAGGTGGCTGGAGAACCCCCGGAAGAACCCCGGCAGCAGAAAGATAGCCGCCTCACAGACGGCCGACGGCCTGGATGGTCTCCTCTCCCGGGAAAGCAGGCAGACAACTGGACACCGCCGCTCACCTGCCGGCACGCGGCAGCAGACTGCGGTGGTCTGGCCCCAGCCTCAGGACGGAAACAGGATACCTGCTGACAACACTGTAGGCCACCACTGTAATGTTGCTACTACCAGAGTCATCAAGGCCCATAAGCTACCTGGTAAAACTTTTACTCTCCATCTCCCTTGCCTACCTCCCACTCGGGAATGAGAGTGACCACTTGAATTTCGAATACAACCCCCCATAACCCGTTACTTTGGGTTATCAGATCCATTCCCTGCCAACCTTTACAACAACAGTAACACAATATTCTCTCTGAGCCAATCTACGCTATTACATATAAAATTATGACTCACACATCTGAAATTATGACTCACACATAATTCTCGGAGAAATAAAAACCAATCTAAGCAATCCAACCCGGACTCCATGGGCCCCCTTAGGAAATACTAAATAAACTATGAACTGGGCAATCTCACAAGGAAATGTTTCCACACAGTAATGAGTAGTAATATACATCTCAAAAAAACAACAACAAAGAACCAAAACTTATCAACGGTTCACAGTTCTAGCATATTCATACAAGAGAATCGGCTCGCAGCCACAATCCTTCACCTTTTTACCCGTCTTTGCACTGTCAATTATAATCATATATCAACCCATGATTTGTCCGCCAAAATTTCCATCCAGCACCCCACTCTCATGTCATCTCTTGTCAGACAACCCAGTGGTTAATCCTTGTTATGCCAACACAACCATACTTCATACAATATTACATGCTGCACATCCTCCGTTTTTATCCTATCAACTGCTGAGCTACCCGCCTTAACTTTACCTTACCCTTCTTTCCAACTACTAAAATTCATAATGGGACTGTCTCCCTGCAACCTAAAATATCTTTCTCCAACCCTATTCTGTCACAAACACATACATCCCTGCGTGTGTCGACTGTCATTTACTTTAAAAAAAACCAAAACCACCTTTAACCATATGGACTCACTGTCCTGTACCAAATAGTACGTCACAAATACAGTCTGCACGCGCACGACACCCGCGTCGAGAACCAAAACTCGTAACGAAAGTGAAAAAAAACACCAATATAAATTGAATAGTCACAACCGTACTCCAATATAAACCATTCGACTACCAATTAGCCTTGGCCCCACTGCACAGTTAACCAATTCCAATGCTGTGCAGGTCAACTCCTAAATCGTTAATCAATTTTAACGAACTACTACTATTTACAACCGAAATTGAGCACAATCCCTTTACGATTTACGCAGACACATCTGCACCTGACTCATACTATGATCCTCAACAAAAATGCAACCTCGTACTTCCTTCTTACTAACCCACTGAAATTAACATGAACTAATCACAACCAATATCCACATCACCGTTCATCAACGGTTATTATATCGAACCCACATTGTCTAGCCAACCTGTCACATGACAATCGAACTCAGGAACAATAATAATGAACACTTAACAATAGGAACCACTATGTACACTACTTACAGAATATACAGAAAGAGGTAACACAAACCGGCTGACAAAAAGCTTCAATCACAGAACCAAGACGACATCATACCAGACAACCAGTATACGCAACAAACATAATACAACTAAACATAACATGAGACAACTACAGTACAACTCGCCATAATACAAAACATGACGAATGACACCACCATGAACCTAACAATCACCAACCTGGACAGACAGACGTTCAACCACACCAGTTCTGCAACTGGCTGAAGTGGCTGCCAACAGAGACGACACAGAACCCGCACAGGCCAAGGGCACACCAGACCCGACGAGGACCTGGCACTAACTATGACTCGAAGTCACTCAGCTCGACTAACGGCGCTGCCGCCGCAACTACAAGGCGCGTCCACTCCGACGAACACCAGGGACCGAAGTGAAGCTACCCCAACGCATTCCACCCTGGTCGGACTCAAGCGAACTCTACTCACAACACAAAACAGCGATTGGTCAGAGCAGCGTATCCCTCCGCAGAGCTGACACGCCGGACCACGGACTAGTTGTTGCTCGTGCAACAGCACGACAATTTACCACAACAACTCACAGACTTGACAACACAACAACAGCCGATATCCTGCCCCGCCTTCGATAGTGTAGAACCCAAGTAACAAAAGGGTAACAATCGGGAATGAAACCAACCTCCCGCTTCCATCCCTTCAACAAGTCAAGATTGGAACTCAAGAATATTGTGTATCTTTATTTCCCCAGCACCCTACCTAGCCTAACCTTCCACCTTAACCAAAACCCCAATCTTACACACGCACACTCGCACACACACATATACACATATGCACACGCGCACACGCTCTCTATTTCTGAACTACCATTACTCCAAACACATGAACGGCTGGTTTACTACTGCCGATCGGTGACACACACACACACACATATACACGCACGCACGCACGCACGCACGCACGCACACACACACACACACACACACACACACACACGCACGCACGCACGCACGCACGCACGCACGCACGCACGCACACACACACACACACACACACACACACACACACACACACCAGAGAGAAATAGAAGACACGTCCTTCCCACTCTTTTGTCCCAGCCAGGGTGTTGAATTGTAAGAGCTAAGAAAGAAGTCTTTGTGCTCCCTGGCTGTATATGCCAAACTGTGATCGAGGTTCAGTTTCAATGGCCGTCACCACACACAATGCCTGCTATACCCAATGTAAAGGGGGGGGGGGGTGCGGGGGAAGGTGGGGGGGGGGGGGGGGGGGGGGGGGGGGGTGGGGGGGGGGGGGTAGGTTCCTCTGGCACTGCGATCTATAGGGGTACTGATTTGGGGAAGACACACGTCTCGGCATTCTTATGGGTTACATTCAATGTAGACTGGCAAAGCAAGCGTCCACATGATTATGTACATGCCCGCTTCTTGTGAAAGTAGGATTATAGAAGCTTCTATACATGCGTATGCGCATACATGCACGTACACACGCACGCACGCAGGTTCGCGCGCGCGCGAGCGCACACACAGACGCACACACAGACACACACAGACACACACGCATGCATGCACGCACGCACGCACGCCCGCACGCCCGCCCGCACGCACGCACACACACACACTCACACACACGCATGCATGCACGCACGTACACACCACACACACACACACACACACACACACACACACACACACACACACACACACACACACACACACACACACACACACACACACACACACACACACGCAACGTGCATACACACACACAAAGACTGGTTGAAACCAGTTTATTGTCAGATTAACGTTTAGTTGTACTGACATTGAAGAAAACCTTATGGAAAGAATGGCAACTTATTTTTTTTTTTAATGAAAAAGAACACGCACATACATATAGGCTTGCACACACGCACAACACATACTCACACAGACACAGACAGACACAGACACACACACACACACAGACAGACACACAGACACACAGACACACAGGCAACACACACACACACACACACACACACACACACACACACACACACACACACACACACCTTCCACACACTCACGCACACACACAACGCGCACACACACACACGTCCATTCACACACACACACACACACACACACACACACACACACACACACACACACACACACACACACACACACACAAACACCCTCCCCCCCCCCCCTTCCATACCTTCCATACACATTGCGCACACACGCACATTCGGACAGACAGGCTTGCTGGCATGCATACGCACAAATTCAGAGCCCTTCAGAGAGGACATGTGAGGACATAGGTACATAGGGGTGGTACAAAGAGAGGACATGTGAAGACATAGGTACATAGGGGTGGTACAAAGAGAAGACATGTGAGGACATAGGTACATAGGGGTGGTACAAAGAGAGGACATGTGTGGACATATGTACATAGGGGTGGCGCAAAGAGAGGACATGTCAGGACATAGGTACATAGGGGTGGTACAAAGAGAGGACATAGGTACATAGGGGTGGTACAAAGAGAAGACATGTGAGGACATAGGTACATAGGGGTGGTACAAAGAGAGGACATGTGAGGACATAGGTACATAGGGGTGGTACAAAGAGAGGACATGTGAGGACATAGGTACATAGGGGTGGTACAAAGAGAGGACATGTCAGGACATAGGTACATAGGGGTGGCACAAGAGAGGACATGTGGAGGACATAGGTACAAAGGGGTGATACAAAGAGAGGACATGTGAGGACATAGGTACAAAGGGGTGGCACAAAGAGAGGACATGTGAGGACATAGGTACAAAGGGGTGGCACAAAGAGAGGACATAGGTACATAGTGGTGGTACAAAGAGAGGACATGTGAGGACATAGGTACATAGGGGTGGCACAAAGAGAGGACATGTGAGGACATAGGTACATAGGGGTGGCACAAAGAGAGGACATGTGAGGACATAGGTACATAGGGGTGGTACAAAGAGAGGACATGTGAGGACATAGGTACATAGGGTGGCACAAAGAGAGGACATGTGAGGACATAGGTAGAAAGGGGTGGTACAAAGAGAGGACATGTGAGGACATAGGTACATAGGGGTGGTACAAAGAGAGGACATGTGAGGACATAGGTACAAAGGGGTGGTACAAAGAGAGGACATGTGAGGACATAGGTACATAGGGGTGGTACAAAGAGAAGACATGTGAGGACATAGGTACATAGGGTGGTACAAAGAGAGGACATGTGAGGACATAGGTACATAGGGGTTGTACAAAGAGAGGACATGTGAGGACATAGGTACATAGGGGTGGTACAAAGAGAGGACATGTGAGGACATAGGTACATAGGGGTTGTACAAAGAGAGGACATGTGAGGACATAGGTACATAGGGGTGGCACAAAGAGAGGACATGTGAGGACATAGGTACATAGGGGTGGTACAAAGAGAAGACATGTGAGGACATAGGTACATAGGGGTGGTACAAAGAGAGGACATGTGAGGACATAGGTACATAGGGGTGGTACAAAGAGAGGACATGTGAGGACATAGGTACAAAGGGGTGGCGCAAAGAGAGGACATAGGTACATAGTGGTGGTACAAAGAGAGGACATGTGAGGACATACGTACATAGGGGTGGTACAAAGAGAAGACATGTGAGGACATAGGTACATAGGGGTGGTACAAAGAGAGGACATGTGAGGACATAGGTAAATAGGGGTGGTACAAAGAGAGGACATGTGAGGACATAGGTACATAGGGGTGGTACAAAGAGAGGACATGTCAGGACATAGGTACATAGGGGTGGCACAAAGAGAGGACATGTGAGGACATAGGTACATAGGGGTGGTACAAAGAGAGGACATGTGAGGACATAGGTACATAGGGGTGGCACAAAGAGAGGACATGTGAGGACATAGGTACATAGGGGTGGTACAAAGAGAGGACATAGGTACATAGGGGTGGTACAAAGAGAGGACATAGGTACATAGGGGTGGCACAAAGAGAGGACATGTCAGGACATAGGTACATAGGGGTGTCGCAAAGAGTGGACATAGGTACATAGGGGTGGTACAAAGAGAGGACATGTGAGGACATAGGTAGATAGGGGTGGTACAAAGAGAGGACATAGGTACATAGGGGTGGTACAAAGAGAGGACATGTGAGGACATAGGTACAAAGGGGTGGCACAACTGGTGCTCACTTTCATTTACAGCATGCGAGGACACAAAGGGACGGAGCAATAATGTATTTTCTTGTTGTCCTCCAACCTACAATTCATTAAAAAAAGATAAAATAAAGTGGCGCCTCCATCCTATTATTTTCCACTCTGTACCTCCACTTCTTTCCTCTCATGCCATAACATGGTCTGTGCGGCTGGAATAGCTCAGTTGGCAGAGCGCCGGACTCGTGATTCTGAGGTTGCGGGTTCGAATTTCGGTACAGGGGAATTTTTTTTCCTCGGAGTTAACATTGGTTCTGACTCCATTCCCCATACAGTCCTTTGAATGAGACTATATAAACCGAGATTC
>CM031621.1:48331655-48336655 GCA_018398815.1 Conus ventricosus | reverse complement strand
TCTTTCCCCCTTCCATGTTTAGCCACTGCTATTACTACAACTGTTATTGTCATTTTATCACAAACAGTTTAACAGTATTCCTCCTCTTATTATTTACATGTTTTCATCAGAATCACTATTATCACTTGTACTGCTATTGTTACCATTATTTTTTTTATTGTCATCATTATTATTTCAACTCCCATGATCCCCTTCTCAACGGCCTCGTTTTCATTCCAACACCATTTTTGCGCCGAATATGAGGAGATAGGTGGTTGCTTGTTCTTCGTTTTCATTGTCTTAAATGTTGTTTGTTTTTGCCTGAAGAAGACCCAAAAGGTCGAAGTGCATTGTGTTTTGTCCTGTAATCTGTTAGTCTGTATTGTCGTGCGGAACTAATACCCTTTCTCTTTAAATGTGGTAATCAATCTCAAGAAGAATGAGGGGGCAAACACACATACAAACATCCACACATGCCAGCATGCAGGCGCGCGCACACACCCCACCCCCCCACACACACACACACCCACCCACACACACACACACACACACACACACCACACCAACCCCCCCACACACACCCACACACACCCACACCCACACCCACACCACACACACACCCACACACACCCACACACCCCCCCACACCCCGAACACACCGCACACACACACACACACACACACCACACACAACACACACCACACACACACACACCACACACACACACACACAAGCCAGAAGCGCGTGACAGTCGAACTCATCTGCCGTTCATCTCAGTGACTGTCCACACAGAACCCTGACAAGGTTACTGATCCAGAAGAGGACCACCGAATAGAAAGTACGCAGTGTGCATAACCATCAGTGAATGGCCAGACGCCACAACATGAATTTTCCACTGAAACACTAAAGAATCCATGTAAGCGTTTTGACACTTACCATAAACATCAGCCTGCATATAATGTAAAACTGACAGTTGATCAAAAGAACAACTCCCCACCAATTGTTTCCTTTTTTTTTGGGGGGGGGGGGGGGGGGGGGGGGGGGGGGGGGGGGGGGGGGGGGGGGGGGGGGGTTCATCTAAGGAATCACAATCTTCAACTACACGATCTTCCGCTTATTTTGACGTCACATTTCAGGCCTTTGCACTCACTCGTCACCCTATCTATACGTCACCTGAAAGCACCCAAATAGTTCCATTCCTTTCATTGTAATCTGTCTGCTTGGAACCACCTGGCTTGTACCTTGATGGCCATATGAAAGAAAATGAGGAGAATCAACTTACAGACACAATAAACATTCTCAAAACAATCCGATTGCGCCAGTCTATAAATACTTGACTCTTTAACAAGGCCTTGGCGCATTAATTTTTGGTGTTTAGCCATAGAATGTCACAAGAAGTCACCAGGCGGCCATGATTATGCGTGGTTACTGGCTCCGAGTCTGGACCACATGTTTCCCATTTCTCTGGTCTGGACCGCATGGAGAATATATTAACGGCAGCAGTGCAAGAGAAGCGAGCGAGGATATATTTACGGCAGCGGTGCAAGAGAACCGCACGGAGAACTTGTCTGCACGATAAACAGTGGAGTCTTGGACTAAGAATGTTGCGATCAGTCTTGAATGTAAACAGAGCCTTGCAGCAACTCTGGTGTTTTATCTAATCGGTTATGCTGGCAAGGAAGACGATATTTTTGTCTACCAACGTGAGTGTTTTGCGCACGCATGCCAACACAAACATACATGCTGGCACGTTTGCACGCGCGCATATGCTACACACGCACGCACACACACACACCACACACACACACACACACACACACACACACACACACACACACACACACATACACACACACACCACACACACACACAAACGCACCCGCACGCACGCACGCACGCACGCACGCACGACGCACGCACGCACGCACGCACACACACACACACATTGATATCCACGCACAAACGCACGCGTGCGCGTGTGCGTGTGCGTGCATGCGTGCGTGCCTGCGTACGTACGTGCGTGCGCGCGCGACTAAAGCATTAGATGCCCTTCTGAGAGAGTTCCTCTGTGCAGATGACTGTGCACTGGCCGCGCACTCCCGTGAAGACATCCAGTGCATCACAGATCGCTCTGCAAGGGCCTGTCAACGCCTTGGACTTACAGTCAGTCTTGGTGAGACCGAGGCCATGTTCCAGCCTTCACCGTCCGCTGCTGGCAGTGCTCCACCATCACATGTCGTCCATCAACAACACAGAGATCTCAGGCCTGTGGTCACGTTCTGCTGTTTGGGGCCTGTGGTCACGTTCTGCTGTTTGGGGCCTGTGGTCACGTTCTGCTGTTTGGGGCCTGTGGTCACGTTCTGCTGTTTGGGGCCTGTGGTCACGTTCTGCTGTTTGGGGCCTGTGGTCACGTTCTGCTGTTTGGGGCCTGTGGTCACGTTCTGCTGTTTGGGGCCTGTGGTCACGTTCTGCTGTTTGGGGCCTGTGGTCACGTTCTGCTGTTTGGGGCCTGTGGTCACGTTCTGCTGTTTGGGGCCTGTGGTCACGTTCTGCTATCTGGGCAACACTGTAAGGAGCAACGGATCTTGGATGCAGAAGTGGATGTTGCGCATCTCAAAGGCCAGCTCTGGCCTTTGGCAGACTCTCGAAGAGTCTGTGGCAAGACCATGGCGTCAAACTGCGCACTAGGTCGCCGTGTACAGAGCCGTGGTTCTGAGTGCTCTCCTCTACTCTTGTGAGACTTGGACCAGTACCGCCAACACATCCAACAACACGGACAGTTCCATCAACGATAGAAGGTCCAGCTACAGGTCAAGAAGAAGTGTGGCTGACCCAGCACTGAGTGTATACTCATCAAAAGCCAGCTCCGATGGACAGGACAAGTTGTCCGTAGGTGGATGGCAGAATTCCAGAGATGTGCTCTCTACGGACAACTAAAGAGCTGTGTCCTAGGAAGCCTCTCAGAGATACAACGACACCTTGAAGGCCACCCTCAGAAGCTGCAACATCAACATGTTCCTGGGAAGATGTCGGCCTTGACAAAGACAAATGGAAGCAACTGTGTACCCAGGCACAAAGACATGTGGACGCACAGAGCCAGCTGCCATCAGGAAAAGAGGATCGGAGGAAAACGGGGCCCATCCTTGCAGGACTCTCATTCACTGCAGTGTTTGTGGACGACTTTGTGCCTCAAGATTGGTCTTCATTCCCACATGAGGACCCACTCAGCAGTGACCTGCCTGCTCTCCTTCATGTCGGACACGACGGGAGAATCCGCATCAAACACACGACAGCACACAACACCCACACACAAGACACACCAACACACACACACACACCAGAAAACGCAGCACGCACGCAACGCACGCACGGCACGCACACAACACCATCCACACACACACCACAACACCACACACACACACACAGACACACACACACCCACGCACGCACGACACGCACGACCACGCACGCACAACAACACACACACTACGCGCACGCACACACACACACACACACACACACACACACACACCACACACACACACACACACCACCACGCACGCACGCACGCACGCACGCACGCACGCACGCAGCACGCACGCACCACCACACCACACACACACACACACACACACACACACACCACACACGCACCGGCATGGTGCTAAAGAGCCTGGTGTAATTACACGAGGAGGGAACATAAACAATGGCCATAGGCTGCACATCCGTTCAGATCACAACCGCGAATTGCACTCGACAATCGCAATCGTCTCAAAGACAATAAAGCGAAACAATCACCGATGTGTGTGTGTGTGTGTGTGTGTGTGTGTGTGTGAGCTGTGTGTGTGTGTGGTGTGTGTGTGATGGCGTGTGTGTGTCGTGTGTGTGTGTGTGTGTGGTGTGTGTTTGTGTGACTCTCTGTATTTCTCTCTCCCCTCTCTCTCTCCAACCCATCCTCTCTTTCTCTCCTCTGTGTGGTGTGTGTGTGTGTGTGTGTTGTGTGTGTGTGTGTGTGTGTGTGTGTGTGTGTGTGTCTCTGCATGCGTCCTTTAGTGTGCACGCGCCTCTTCGTGCATGCATCCCACGCCCTCCGTTCTTTTGTTTCGTCCTTTTCTGGGGTTGTGTGTTGTGTGTGTGTATGTGTGTGTGTGTGTGTGTGTGGTGTGTGTGTGTGTGTGTGTGTGTGTGTGTGAACCTGCGTGCGTGCATGCATTGGCGTGTGTGCTCGTGTGGTTCGTACATACATGTATGCGCAGGCGCGCACGCGTATTATGTGTGTGTGTGTGTGTGTGTGTGTGTGTGTGTGTGTGTGTGTGTGTGTGTGTGTGTGTATGTGTGCGTGCGTGCGTGCGTGTGTGCGTGCGTGCGTGCGTGCGTGTGTGTGTGTGTGTGAATGTGCGTGTGGAGGAGTCTGCGGTAAAGACTTTTTTTTCGCTATTTTCTTATTGCACGTGATACAGCACTGATTCGTAATCACTAGTGTCGGTGTGCATGTCCGCCCGGCTAAGACCCCTTCACTCCAAAAAGCAGTTTGCAGCGAATCGAGAACAATTCAGTGGTAATAACTGGAGAAAATGGAGAAGGTTCCATGGATGCTTTAATGTCGGAAACTAGAAGGGGGGAGGGGGGGGGGGGGGGGGGGGCAGCACAAGAACTCGTATTTGGACAGGTATCAAAGATATTCTGCGCCGTTTTGAAAATCCTCGGAAACAGGTACAGCTTTAAAAAACGATGCCAGTTGATGTTGTAAGCCAATAGCCTTTTTTGTTGTCAGAACAAAGACCAAACCATCCTGATGTAATGCAAAACCCAGCCCTTTGGCAAGATCAGGATATATACGAATACCGGACCAGCCTAGGCTAATGTTGGACCAGTCCCAAACCAATACAAGACGAGTTGAAGCTACTACACCCAGAGCCAGACTGCATCAATACAGGATCATTTTGTGTCGTGAGCCAGACTGCATCAACCCAGGATTATTTTGTGTCGTTAGCCAGACTGCATCAATACAGGATTATTT
>CM031621.1:48328011-48331555 GCA_018398815.1 Conus ventricosus | reverse complement strand
CCCCCTCAACCGAGAGAGAGGAAAAGAGAGTGAGAGGGGGAAAAAAGCAGAGAGAGAGAGAGGTTTAAAAAAAAAAAAATTCTTTCACATCCAGTTCTCACAGACTACATTTTTCTTTGTGGGGGGTCTTCCAACCTGCCAACTTTTCCCCACTTTTCTCATTTTTCTTTTTTTTCTCTTTTTGTTTGTTTGTTTCTTTTGGTTTAACAGCGAGACCTCCATCCTCCTATACATATATTTTGTTCGTGTCAAAGATGAGGGGATGTTGTATTTCATAAAAAAAACCCAACAATAAACAGAATCGGGAAAGTATAAGATTGTTTAATAAACTCGCTTCGTTTCTGTTGTCTGTGTTGCTCATGCATAATGGGGTTTATTAAAGGGTGTCAGGCCACGTGCCTGCCCACGGGGTGCTTGGTTAGACTGCTATTAAACTGTCGCTAGGGCCGAATTGCTACTGGACAAGGAGGATAGTGATCGATTTTTTTTGTGTGTTTTTTTTTGATCGGGGAATGTGGGGTTAGTAAAAATGCATGTATCGCGTGACGTGTCGTGGGTGTTACAGAGAATTGAACCAGCCACTTTTTCCTTTCTCTTTTTTTTGGGGGGACTCATTTACGAACCTACAATTATGCATCGTCCACATATAGATTTGACGTGTGCGTTCACACACGGAAGCTCGGTGTATAGTCTCCCCTCATTTACGAACCTCCCAATGTACGAAATATCACCCACATATAGATTTGACGTGTGCGTTCACACACGGAAGCTGGGTGTATAGTCCACCCCATTTACGAACCTACAATGTACGCATATTCACCCACAATAGTTTTGACGTGTGCGTTCCAAGGGAAGCTCGGTGTATAGTCTCACTTCACAAAAGGAAACGAATAAACAGTCAAACAAAGACCGAGCAAACAAACAGATTTAAAAGCAGCGACTAGGGCTAACGTTCGGGGCTGGTTGTCATGTTGGAAACAAACCGGATATCCGGTAATGAACCGTCTGGGACCTTCTGACTTTGCTAGGTAGGTAGTGAGACCCCCCGTCCACCTCTCACCCCTATTCCGCACTGCCCATCGTCCCTCCCCCCCCCCCTCTTCTCTCTCTCTCTCTCTCTCTCTCTCTCTCTCTCTCTCTCTCTCCCCTCTCTCTCCTCTCTCTCAAAACCATCCATCTCTCTCTCTCTCTCTCTCTCTGATTTACCTTCTATTTTATCTAATGCTAACAATTGTTTTCATTGTTTTTGTTTCTCTGAATCTCGATTATCAAATTTAGTCTCAGACGATTTAGTAATGATTCCAGGTTACAATTTTATTAGGAGAAGACTCTACATCTAAGCTAGAAACAGGTCTTCTGGGATATATACATCACTCGATGAACTATAAACTGATCCATCATTTTGAATAAACATAATATTGAATGCATCTGGATAGAGTTTTCGTTTAAAAGGGACTAAACCGATATTAGTAGGCTTTTTATATAGAAACCCTGATGAACGCGTGGAATGGTATGATAGATTCGAAGCAATGATGGAAGATGTTTCAGATTATTCAACGATGTTGTATTGCTTGGTGACTTTAATATTGATTTACTTAAACCTCATGATAAATGGAAACGAATTTTTGAATCATATAACTTAACACAACTGATAGACACGCCAACAAGAAAACGCTACAGTCTGAAACACTCATTGATCATATATATGTAAACAATACAACAAAATATTACAGAAACTTCCGTACAGTTTATGGTCTCAGTGATCATTTTCCCGTATGCTTAACTTGGTCCAAAAAAGGCGTAAAAATTCCTAGATGTAGCCACAAATGCATTTCTTTCCGTAGTTATAAAAACCTTTAATTCTGACGATTTTCTTCATGATTTATGTACAGCAGACTTTTATAGTGTTTTTCAGGAGACTGATCCAGACAAAGCTCTCGAAGCTTGGTATAACATATTTGTCCCTATTTACGACAAACATGTCCCAACTAAGATCAAACGTGTCAAACCCAATGGAAAACCACCGTGGTTAAATGAGAAATCAATGCTGCTATTAAAATTCGTGAAAACTTGTTACAGTCAACAGGAAAAGATGCAAAGTTTAAGAAACAGCGTAACAAAGTTTACAGCTATGAAAAGGTCTGCTCGTAAAAAACATTTTAGCGACCTTATTTCATCGAAAAAAGATTCAAAATCGATCTGGAAAGCCATTAATCAATTATCTGGTAAATCGTCAAAACAAACAGCTCCATCATCTTTAATTCTGTCTGCAGATAATCTCAATAAACACTTCTCTACCATATCGAAAAGACTATTAAAACTGATTGTACTAAATATAATGAACTGTTGTTACTAAGAGAATTTTGTGATACTAGACAAATAGGGTCCAGACTTGATTTTCAGTTTATCAGTGTACACGAGGTGTGTAGAGAACTTAATTCATTGAAGGAATCTAAGAGCCGGGATTAGATAAATATAGATAGCAAAATTTTAAAAATTTCCGCACCTATTATCTCTGATAGCCTTACTTATATTTATAACCTTGTATTCAGAAATGCTATTATCCACAATATTTTAAAGAAGCTAAAGTTTTGCCATTTTTAAAATCTGGTGACCCACAGGATCCTTCGAACTACAGACCGATTTCCATTTGTCTAATTTGTCTAAACCTTTAGAAAAGCACCTAAGCAAAACCTTCAAAGGCATTTCGTTACACATAAATTATTTCATTCAAATCAAAGCGGTTTTAGAGAAAATCATTCATGTCAGACGGTTCTTACCAATCTAGTAGAACAGTGGCATTTAAATATCAATGATGATCTTCTCACAGGAACGATATTTGTGGACTTTGCTAAAGCCTCGATGTTATTAACCATGATCTCCTCTTAAAAAACTTACTTTGTATGGTTTAACTCTAAAGTCTGTCAATCTTCTCTCATCTTTTCTATCAAACAGAAGGCAGATAGTTGTTCAAGATATGAAATCATCCACTTTCATGCCAGTCAATTTCGGTGTGCCTCAGGGTTCAGTCTTAGGACCAATATTATTTACAATTTACATAAACGATCTCCCTCTTTACATTTCCTCTTTTTGTGAACTTTTCGCTGATGACACCACCTTACACAATAAAGGAAAAAATGCAGATGTAGTGTGCGCTGACTTACAAAATGACGTTGACAGGCTCATAAAATGGACAGAACTCAATCATATGGCACTTCATCCTAAAAAAATCTAAATTCATGTTAATATCTACAAGGCAAAAGCGACAAAATATCAAAGATAAACTTAAGGAATTAAAGATACATGATAACGTATTAGATGAAGTAAGTTTCTCACAAACTACTTGGTCTTATTATCGACAATAATTTATCCTGGTCGAATCAGCTTTCGACGTTATCAAAAAGAATATCGAAAAAAGTCTTTCAGCTTAATAGAATCAAACATTTTTTGGATCAACACACTCGAAATTTTTTTTCATGCTTATATTCAAAGCGATGTGGACTATGCTTCAACCTGTTGGGATTTAGCTATAAAGCCTCCTTAA
>CM031621.1:48301212-48315411 GCA_018398815.1 Conus ventricosus | reverse complement strand
CGCGCGCGCGGCGTGTGTGTGTGTGTGTGTGTGTGTTGTGTGTGAGGAGGGGATTTGGGGGGAGGGGGGAGGGGGACACAAACGGAAAGCTTCGGAGATAGCTCACGCTTTGAAGAGTTTTGTTTGTCGGGGATTGTTGAGAAAACGGAACTGTCGTGGATTCTGGCCACCGTTGAAGCGTTCGATGTGCTGTTTTGCTGGGGATTTTCTGTGCCAGTTGTTGGAAACGACATGGGAAATACAATGGGTGGACGAACAAAAAAAAAAAAAAAAAAAAAAAGGAAGAAAAAATGAAAGGCAGGGACAGGGAGGTGTTAACAGTTCAGACGTTGGTACCTGCAGCGTATTCTTAATTGGTCCGCCTCACGTATAAGTGGCGGCAGCTGTTTGGACCAATGACGTTATCAGAGAAGAGGTGTGGGGGGACAGAGAGGGGATAGCAGCTGGCTAGGTAGGTCATGAGAGAGAGAGAGAGAGAGAGAGAGAGAGAGAGAGAGAGAGAGAGAGAGAAGAGAGAGAGAGAACAGGGAAATGTCTGTTCTACCCCACTTGCTCCTCCACCAAGTTTTCGGGCGAAAGTGACCTAGAAGCGGTATATTACAGTTCTCTGACAAGTAAGACTTCAATAACCAAAAAATAACGATTATCTACAAACAAACATACTGTGCAGGGTTATCCGTTTTCAATACTAATTTACTAAACTTTTCAGATTTTAGTTTTTGTTTAATCCTTTGTTTTTCCTGATCATTTTCAATAACATCATTTTCGCGCAAACATTCTTCAAATAGTCTCTGTCTTTCATGTGAAATAACACTACAGTCTTTAACTGTTCTCTAAAGTCTTTTAAAACCGAGTTATATTTTTGGCATAAAATCCACACACTTATCCCAGCATGTCTTCCGCTGAAAGCTAGTTTCGACAAAGTGTTTCTCTTTTTAAACTATGTCTCTTTCTGCCGAACAGTCATCTATAATAAATAGTGTCTGCGTTCCTTCAAACAGTCTATAAAACTGTTCTAAACACTCACTCAGTTTATTGCTAGGATTAACTAAATATATGTCATCATCTGTCCATATAAACCTTCTATCATGATATGCTTTGTTCCATTTAAGTGTTGGACAGAAAACCACAATATGATTAAAATTATAATGATAAACTGTTTGTAACAGGTCGAGGATAAATATTGTTTTTCCACAACCAGTTTGCCCACAAATCAATGAGCAATGAGGAGTTTTTGTCATAAAGTTTAACTGCTCCATAGTTTTATAGCAGAATTTAATCTAATCCAGTTATTAATTTTATCATACTCTCTGTCTAAACTTGTTCAGTATAATAAATCCCGTACGAGGCCTAAATGTGTAGATTTATCCAATTCATTCGTAAATTGTTTCTATAAGTCAATACATTGATTTTGTTGCTTGTTGTTATATCTTAAATCCTCGCCATTGGAAGAACGACGATGGTAACGTTAAGTACGTTTAACGTCTAAGTTTTGCCAGCTAATAAAATTCCTTTTATAAGGTCATCACTAACGTCCCACAAGACCCCTTCCTGCTCCACATCTTTAAAGACAGTAAATTCAATATTATTGTGAAGTGTACTCCTAATTTTCTGCATGGAAAGAACTGTAATTTTTGTAGAAGCTTTTTTACACTTTCTTTTCTGTGGAGGATGTAACTGCGTTTTCCTATACGGCTTATTTCAGATTCTTTCCGACTATTGTCGTCCGCATAAGTCTTACATGTAAGAGGCCAGAGTTGAATGCTTTTCTGAAACTTTTTGACGGCTAAAATATGTAAATGGCTTATGATTCAAATTTTATTTCCCATTCTGAATTAGGATCTAAGTGCCATTTGAGGTCAGGTTCTCGAACTAGTTTTTTATTCATACTGACCAACATTATTTGATCTAGATTGCTCAGCGGTTCTAGTTTAGGAAACTTTTTTACTGTCGCTAAGCCTCTTGCGTTATAATCACCATCTTTAGTGGTTCTCAAACCCTTACAAAATGCCTATCTCACCGCGTTCTGTTCATAGTCCGCAACTTCTGCAAGGTCTTTTAATCTAAAGTTATACACGTCCACAGGCGCTAATGTTACTCCTGGTTCTTCTGTCCACGCGCGACATTTATTTTTTAGAGTATCGTATTATTTATTTCCTAAACAATGTGCAGTTATCACATTTCAACGACTTTCCCTGTTTGTCTTTTGATTTTTATAATAATATGAATCGACCCTCCCACAAACTAAATCTTTTAAATGTAAATTAGGGTATTGTATAATTCAGTAATCGGCAATATGCACTTTCCCTGTCGGATGAAGCTCTTAAAAACAGTTGAAGGGCCTTCCAGAATATAATTTCATCAGTGCTTATTTCGGCCCAAATGGACATAGAGTAATGAAGTAATGCAATATCGAGCGGGTTTTCCCTCCCACATAAGTAGTTTTGTCTGGCAAAACTCAAATCTATGATTGGTCATCTGCAAAGCCTAACATTTAGCTAGCTCTACATCAAAAAGGTAATGTCTATCTACTTCCTTCTTCAGGTTTGAATGTTTACATTGTTTTTAGATTTTTGGCCATCAATACAGTTCTAAAAACGAAGGGCGGTCCTTGAGTTGTTATTGTTACAAAAAAAAATTTTTTTAAAACAATTAAAAAGAGGGCGCATTCAAATATACCTGGCGCAAATATTCTGTTGGGGGGGGGGGCCGCACTACTATCTTAAAATATAGTAAAAGCAACTGAAACTCTTGAAATTGCTGTGACCCGACTGCCTCTTTTCAATATAAAGTGAGTACTCCATTGAAGAGCTATCTTAACCCCCCTATTGAAAACGAACGAGGCACATCCAGAAAGCGTGGTTTAGTCATCCGATGCAGTTTTTATCAAACCTGTTTATACTTTGCTGTGTCCCCTTGTTGCATCAACTGTTGTGATGCGTATGCGATCATTAAACACCATGATCCTTTTGGTGAGGATCAGTGTACAGATTTCATTTTCAATTCACCTTTAAGTCTTATTTTGTCTTGAACTGCAAGCGCCATTAACCAAATGACAAACCATTTTATCCTCCAGCACAGAATAGACATGAAGGCATTTGAAGGAATCTGTAACGAATTCAATATTAACACAAACAGACTTTAGACATAAAGTTGGATCTTAATCATGCCTAGGGCGTCATTTATTTTCGGGGCAAACCACAGAAAGTATAAATATGACTGCGTTCCTCCTTTCAAAATTGTTCTGGGTGGGGCGTTCGGCCCTGGTCCATAAGCAAGAGTCATAAAACAGCATGACGACAATTATCTTAGACACTCTTAGGGCCCTAACTAGAGCGGAATCGAACGAATAAACGACTCTATTCGTACTTAAGTTTGGTGTTTTGCTTAGGTCGGCAAGCACAGGCGAGATCGAGCATAACTGATCCTTCTACTGGCTGTGGGATGCACAAAACAATACTTAGGCAAAATTTAGAGGATGCCATTAATTCTATCAGTTGATTTACCTTGCCCCATAGGTTAAAAAAATGCTCCAAAGTACCAACATGTTTTGCAATACGCAAGATCGAAAGTAGACGTTGCTGTTGGCACTGTTATTCAAGCAGCCTTCTGACCTCAGACTCCAGGTAGGAATTTTAATAAACTATAATAATGAAATTCTTATAGCAGTCAATGAACAGATGGTTGGTAAAACGACAAAATTCTTAGCCAGTAATATACATAACAATAAAAAAGGAACACCCAAGATTAATCATCAATCCCCGAAGGTCCAAACCCCCAAAGTCATTGAAGACTCAGCAATAGCTTGCGGACGTCTGTTCGCGATGACGCATGTAATATGAAAAGACAGCGCTTGTTTTCTTGGATTAACTGGGCATAGAATTACTTGGCTTTATCTTATCTAATAGTAAACCACTATTACTAGAAACTAATGTCCATAAGTGCTCGGACAAAAAGCCAACTACTTTGCTTTGCAGTAGACAAAGCCAGCTGACAATACTCCCCTATAATTCCTGTTAAAAGCGTCCCCACGGGCTTACCAGCTAATTTTTTTATAACTTGCAAGATGATCAAGCCTGTGTTTTTTTAGCCCATGATTATCAGGTGGAATGGAGGCGAAATGGCGTCGGAGGCACTGGACTTTGACCTCGCACCGCTCCCTGTAATAGCCACACCATGTGCTTATTGCAAATCCTAAGGCTGTTATAACGCTTGCCGATATTGACTCCTTGTCGCTTCTAAACAGTGTTCTATTCGTTCTGCTGTGTCGTTGTCTTCATAATAAATTTTTTTCGATAGTTTCTCTTATTCTAGTTCACTTGAGTTCGTAATTGGTCCTAGGTTAGTAGTCGTCACTTCTAGTCTTGCTGAACTTTCCTGTTCAAGATCTTTTAGTCCTTTGGGCTATTCTTTCTTAATATCTGGCAGGCCGCTAAGTTGGCGTCATCAACCTCACGAGTTTTCTTTATCTCTTTTATATGCCCATCTAGTTCACACTAGTTTTGCTAAATTGTGTTTTAATTACGCCTTGTAGCATCTCAAGCATGATCAAGGGCCATTAGTTCTGCGCATGGGTAGCGTGTGAGGTCGTGTTAGGCTTTAACGCTGTTGTCTCTTCTGAAAAACTGTTTCTGCCTTCTATTGTATTTATTATTTCGCCTGCTGTTTGGATTTAATTCTTAAGTTCCAGGTGGTTGCATTGTTATCTATTTGGGAGTTCTTGCTGTGGGGGTGGTGGAAGTTTTAGAAACTGCCTCCGCCCTTAATTTGGCCTAACAAGGCCAAGGCGATTTTGATCTTACAACTGAGTCCTATTTCTAATTGAACCCACGGCTATAACTTTGATGGGTCCTTTTTAGTTTGTAAGCTGAACAAGTTGTCCTTGGTCCTCTCCTCACAAAAAAATGATCATCTTTAATTCAAATCAGTTGGTCTAATAAATTCGGAGGGTTTCTTGGCCCTAAACTTGGTACAATGATTTAACTTACTTTCTGTTAAATCATGCCGCATTGAGCGCATTGAGCGATGCTGTGTCAAAGGGATCATTTCAGCGTCTTTTCGTCTCCAAGATCAAAAACATCATAATCTTCTTCGCCCTTCAATCTTGCCATGTTTTTAAATAATTAACTTTATTTTGTTTATTAAAGAATGCATCATCAAGCACATGGCATCGATTCTGATCTGGCCTCATAGAAAACAGAAAGAGCCCGCAATGCGTGAAGGGAACTGAAACGGAATATTATTGTTCCAAATAATCCATCTACGATTGATGCAGATCAATTCTTACTGACAAATTTCCAGACTTAGGAAGGCGGATGATTGATTGTGCAGGCCTCTGCGCGTCTTACTTTCATAAATAAACTCGTTTCAACATCATACCCAAACAGGAGCAGTTGTCAAGAATCTGGCTGGGGCAATTGTAAAGAAAATTTCTATTAAAACTTGAGGTGCAAGAAATGTTTTTCTTACACAATGCAGACATATGTTTAACCTATACTGATCTTGGGCTAAGCCGGGAATGAAAGGCTGATCTTGCGTGTCAAGGAATCGAAAATGAGGAAGCACTAAAAACATAGAATAGGCGCTGGAGATATAAAGAAAGTCAAAAAGTAAGTAGCCGTAAAGTTTGCGTATTGAAATCGCTTTTCCATACCTTAGATTTTGAGTTTTAAAAGCGCATGCCCCAACTTTCAGGAGCATTACAAGACATGAATTCTTATGTACTAACTTTAATGAATACAAACGTGTTATCCAATCATCAGACACCGAAGCAAAGTACAGCATTTCTGACATCTCGGAGAGTTTGATGTTGTTAGCAACCTAATTTAGCATGCTAATGCGAACCTATATGAGTCACATTTCGCGAGTATATTACGTAACAGAGTGATTCATCAGACAACTTATCCCAGAAGACAGGGCAGGCAGACACTATATGGAATTTTAGTTTTAGCGACGGCAGCAAGATCCGCTTAAAGGAATTTTTAATTGCTGTGTGAAGAGTGAATAACCGTTCAAAAAGAGCTAGTGAAAAGTTTTTAATCCTAAAATATAACACAGTGGCAATGTTCGATTGTGGGTAGTCCTAACCAAATCTACGCTAAGCAGCGTCTTGAAACCTTATCACATTTTGATGAAATAAGAAAACTGTTGAGGCGGAGGTGTAAAATCCAACAGTTGACCTTGTGTCTAAAGATTACCATCTTCACATGTTAGGCTTGTTGATTATTTAACTACGAATACGGTATATTGGATTGACTAAAGGTCAACAGAGATAATCAGTTGCATGGAAGCGGGAGAACTGTGAGAGACGGTAATGAAACATTCTTATTGATAAGAAGACGAAGCCGATAAACCGCTTAAGTACATTTGTTTTATATTATATGATGCGCAGCTGAATAATTTAAATTAACAGACTTAAAAGATGTAGTATACTAAATTAGTGTTATTATTTAAAAATGCATGTCTGGTTCAGGTTCTCCAATGGGGTTTTGCCTAAGCGCCGGCCAAAAAGAAGAGATAGTAGAAACCCCTAACATAAAAACCTCAGATTAACCAACATTTACACAAATGCAGCAAGTACTAGAGCTAAGACCTTTCGATAAATACAGCAAAACCAAACGAAGGTATTCTGCGTGCCTTTAAATGCTGTTACATAATTTAATACTGGAGCATCGACTATAAGTGCCCTATCAGCAGGGAACGAGTGTAGGTCTCTTAGCAACGGGCATAGGCGCACGCCCGCAGCTTTACCTTTAGAGTTTTGTCTTTAACGCGGTCTGTGTTCATTAGCAGTAGGTGCTGCTAGCTAAAATTAAAAAACTAAACTCCAAAGCACACACTATGGATCATCTAATAACGGCTAAACTTAGTTCTTTAAACTGACAATAAATAAAGCGCTGATGACTCAAACATCACGGATGAAGAATTTAATCGTTACAAGCCGATTTTGATGAACTACAAAAGACAAAAGTTGATCTTTCAAAAGAAAGGCGAGGGCAAGGTTTTTTCTCAACATCCTGACCCCGAGCAATAAAAAAGGAAGTCGCTTAAAAAAAGTACAGCGAGAGGGCATAAAACTCTGTCTAAACAGTCTCACATTAACGAACACCAAAAGGGGTTTATACTTGTAGTTGTAATAGTCCAAGCGCAAAAAGACCGTTGATATTGGATTCTGATAAGGTGCCGTGGTATTTTTTTTGAATTTAAGATAAATAGGTTGGGCTTAGAAAGAAAGACAGCTGGCTAAGATATATGAAGGACACTACGAATTTTGAAGGAATGCCTCGAGAGAGAGCGTTTATCAAGAGCACTGAATTGTTAGTGATTTAAAATCATTGACCCTACAAACGTACAGGCATGTGTTGTTCATGCTATTGTCTCAAGTTCTCAGGCAAACTAACAATACGACCCGCCAGTTAAAGTAATTTTTAGCTGTTTTAATCGCTATGTAACAATAAATGAAGAAAATCGAGAAGTCTGGGTCCTTCACGAAAATGCAGACAATTCTTTCTCATACTGACTTAACACCCGGTTGGCAGACGCTCTGCTTGCACAGTTTGACGCTGCCGGGCGTGAAAGAAGGCGAAAATGAGAGGCTCTGTGGTCAGAGGGCGAATCCTTAGAGATTAGATTTAAAACAGGCTAAGTAATGCGCCGATTGTAGCAAGGCCTTACATTCCGCTACTCGGAGTTTGGTTTGATAAAGAGAGCAGTTTTAAACAAAAAAATTCAGACAACAAATGGTTTCATGTGGTGTGTTTCTTGGCTAGGACTGCATCATGTCCGCGACACGCAGAAGAGGAGTGGACTAAAAAACTATCGGCTATACGCCAAAGATCGTTACTTCAATGAATATCCTTTCCTGTTAGTTAGACCAAATTGTTCAGTTTGAAGAACAAAACAACCCAATAACTGTTAATGTATACACAGGGGATGGAGAAACAATTTTGGTGCCAATTAAAGTGTCCAAGAACAGGCCAACAATAGGCAACCACCAAAAGTTCAGTCTGGACTTACTCCTAATGTTTTCGCCAGCAGGCGCCCCATTACACATTGGATACGCACAATGTGCAGATTATGGCGCATACTCAAAAAACAACTAACATACAAGAATTCTGCAGTAAATGTTTAACAAGTATGCCTGCGGGGGCATTGCCGCGAGTGAACCATATAAAACATTGTAAAAAGTGCGGTAGAGCTGAAGACAGAACTAACTACGCCCCCGGGCACAGGATCTAAAGTTAGTTTTAAAGAACTGGGAACGAGCTGCAACCAAGTCCATACGTAGTTTACGCAGACTTCGAGTCGCTTATTGTTCCTTATGAAGGGGCCAGCACCACAAAAACTTCGAAAAACAGTCTTAAGGATATCATCAGATTTGTTCATTTGCCTTTCATTAGTGTTTAGGTCGGATGGCGTTTATTCAAACCAGATTTATAAGAGGACCGATGCTGCAGAAACTTCTTAAAACCGCATGCAGTCAAGTGCGTAACGCCTGTTCTAAGAATCTAAACTTATCTGAAATCTAATGGCGCCTGCAGACCAATCTACATATGACTCAGCCACGCATTGTACGGATTTGCGTTTAGAGCAAACGCCCGAAGAGTGTAAACACCACAGGTAAGAACATGATCACATGTGTGGGAATTTAGAGGTGGCAGCGCACAGTAAATGCAATCATTCACTAAAGTTGGGTATATATGTGATACTTGCAGTAAGACAGGTGGAAGCTGCCTGTATTCTTTTCATAACGTCGAGGTTACGGACTCTCACCTTATAATGCAAGCAGTAACCATCGCCTCAGGGTAGCATGCATGTGCACAGTCATCAGAAAAGTACATGTGTTTCACTTAATAACATGTCTTTCTACGACCTATGCAACACATATGGGCTCATTAGAGGCACTGGGCTTATGTCCTTAAATTCCTGCTCAATAACGGAAAAATATTTTGACTCAACACTTGTTAGTAAAGGGTGTTTACCCTTATGGAGATACATGAAACAGTTGGGGAAAGTTTGACGAAGATACACTTCCGCCTAAAGGTGCGTTCTTTTCTAGTCTTAGAGGAAAGGACATCAGCGACTTCCGTTAACCCACCGAGCATGCTTCAAGATGCTTGCAAAAGTTAGATTGGTAAAACGATGGGAGACATCAAGTGACTCCTAATTAATGGCAGATGTTGTTTGTTGGCGACGTCTTTGTAAAATTTACAAAAACCTGCATGAAACATATATAGCCTGGATCCACGCATTACATTTCTTTCTGCGCCCTGTATAGTTGGGACGCTTTTCTTAAAGTTTACTGAGTTCAGATTGATTTATTGTCATATTTACCAATGAATCAGGATGAATTGAAAACCGGGTTGCGTGGGGAATTAGTAAAGCTGCGCAATCAATACGTAAAGCAAACAACAAATACTTGGACTACTATGATCCGAGTAAAAGGTTCTAACTATCTCATGTATTTAGACGCCAAACAATCTGTATGTTGGCCCAATGGCGCAATCACTTCCATTACGTATCTTCAAGATGTACACAGGTACGAATAATATCAAAAGCATTAAAGTGGTTGAACAGTTTAAAACGAGCTGATCAGCAGCGTGGCTTCATTCTAAAGTTGACTTAGAATATCCACATGCACCTCCATGACCCTGCATATTGACTATCCATTACTGCAGGAAAGCTAAAGATGGATCCAAGAGAATCCACCCTAAACTTGTGCCTAATCTTCGAGGCAAAAAAATAGTTATGTCCTGTCATAACAGACGTCTACAATTTATGTTAAGACATGTGTTAAAAGTTAACAGCTGTCCATCGTTTAATTGCTTTCGATCAAGAACAGTTCATGAACCATACTTCATTAAGAACACTGACTCAGAACTAAATCCACAGATGCTTCTGAAAAAGAACTTTTTCAAAGCTGATGAACAAGCAGCTGTGTTGGGAAAGACTCTGGAGAATCCGCACAAGCGCAAAGATGTCAGATTTAGTCACCAAAGATAACGAAGCAATTAAGCTGACTTCCATAACCTATTATCAGACTTCGAAGATTTCATGATCAGCTTTTTTGGCATAATGATGAAAAAAAAAAAGTCAAATTAGACAAACCAGTATTTATTGGGTTTACTGTTTTAGAATTATCAAAGCTTATGATGTTAGAGGTCTTCTTTTATGACTAAACTTTAGCCTCGTATCCTGATCCAGAGTACTTTTACACAGATACAGATATTTTGTTATAGATATCCCTAATGGAAGACAATCTATAAAGACATGGAAAGGAAGTAGCTAAAGGTCGAGAGGATGAACTACAACGTCCGATTACCCTAAAGAGTCGCCTTTACATTCATAATTGCAGGTAATAATAAGGTTTTAGGAAAGATGAAGGATTATTAACGGAAAGGTGATCATGGTTATGTGGTGTTAGGTCAAAAATGTACATATTGTCGAGCCATGAGAAAATCATAAAGAAAGCAAAGGGAATAATCGCGCAGCGTTGTGGCAGTCAAACTATCACATGACAACTACAAGAAGCATTGTTTGGCAATAAGACTTTTCCATAATGACAACGTATACTGCGATCTAATCTACATGAGATCAACACAACAGGTTGTATCAAAGAAGTCATTAGATAGATTACATACCCAAAACGGTGTTTGTTTAATCCATGATTTTTCATATGCAAAATCGTGCACCTGGAGGAACCGTAAATTAATTAAAGCGGAACTGTGTCTGGCGGAATTATCTGCAGTTCTTCTTCGGAAAAGATCTTTGAGGAGCCGGTTGTTTTTGTTTCAGTTTCTCGTAAATAATACAGGGCGGATTCATTTTTACAATTTCTTTTTATTTTCATATGGATCTACACTCCACTTGGATCGGTGCCCTATGCAGTGTCCCCTTCTGCTCACCCGGTAAATAAAGGTACCTTAATTTTAAACCAAACGGTAAGTGTTGCCAGATGAAGTCTCTTCTTCAACAATCATTATTGTTTTCGTGTGGAGATTTGCTTGTACGGTTTAGTCCTTTAAATTTCTTCATTATTCATTGCGCGCAAACTGAGGGCAAAGTCTTCTAACCCTCGTGTTGCGAGAATTGTCAATCAGCTCTCTGTGATACTGGGTAGGGAGAAAAGTCGTTCGGCTAACTGTTTGTTAAAGTTTTCTACTAAAGCCTGTGATCTGGGAACTTCCTGGAATGCCTCTTCTAATAGTAACTCTGAGTTTTAACTTAATTGATTCACTTGGCCTTTAGTTTTCTTGTTCCAGCATCGACTGGAATCATGCGAGGTAAAGTTAAGGGGCCTCGTTGGTATATCATTTGTATGGCAACAGCAACAGCAGAAGCACTCTTTGTGTTAATGGCTTCCGCTTCTTTGTATCTGAAGCCATGTCTATGTCTGTGATTGCGTACTTAAATCTTTTTGCGTCTAATCATATCAGAGGTTAAATATAAAGGTCCATTGATGGGTGTCGTTTGGAGTTGTGTACACAAAGTGTGTCTCTGTATTTCGTCCTAGGGGCAAGGTAAATAAATTTGCCAATTGCTTGTTTAGATAACAATTCCGTTTGCGTGTTTGTTCACTGACTCCTGTCCCTGCCGCTTGGGCCCCCTTAGCGTTTGTATTGCGTGATACCCTTCCAATATCCGTTTGGGCGAATAATAGATTTTTTCATTTTTTATTCAGCCAATATTTATGTGCAACCAAATACACACGTCCATAACCACGACAAAAAACCGCTTATAAAAATTTCTTTGATCTTTTGTTTTCTGATGGTTGATAAAAGTTTCAATGATTTTTGGTGGGGGCAATGTCTCGATTGATTTGCTGTTACAAGATAATAATGTTTTATGCTTGTTCAACATTTTTTAAATGTTTAAGCTGCATGCCCCTGTCTTTTCAGTGTGTCATTAATAAAATACCAACTGCTCATAGTCTCGCCTGTCATTAGGCGTCTGGCTGCTGCTAGTTGCCGCATAGCTTTGTTTTTGTCTTTTTTCTCATCGCCGTCATTCCCCACAGTGTACTAAATGGCGAAAATTACCTACTTCCGCTAAAAGCAAGCGCATTCACCACAGGCTCCGCCTATCATTTATTGCGAGTGAACCATTTTTTATAAATGTATTTTTTTTCTTACATATTTATATTGTCTGGAATGATTCCTTGCTAACTAAAATCTTTCGTAGCACAAACGAAGCTGCAACAATAGCAATCAGCTTTGCTGAAATCCACAAAGTCTAGTTTTGCCAAAGATCTGCTGGTTTAATTCTTAACAAAAGCTTTTACCAAGCATAGAGTATCCTACACTTAGTCCTCCAATAACACAGAATGTATACAAGGTTGTAACTGTTTTTTCGGTGCTCATTTTTATAAAAATAAAATAAGTTATAATTATTAAAAAACATGAACAGTGATGAACTACTACAGCTACAGGGCAGCCTAACCTTCCGGAAACATATAATGACCAAGTTGATGACCAGTATATGCCCAAAAAGGAGAGGCCTGTATTCTTTGGCAGCATGTGGGAAACAAACAGTTCTCTGTACTGAATGCAGCATAGAACAGATTCATCAACAGATGTCGCCACAAGACATTTTATTTTAAAGTATCATAACAGGAATGAAGCGCAGCTAGGGTCTAAATGTTGGAAAAGTGTGGGGGGCAAACGGTTTCTTGTTTTTTTGTACCACTAAACTAGTCATTAGATTTGCTCCCATTGATTCTGAACAAGATCTTACGTATGATTTAACGCAAGATCCTGTTTTAACGAAAGTCATTAGAAGTCTCTAGGGTGTGAGTCTATACAATTTCTTTGGGAACTTTGTTAGCGGCCATTTTTCAGGGATTAATAACTTTTATCATATAGAATTTTGTTTCCCCTTCACAATGAGCGAGGTGCTGGAAAATCATCATTATCAGGAAAAACATTGAATCAGTTGAGAAAGTAACCAAGCCAGAAAATCCAGCAGGAATACACTGAATCAAGGTGGGGCCAGTGAAATGCACCTCATCCTGGACGTGTTTAAGCAGGAAAAAATTTAGCAGAGTGAACAGACGAAAAAAAATTACTGTTACAGACTATAACTCATCATGAAAACATAACTCCGCCAACGCCAGAACCAGTTGATTCCAATGCCGCTATTAAACTCCATGTGATACAAGGGCCCCAAAGTCTTCATGGTAGATTGGTACGTAAAACTGTTGCCATTTTTGGCGCCATTGCGTGCTGTTTGGGGGCAGTTATTACGGTATTAAAATATTTACACAAAGGCTGCAGAATCAAAGCAACCAAAAAAAATCTGAACCGTTAATACAAGAGAAAGGACAACAGCAACGCCAACACCGCCAATAACAAGCATCATTTTGATCCATTTCAAATGGAAATATTATTTTAAGACTCAAATTTAAATTTTTTTAATATGATAGATCATGCGAATTTATAAAATTGATACAAGTCAATAAATAAAGACTGGAGTCTATAAAAGAGCATTTACATAGACCACAGAATTGTAATCAATCTGTTGCATATGATGTAAGAATTTCATTAAGATCTAATGCTGGCCAAATTGTCCCACCAAGGGCGTTAAGCAAGGCATGCCTCAATGATGACGCGTTGTGAGGCGTGTGTGTACTATCTTAGCATTTACTATTTAAAGATAAAAACATAGATTGTAATGTTTGATAATATAAACTACTATAACTTAAATAAGGCTTGTTTGTACTTAAAGATGAACTTTAATCAAACTTTATTAGAAATTACTGGTGATAAGACTTAATTAAAAACTTAATCAAGATCTTAATTAAGACTTGAAGTAACTTAATTAAAAACTTAATTAAGACTTGTTCACTTAAATTAAAAACTTAATTAAGAACTTGGGGTACTGGGGTGGAGTGTGTGTGGTGTACACAGAGCATATTATTTGTCATTTGTAACACCACTTGTGGCACAGTCGTCTGAATAGACAGCTTTTGGTATTGTAGTGGAGCGTAGACAGCAAAGCGTACGAAGCAGGCAAAAAAAGTCTAACTTCGCTCACTGCTGATAACCTTTAGACGCTCCTAGGGTTGAGCGCTGATCTCTCAAACGGCTTCCACTGTAACCTTTGAGCGCTCTATGGTGGAGCCGCTGGAAAACGCCTTCGTGCTACTTGACCTTTGAACCGATCTAGGGTGGAGCGCTGAAGAAACGGCTTGTCCACTGTGAC
>CM031621.1:48281212-48296212 GCA_018398815.1 Conus ventricosus | reverse complement strand
AAACCACAACAGTTATTTTTTAACAAAGAAAGATACAAAACTAACAGAATTAAGTAAATACATTGGAAGCTCAATGAGAAAAAGATAGAATACAATATATCTGGAAAATCATAGAAAGGCAGCAACATACAAAACATTTCAAAATGATGCTAAACTATGCTCAACAGAAAAAGTACATAATACTATGCAAACCACAATGGCAACTTTAAATTATAGGGATAGAAATGGTTAACAACTGCAGGCAACAAGTGGGAAAATTCTATCCGTGATAACAAGGAACCAGAAACACACGAAAAAACACGACAGTCGTGATGACAGACAACACAGCAGTTATAAAACACGGCAGCACAAGACCACCACATTGATGATTGCATTGCATGAAACACGCTGTCTGATAGTTTTAAACCTTAACTTTTAACAATTGTTGATCCCAGTCCGGTTGAGAATTTTAAAATCTTTGCTGGTATTTACTAACATTGTCTCAATTGCTCATCACGTTGCAGCACTTTATAACAACGATTTTTAAATATGGACAAAATCAATTTAAAACAATTACTAAAACATACCTTTCGCCAAACCCAATGCTATATGAGAAGAATTGATAGAACAGACAGAATGGTTTATCAAAAACATGAAGATGGAAAGCTTTTTCTTTTAAACCCTAATGCCAAGAGAGAGACTAAAAACACATATGACTCAAAAACATGGCGAGCTCCACCAGCCACGAAAGACATGAGACATTTGAGGATAAATGAAAAAGGTGATAGCAATATAGATTAAAAAAATCAAACAATGAAGCCAAAAAATCGTTTAAAATGTAAATCAACAATCCAAATGACAAAAAAGTATTTGTGATAGCAGACAAAACAGCAACTTCTACAAAAAGGAAACTAAAGAGTACTCACGTTCTCGACAAAAACATCCAAAAAAATTTCAAAAAAGCTGATAAAACACATTAGAGTACATTAGAAAAAAGAAAGGAGGCTTGTTGCACCAATGGACTTAAGAGGTTAGAGTGGATAACAATCAGCAGGAGAGATGCTTTCATAACACTTAAAGACACAAACCCAACTTCCTGAATAACCAACATGCCGATTGATAAAACCATCCAAATTGAATTAGGAAAAAATCAGAAAAAAATCTTAGAAAAAGCCATAAAAAATAAAGAGAGAACAATGACTCAACCTCTGGAAAAACACATACGAAGCCATACAAGGTCAAAGAAACATCAACAGCAAGATAATACAGTTTTTATAACATTAGATATAGTAGACTTTAACACTATAGATGAAGATCGCTCACCAAAGCTATAAAATTTGCCAGCATATTACACTGAAATATCAGGGGTCAGGAAATGGGAAATCATTTTCCATACAAAGAACTCTCTAATCCACAGCAAAATGAAATCTGGACAAAGAGCGCAAACAAGATTTACTTTGATGTCACAATGGGGATCGTATTGATGGTGCCGAACTTGGAACGTGTTGACTATTCATTTATATCTAAATTCAAAGAACACTTGGAAAACAAGTCGGACTGTACGGGATGACGGCACCTCGCTGCGCTGACGACAACCCTAGAAACATTGAAAAAAAGAAAAAAGAACTGTGTAAAATCTTCCAAAACCAAATCTAAAAAGCAATATAGAAGAAATAAAAAGATAGTGTACTACCTAGATATACGTTTGACCTCAACCAGCACATATATAAACCATTCAAAAAACCAAATGATACATGTCTATGTAAATATCAAAAGTAACCTTCCTACCTTCCATACTAAAAAAACTAATTTACCAGAGGCATAAAATAAGAGATTATCTAACCTGTCATTGCAATGAAACAGCATTCATAACGCTGCAGCTGAATATCAAGAAGCGTTACACAAAAAAAGTGGCTACAACTACAAACTACCAATATGACCCAGTATTATTGACATGAGCCAGACACAAGAAGAACAGGGGAAAAGAAAGATCATATGGTAACAACCCCATATGACGGAAGAGTGAAAACAAATATAGGGAAAGAATTCTTTAGAATCCTAAAAATCATCATTTCAAAAGAGCAAAATTGTCCAGATATTCAACAAAACAGCATCCAAAATTATCATACTCATGTATGCCCAACTTAAAAACATCATGATTCAAACAAACAAAATGAAAGAAGTACAGAGAAAACGAGGGTGATGAAAGGAATCCTGCAAAACTGTTCAAGCAAAAGAACTGTGCCTCTGAGCAACAAATGCCTTACAACGCTTTTGGTGTTACCAAGCCACTGTAAACATCCAGAGAACGCAGAAGAAATTATAGGTATCACTGCAAACCATTTAAACTAGATATGAAAACCACGCACTGAAAACCAATTTTTATAAAACTAGATATGCAACCACAACAGTCATTTAACAAAGAAGATACAAAAACCAAACAGAATTAAAGTAAATACATCTGGAAGCTCAAGAGGAAAAAGATAGGACTACAATATATCCTGGGAAAAATATAGGAAAGAGCAGCACCATTACATAAACATTTCAATATGATTGTAACCTATGCTACAGAAAAGTACATAATACTATGCAAACCACACTGGCACTTTAAATACTAGCGATAGAAATTGTTAACAAACTGCAGGCACAAGTGGAAATTCCTATCAGTGAACCAAGAACTGAAACACACGAGAAAACACAGACAGCACGTGATGACAGGACAACACAAAGCAGTTATAAAACACGGCAGCACAGGACCTCCACATCCTGAGATTGCATTGCCATGAAACAGGCTGTAGATAGTTTTAAACCTTACCCTTTTATACAACTGTTGCTCCCAGCTCCGGTTGAGCATTTTTAAATATCTTTGTGGTATTTACTTACCATTGTCTCCTATATATATATATATATTTATATATATATATATTATATATATATATATATATATATTTATATATATTATATTTATAAATTTATATATCTATTATATTTTTATATATATGTATAAATATTATATGTTACCGTCAATATATATTATTATATCTATATTTATATTTTTATATATATTTATATATCTATATTTATTGACGGTAACATAGACTATATATATATATATATATATATTATTTATATAGGTATCTAATCTTCTGTGTTTCTGTCAATGAGGTCTATCGATATATAACTTTCATTTATTTTTGCGCTGATGCTAAACCATGCAGACTGATTACCTTTGTCTTTTCTGTCTGTCTAGGAATAAATGTCTGTCTGATCTTTTCTGTCTGTCTATCTGACTGTCTCTCTGTCCGCAGTTCTAATCTGTCTATCTGCTGTCTGTCTATGCATGTGCATATTTGTCTGCATGTCTGTCCTACCATTGGTCCCTCAAAATGTGTTGTGTGTGTGTGTGTGTGTGTGTGTGTGTGTGTGTGTGTGTGTGTGTGTGTGTGTGTGCGTGTGTGTGTGTATTTCGTATGTATATATGTATCTATGTGCATGCACGCACACACACACACACATACCCCCCCCCCCCCCCTGCACACGCACACACACACACACACACACAAAATATATGTATGTATGGAGAGAGAGAGAGAGAGAGAGAGAGAGAGAGAGAGAGAGAGAGAGAAGAGAGGAGAGAGAAATACATATACATGTATGAGAGAGAGAGAGAGAGAGAGAGAGAGAGAGAGAGAGAGAGAGAGAGAGAGAGAGAGAGTATGCATATAGAAACGTGCACTACTATACACAAAACAGCAGTTCAGACGTGGTGTACCGATTCTTACAACCGGCCACCCGGTTGTTTCGCACGGCGCTGTTTTCAAAATCCCGTGGCAGTAAATCTCCTGGTGTATGTTTTCCCATTGTCACTTTTCCCCCCGGGGCCCCCCAAACCTGTCCGACCACTCCAAAAGGGGCCCGTGTATACGGTCGTCTTGCATGAAACAGTAATTAGCCTTTGCACCAAACAGGGTATGAAAGTATATAAAAATTCATGTCGTTCATAAAAGTCAGTCGTTTGGGGGACCTTCCTTTTGCGTGTTTGTTTCTCTCTCTCCTCTCTCTCCCCCTTCTCTTCTCTCTCTCTTCTCCCCCTCTCTCTCTCTCTTCCTCTGTCTGTCGTCTCTCCTCTGTGTTCCTTTGTCTGTCTGTCTGTCTGTCTGTCTCTGTCTGTCTGTTTTGTCTGTCTGTCTCTCCTCACGCACTCACGCACGCACAAAACCCCACACACACACACACACACACACACACACACACCCCCACACACAACAACACCCACCGCGCGGCGGCCCCCCGCCCGCCCGCCCCCCCGCACGCACGCCGCACGCACACACACAACGTATTATCATCGTACTGCCATGTGTGTCGTGTGGACAAACATGCAGAAACTCTTCGTGCTCAAACCCCGACGCCGCATGCGGGGCATATCTGCACTCTCTCTTTCTGTCTGTCTGTCTTTCTGTCTGTCTCTCTCTCACATCTGTATCTCTCTCTCTCCCCCTTTCTCCCCTCCTCTCCCCCTCCTCTCTCCCTCTCTCTTTTCTCTCTCTTCCACACTGTACTCTCTCTCTCTCCCTCCCCCCCTCTCTCTCTCTCTTGTTCTCCCTCCTCTCTCTCTCTCCCTCCCTCTCCCCTCTCTCTCTCTCTCTCTCTCCCTCCCTCCCCCCCCCTCTCCTCTCTCCCCGAGGGCGGTGCTAAGGGGTGCCTGTGGTTGGTTTAAATGGCATGTGAGGTGTGTGGGGTGTGTGGTGTGTGTGTGTGTGTGTGTGGTGTGTGTGTGTGGGTGTGCAGTATGCGCTGTACTGACTGCTGCCCCCCTTTGGGGGCCCCACAGTGATAGGGGCGTTGCTGTTTTTGTAGTGCCCAAATTGGGGATGTGCGCGGCTCACAACACACACACAACACACACACCCAACAACACACACCACACACACACAAAACCACACACACACACACCCACACACATGCATACACACGCAGCACAGAGACGTTAAGTGATTCTTACCGAAGCCCAGGTGTTTTGAACATGCAACAGTATGAAGAAGAAAAACAACGCTGTGGCCTCTGGGTGGTGTGTGTGTGTGTGTGTGTGTGTGTTGTGTGTGTGTGGGTGTGTGTGTGTGTGTGTGTGTTGTGTGTGTGTGTGTGCGGCTGCGTTCGTGCGTTCTGCGTGTGGTGCGTGCGTGCGTGTGTGGTGTTGTGTGTGGTGTGTGTGGGGGTGTTGTTGTGTGTTTATGTGTTTCGTGTGTGCTTTTGTGCGTGTGTGTGTGTGTGTGGTGTGTGTGGTGTGTGGTGTGTGTGTGTGCGTGTGTGTGTGCGTGCGGGTGCGTGCGTGGTGCGTTCGGGTGTGTGTGTGTGTGTGTGCTGCGGTGGTGTGTGTGTGTGTGCGTGTGGTGTGCGTGGTGCGGCGGCGTGAGTGCGTGCGTGTTGTGTATGTGATGTGAATACCCGATTGGATAAGTGCGCGTTTACAGTAACGCCCGTACGCTTTTCGTCCCCACGGGGGTGGGGGGGGGGGGTGGGGTGGGGGCGCATTCACGTACAGGTGACATACTGTACACATCTCCCATGCCCCTGAAACAAACCAGAGCACTTCCATAACGTTAGCCCCTAACAGTGTAGTGACCTCACCTAACGTCTTCTTTTCTTGCTCCCTTTTTCTCTTCTTGTTCTTGTTTTGTTTTTTGTTTTTTTTTTCTTTTTCGGTTGTTCTTGTTCTTGTTCTTCTTCTTTTCTTGTTTTCTTCTTTTACTTGATCGTGTTGTTCTTGTTTTTGTTCTTCTTTTGTACTTGATTTGTGTTGCTCTTTTCTTTTCTTCTTCTTGTTTTCTTCTTGGACTTGATGGTTTTTCTTGTTCTGTTTTCTTTTTGTACTTGTCGTTTCTCTTGTTCTTTTGTTCTTGTTTCTTTTTGTACGTCGTGTTTTTTCTTGTTCTTCTTTTTCTTCTTGCTTGTTCTTCTTTTTGACTTGATCGTTTTGCCTTTTTCTTTTTTGTTCTTGTTCTTTTGCTCTTTTTTTCGTTCTTCTTCTTCTTCTTCTTCTTCTTTTCTTCTTCTTCTTCTTCTTTTTCTTTTCTTCCTTGTTTTTCTTTTCTTCTTCTTCTTCTTCTTCTTCTTTTCTTCTTCTTTTTCTTCTTTTTTTCTTTTCTTCTTTTCTTCTTTTCTTCTTTTTCTTCTTCTTTTCTTCTTCTTTTCTTCTCTTCTTTTTCTTCCCTTTTTTTCTTCTTCTTTTCTTCTTCTTGTAGTTGTTTTGGTTTTCATTGTGTTTTGTGGAAGAGGCGGGGGGGGTTGGGGGTGGGAGGGTAAAAGGGGGGGGTGACTATTTTGCATCACAAAGGTTCCTCCAGTCTTGTATTTCCCCTTTTTTGCGTGCTCTGACGTCAAACCCTGGGGGGCTTGAAGGGGTTTAAGAGGGGGGTGGTGGTGGTGGTGGGGTTGGGGAGGGGTCAGGGAGAAGGGGATGAAGAGGGGGAAGGTTGGGGGGGGGAGGGGCAGTTTTTTAGAGAGAGAGGAGGAGAGGAGAGAGAGAGGAGAGGGAGGGAGGAGAGAAAGAGAGGAGGAGGAGATTGAAAGAGAGAACCAGAACTCAGAAATTTTTTTTTTATTCGATCAAGGATTTAAAAATTTTTGGGAGAGCCTATTCTTCCCCCCCTGTCCTTGAGAGGGGAGAAGGAGAGAGGAGAAGAGAGAGGAGAGGGAGAGAGAGAGAGGAGAGTGGATGGTTTTTTAAAAGGGAGAGAGAGAGAGGATGATTTTGAGAAGAGAGAGAGAGAGGAAGAGAGAATGGATGGTTTTTTAGAGAGAGAGAGAGAGAGAGAGAGGGGGAGAGAGAGAGAGAGAACAGAGATGGATGGGTTTTTAGAGGAGAGGAGAGAGAAGAGGGGGGGAGAGAGAGAGAGAAGAGAGAGAGGAGAGAGGGGGTGGATGGTTTTGAGAGGAGAGGGGAGAGAGGAGAAGGAGAGAGAGAGGAGGAGGGATGGATGGTTTTTAGAAGAGAGGAGGAGAGAGAAGGGAGAGGAGAGGAGAGATGGATGGTTTTGAGAGAGAGAGGAGAGAGAGAGAGAGGAGAGAGAGAGAGGTGGGTGGTTTTTTAGAGAAGAGAGGAGATGCATGTTTTTGAGAGAGAGAGAGAGAGAGAAGAGAGAGAAGAGAGAGAGAGAGGAGAGAGAGAGATGGATGGTTTTGAGAGATAGAGAGAGAGAGAGAAGAGAGAGAGAGAGGAGGAGAGAGAGGAGTTTGGTGGTTTTAGAGAGGGAGAGAGAGGGGAGGAGAGAGAGAGAGAGGGTGGATGGTTTTGAAGGGGAGGAAGGGGGGGGGGAAGAGAGGGGGGAGAAAAGAGAAGAGAAGAGGGGAGGGGGAGAGAGAGAGAGAAGAGAGGGATGGTTTTTAGAGAGAGAGAGAGAGAAAGGGGAGAGAGAGAGAGAGATGGATGTTTTGGAGGAGAGAGAGATGGATGGTTTTGAGGAGAGGAGGAGAGAGAGAGAGAGAGAGAAGAGAGAGGAGAGAGAGATGGATGGGTTTTTGGGGAGAGAGAGAGAGAGAGAGGGGGGAGAGAGAGAGGAGAAGAGAGATGGAGGTTTTGGAGAGGAAGGGGAGAGAGAGGGAAGAGGAAAGGGGGAGAGGAGAGAGGGAAGGGGGGGTTTTGGGGAGAGAGAGGAGAGAGAGAGGGGGGAGAGAGAGAGAGAGAGGAGGGGGGGGGGAAGGGGGGGGGGGGGGGCGATGGCAGTGCGGAAGGGGGGTGGGGGGGACGGGTGTCTCACTACCTACCTGCAAATCGAAGGTCCACAGACGGTTCATTACCGGGTATCGGTTTGTTTCCAACATGAACCAGCCCGAACGTTTGCCCCCGTCCTGCTTTTCGTTTTTTTGTGGTTTTGTTTGAATGTTTATTCGTTTTCTTTTGTTGGGGGGAGGGGGAAAAAGGGGGGGGGGGGGGGGGGCGGGATGGAGAACAGCAAAGCAAAAGGGGTTTAGTGCCGGTGTCTTCCAAAAGAGGTGGATATTTTCACCGAGCTTCCTGTGGAACGCACACGTTAAATCTATATGTGGGTGATATGCGACATTGTGGGTTGTAAAAAGATGAGACTATACACCGGCTTCCGTGTGTGAACGCACACGTCAAATTATAGTGGACGATGCGTACATTTTTAGGTTTGTAAATGGGGGAGGGCTATACACCGAGTTCCGTTGTGAACGCCCATCAAAACTATATGTGGACGATGGTACCTTTTAGGGTTTGTAAAAAAGGGGCGGGGGAAAAAAAAGTGGTGGTTTAAAATTTTCTGTACCAAAAGACACGTCATGTGATACTCATTTTTTTTAATTTTCCTTCCCCCTGTCAACACACACAAAAAAATCGATACTTCCTCCCTTTTCAGTAGCAATTTTGGCCCTGCGAAAAAGAAAAGCGTCTAAACCCAAACACCATGTGGGGGGCACTGGCCCGACACATTTTAAAAAACATTTTGCATGAGCCACCAACAACAGAAAACGAAAAAGACGTTTTTAAACAATTTATACTTTCCTGATTCTGTTTTTTGTTTTTGATGAAAAACCTCCCCCCCTCTTTTACACAACAAAATAATGTACACAGGATGGAGGTCTCGTGATAAACAAAAAAAAAAAAGGGAAAAAAAAGGAAAAGTGGGGGAAAAGTGGAGGTTGGAAGATCCCCCCCAAAAAATGGTCTTGAGAACTGGATGTGAAAGAAGAAAACCCCCTCTCTCTCTCCTCTCTCTCTCTCTCTCTTCTCTCCCCTCTCTCTCTCTCTTCTCTCTCTTTTCTCTCCTTCTCGCCATTAGTTTTTTTCCCCTTGCATCTTATTAAGTAGCAGCGTCCTCTCATTGGTGCCTGAAATGGTCGGAATTCTAATTTTCCTCAGTGTTTGACGGGGGGGGGGGGGGGGGGGGGGGGGGAGGGGGGGGGGGGGGAGGGGGGGGGAGGGGGAGGAAAGGAAGAGAAGTGGGTGTTTGAGGTACGGGATAGTGTTGTAGAGAGCGTCAAAAGCGCAGTTTACGAAATAGATATCACGCCTGTAAATGTGTATGTGACGTCTGTGTGGGCCACTATAGACATCACACTGTAAATGTGTGTGTGGACGTCTGTGTGGGCCCGCTATAGACATCACACCTGTAAATGTGTGTGTGTGTGTGTGTGTGTGTGTGTGTGTGTGTGTGTGTGTGTGTGTGTGTGTGATGTCTGTGTGGGCCACTATAGACATCACACCTGTAAATGTGTATGTGCGTCTGTGTGGGCCCGTTATAGACATCACACCTGTAAATGTATATGTGACGTCTGTGTGGGCCCGCTATAGACATCACACATCACATTGTAAAGTACTCCTGTTCTATAAGAAGTGGGAGTACAAAAAAAGAAAATGACGATTTCTGTAATGAAACACAGTAATGCCACCCCCCCCCCCTGATAAATGAATGCAGACCATTTGTATAGTCTGCTTTACGTGCGATCCGTGAGCCACTGTCCACACTATCCCTGGTCACTATGAGGAGAGAGAGAGAGGAGAGAGAGAGAGAGAGAGAGAGAGAGAGAGGAGAGAGAGAGAGAGAGAGAGAGAAGAGAGAGAGAGAGAGAGAGAGAGAGGAGAGAGAGGAGAGAGAGAGAGAGAAGAGAGAGAGAAAGACAATGGCAATGACAATGACAATGACATTTTATTCCAGTAGGGCCAAGCCCCTTAGAAGGGGTGTGTGTGTGTGCACAGAAAAGCAACAAGAACTTTAAGATTTCGACAGAAAGAAAAAAACAACAACTAAAGACCAACAACATATTTCACTATCTACACTTAATTATAAATCAATTCAGGAAATTGCAATCTCTCTTGCTTTAAAAGCTTTGTACAAGTAAGAGAGAGAGGGGAGAGAGAGGGGGGGAAGGGAGGGAGGGAGGGAGGGAGAGAGAGAGAGGGAGGGAGGGAGGGAGGGAGGGAGAGAGAGAGAGAGAGAGAACGAACGAACGAACGAAATGTTGTTTATTGAGGGAGAAGAATAAGCACCAGTCAGTGGCTTTTTTTCATCCAGCCCTCAAACAATAAATACATGGAAGAAATCTTTGCATAGAACTGCATATAAACTCATAAACAACAAGGAATTCATAGCAATTTAGAATAACAGAATACACAGTATAACTAGAGGAAAAGAGTGTGGGAGAGAGGGAGGGACGGAGAGCGACACAAAGAGAGAGGTGGGGACTTGGAGACAAAGAATAAAGAGACAGAGTCTCTGACACAAGGAGTGGAGAGAAGAAGAAGGAAAAGAAGAAGAGGAGGAGGAGGAGGAGGAGGAGGAGGAGGAGGAGGAGGAGGAGGAGAAGCATATCAAAAATTGCCACATCAAAAACGACAAACTACAATGAAAGAAGAGTCGTAAAAAATCAAGTCATGCAATGAAGAAAAAAGAGTTGAAAGACACCAGACATGCCCAACTCAGCAGCAAACAACAATTCCATACACGTTACCCCCCCCCCCTCCCACTTCAAGAGCGAGAGAGAGAGAGAGAGAGAGAGGAGAGAGAGAGAGAGAGAGAGGAGAGAGAGAGAGAGAGAGGAGAGAGAGAGAGAGAGAGAGAGAGAGAGAGAGAGAGAGAGAAAGAGAGAGTCAAAGTCAAAGCAAAAAAAAATTAATTGTCAGGCCTCTGGCCTATAACAATGAGAGTGAGCGAGCCAGATACACATTAGATTAATTACAAAATATTAAGACATTGGTTTCTCAAACTCAGCGCCTTATACACAAACAGAGAAATATTCATAATCACATTTTCATTTTCATTGGCAAGAATCAAAGAAAGTTTGAATAATGATGGGTATCTGCAGTACTTATCAGGTATTAATTCATCCCTCAAATAGTTATATTTCGGGCATATGAAAAGAAAATGAACTTCAGTTTGAAGAGCATTTAAACAAAATGGACAATTGTTGTTACGGTTGTTTAGAGATGATTTATATTGTAAGTAGCTGTGTTTTAAGGGAGGACATACCAATTCGAAATCTTGCAAGACATTTTCGCAAATACAGAGATGAGAGAGAGGAGGAGAGAGAGAGAGGAGGAGAGAGAGAGAGAGGAGAGAGAGAGAGATGAGAGAGAGGAGAGAGGAGGGAGAGAGAGAGAGAGAGAGAGCCCGCATGTCGGTTAAGTATAGTACACAACATCTTTCCGTGCGTAGGAATTTTGCTGAAGATGGCGCGCGCTGGCTAGAACTGGCTCTGCGACAGACATAACAACACGTGCCACGCGCGTGGCTGTGGGAAAGAATGAGTTAAGCTACATCCTCAAAGGGAGTGTGCGTTGCTGTCAGCTTACGGTCAGCTGTTAGTCTAAGGCGCCCATAGTCGTCCTTTTGCGCCTCGCGCACCGACTGCATGGCAAAGGATGCGAGGGAGGTGCGGCACACGGGGTGCAGAAAGGGAGGACACCTAATCTCGGTTCAAAAATACCTCTGACAGACCCCCTCCCCAACCCTTTCCCCCAGCAGGTATGCCCCCCCCCCAAAAAAAAAAAAAAAGAAAAAAAGAAAAGAAAAAGAAATATCGTGACAGTCAGTGATATCCTTATCTGAGTGTCATCGACTCAAACTACGAGGGGGAAGGAGTGGGGGGGGGGGGGGGGGGGGGGGGGGGAGAGGAGGGTGTATGGACAGATATAGAGATATAATTTCGTGGAGGAACTTAACACGTGTTAACTCAACCGTACAAGAAGAAAGAAACTCTAATCAGAGTTGGACGGACAAAAGGTCGTCAGGGGAGGCAAGTCCTCGTGTTGGAGTTTTGTCCCTTGGATCGGCATGCCTGTGTCACCTGACATATTTTCAAGGTGAAACACCTTTCGAGAGAGTTAAAACAATCCACAGTGAAGTCACCTTTCCAAGAGACTCCGACAGTTCACAGCGATGGGTATTTTGAAGCTGTTTCTTTTTTTAGACTCGTCACACGATAAAAATACCCAGGGCAAAATACCACCCATGGGAGCAAGGATTATCCTACTTGTTTGTGAGTTACTGTTTACAGTCACTGGCTCATAGAAGGTTTCCTCTCTCACCGATCTAACCGAGGTTATCTGTCTTTGTTGCTGTTCGTCCCTGTCTTTGTTACTGTTCGTCCTGTCTTTGTTACTGTTCGTCCCTGGGTTTGTTACTGTTCGTCCCTGGGTTTGTTACTGTTCGTCCCTGGGTTTGTTACTGTTCGTCCTGGGTTTGTTACTGTTCGTCCCTGGGTTTGTTACTGTTCGTCCTGGGTTTGTTACTGTTCGTCCCTAGGTTTGTTACTGTTCGTCCTGGGTTTGTTACTGTTCGTCCCTGGGTTTGTTACTGTTCGTCCCTGTCTTTGTTACTGTTCGTACCTGGGTTTGTTACTGTTCGTCCCTGGGTTTGTTGCTGTTCGTCCCTGGGTTTGTTACTGTTCGTCCCTGGGTTTCTTACTGTTTGTCCCTGGGTTTGTTTCTGTTCGTCCCTGGGTTTGTTACTGTTCGTCCCTGGGTTTGTTGCTGTTCGTCCTGGGTTTGTTACTGTTCGTCCTGGGTTTGTTGCTGTTCGTCCCTGCCTTTGTTACCGTTCGTCCTGGGTTTGTGTCTGTTTGTCCCTGTCTTTGTCACTGTTCGTCCCTGTCTTTGTTACTGTTCGACCCTGTCTTTGTTACTGTTCGTCCCTGGGTTTGTTACTGTTCGTCCCTGGCTTTGTTACTGTTTGTCCCTGTCTTTGTTACTGTTCGTCCCTGGGTTTGTTCAGTTCGTCCTGTGTTTGTTACTGTTCGTCCCTGTCTTTGTTACTGTTCGTCCCTGTCTTTGTTGCTGTTCGTCCCTGGGTTTGTTACTGTTTGTTCCTGTCTTTGCAGCTGTTCGTCCCTGGGTTTATACTATTGTCCTGGGTTTGTTACTGTTCGTCCCTGTCTTTGTTACTGTTCGTCCCTGGGTTTGTTACTGTTCGTCCCTGGGTTTGGTACTGTTCGTCCCTGGTTTGCTACTGTTCATCCCTGTCTTTGTCACTGTTCGTCCCTGGGTTTGTTACTGTTCGTCCGTGGGTTTGTTACTATTCGTCCATGGGTTTGTTACTGTTCGGCCGTGGGTTTGTTACTTTTTCGTCCCTGGGTTTGTTACTGTTCTTTCCTTGTTTTTGTTTACTGTTCGTCCCTGTCTTTGTTACTGTTCGTCCCTGGGTTTGTTACTATTCGTCCCTGTCATTGTTACTGTTCGTCCTGTGTTTGTTACTGTCCGTCCCTGGGTTTGTTACTGTTCGTCCCTGGGTTTGTTACTTGTCGTCCCTGTCTTTGTTACTGTTCGTCCCTGTCTTTGTTGCTGTTCGTCCCTGGGTTTGTTACTGTTTGTCTCTGTGTTTGTTACTGTTCGTCCCTGGGTTTGTTTCTGTTCGTCCCTGTCTTTGTTACTGTTCGTCCCTGTCTTTGGTACTGTTCGTCCCTGGGTTTGTTACTGTTCGTCCCTGGGTTTGTTACTGTTCGTCCCTGTGCTTGTTACTGTTCGTCCCTGGGTTTGTTACTTTTCGTCCCTGTCTTTGTTACTGTTGTCCCTGTCTTTGTTTACTGTTCGTCCCTGGGTGTGTTACTGTTCATCCCTGGGTTTGTTACTGTTCGTCCCTGGGTTTTTTACTGTTCGTCGCTGGGTTTGTTACTGTTCGTCCCTGGGTTTGTTACTGTTCGTCCCTGGGTTTGTTACTGTTCGTCCCTGGGTTTATTACTGTTCGTCCCTCGGTTTGTTACTGTTCGTCCCTCGGTTTATTACTATTCGTCCCTGTGTTTGTTACTATTCGTCCCTGGGTTTGTTACTGTTCGTCCCTGGGTTTGTTACTATTCGTCCCTGTGTTTGTTACCGTTCGTCCCTCGGTTTCTTACTGTTCGTCCCTGGGTTTGTTACTGTTCGTCCCTGTGTTTTTTACTGTTTGTCCCTGGGTTTGTTACTGTTCGTCCCTGGGTTTGTTACTCTTCGTCCCTGGGTTTGTTACTGTTCGTCCCTGTCTTTGTTACTGTTCGTCCCTGTCTTTGTTACTGTTCGTCCCTGGGTTTGTTACTATTCGCCCCTGGGTTTGTTACTGTTCGTCCCTGGGTTTGTTACTGTTCGTCCCTGTCTTTGTTACTGTTCGTCCTGTCTTTGTTACTGTTCATCCCTGTCTTTGTTACTGTTCGTCCCTGGGTTTGTTACTGTTCGTCCTGGGTTTGTTACTGTTCGTCCCTGTCTTTGTTACTGTTCGTCCCTGGGTTTGTTACTGTTCGTCCCTAGGTTTGTTACTGTTCGTCCTGGGTTTGTTACTGTTCGTCCTGGGTTTGTTACTGTTCGTCCCTGGGTTTGTTGCAGTATATCCAAGATCGAAAAAAGGCTGTGGCATTCTTGTATAAATGTTAATTTGGGGTTCGTTCATTTCTCCATTTGTTGTTGCTGCGTACATGTGTCAGGTGCAAGTTACAACACACACCACACACCACACACACACACACACACCACACACACACACACACACACACACACAACACACACACACACACACACACACACGTAGGATCTTTGGGGATGTCTCATTATTTGCACCGTGTGCTCTATGTTGGAGATTTTTTTGAATGCGATTTGTGTCGTAAGCAGCATTTTTACCATGTTCCCGAGGCGGCTGTTCACGTACTGTCCACTCCTTTTACACCCATTCTTACTGTTTAATAGGTGAAGAAGCTCCGTGGTGCATTCCATGTCATGTTCCACTCACGGTGGAACATGTTCTTTTAGAGTGTTGGGACTTGCATGATGCGAGACATAAACACTTTACAGCAGACTCCATGAAAACCTTGTTCGGAGAGGTCCCACTGATGCGATCCTAGAATTTCTGAAAGATATCAACATTTTTAAAAATCTGCTCTAAGGTTTTACAGAAGAAAGATTTCGAAACAAAATTTCTGGTGTGTTTTTAACAGGTGTATTTTAAAGGGTTGTGTGAATGACTGAATGACTTGTGAATGGACTTCAACGCGGTGACAGCCCTGATATGACCCTTTGCGGTCGGCTGGGCTATAAGCAACGATACC
>CM031621.1:48253712-48276212 GCA_018398815.1 Conus ventricosus | reverse complement strand
ATTCTTCCCCCACCCTTGTGATCCTTTGTCAAAAGAGGGAAAGCGCCAATATAAAAAAAAGTTATTAGCCTCACGCATAACAGGTTAACCCTGTCTTCCTGACGAATAACAGGTGTTTTCCTAAGAACACCCCCCCCCCCTCCCCGGCATTATCGGCTTATGAAGCGAGTGTATTTCCATACTAACCAAGCTCCATGCACTCCCTCACAGTTGACCTAACCGGTCTACCGACGCAATCACGATACATGCACCCCCCTCCCCTCCCCCCCCCCCAAAAAAAAAAAAAGCCACTGACCCAGGGACTGGGAAAACAAATCAGCCACCATTGCGCCAGAAGCTCAGCCTAGACCTACTATGGAAAAAAAAGCTTGGTAATTCGGTGAAGGTAAACAATACTAGTAGTCTGAGTCGCCGTACATGGTACAAAAACTACCTACCAGACTTGTCCGCTGTTGACGAAAAGAATTGGAACCGGTGACAGCTATTATGGTGCCGACACTAGGTGAATAGAGCCCGGACAATTTTCGTTTTTTTTGTCTTTCTTTCTTTTTTCTTTCTTTCTCTTTCTTTCTTTCTTCTTTTCTTGAGTGTCTTTCTTTTCTTTCTGTCTTCTTTTCTTTTCTTCTCTCTCTCTTTTCTTTTCTTTGCTTCTTTTGTTCTGTTCTCTTTTTTTTCTTTTCTTTCTGTCTTTCTTCTTAATGTCTTTCTATATCCAGATAGTTTTTTTTTTGGTACTTTTTCTTGGAACACCGTAACACAACACGGTGCATGCATTCCATCTGCTTTCTTTCTTTCTTTCTTTAATTCTTTCTTTCTTTCTTTAATGTCTTTCTACAGCTGGTTAGTTTCTTTTGTTTGCATTCAGTTTGCTGGCGATGACGAAATTCACTGAAATCACGTGACTAATCCAACGTTTTTAAACACGACAAGATCAACACGTCCAAGTTCAGCTCGATATAGTTCTTGCTACGGCAGCTCCCGAATACTACTATAGAAACTTCCGACTAGCGTGAAGACTACTCCCGTTCTGTGCCATGGTTACCTAACGTTTATGGTTACCGTCAAAGTTATGGCTACTATCAATCATCATCATCATTATTAGTAGAAGTAGTTTATGCTCTTGTTCCAAGTTGCCGGAATTCTCCTTGCCGGGTGAAATAGGCTGGGTAGGCAAAAGTGCGCTACAGCGGTTGTGTCTGCGCTGCAGTTGTGGTCAAAGGCGACGGGCCGGGTCAATAGAGCCAACAGCTCTGACCGCTGAATGGACTGCTTGCTGCCACACATCACAGGCACGTGAAAAGTGAAAGAAAACGCTGGGCGGGTGAACGTTCCGAACATGGACGCACACACACACACACATCCTAGCGCAAGCGCAAGCGCGCGCGCGCGCGTGTGTGTGTGTGTGTGTGTGTGTGTGTGTGTGCATGTGTGTGTGTGTAAGCGCTCTGAACGTTTGGGAAATAGAGCAAAGTTCCGATATAATCAGGTTCTTACGCATGAGATACACTTGAAGTGGCGGGGTTGGGGGGGGGGGGGGGGGGGGGGAACCAAGTCCGCACAAGGCATGGGGGATGGAACAAACTCCACACAATACATAGGGGACAGAACAAACTCCACACAAGACATTGGGGACAGAACAAACTCCACACAAGACATTGGGGACAGAACAAACTCCACACAAGACATTGGGGACAGAACAAACTCCACACAAAGACATTGGGGACAGAACAAACTCCACACAAGACATTGGGGACAGGACACACTCCATAAAACAAACGGGACAGAACAAACTCCATCAAAAAACAAAAACAAACAACAACAAAAAATAAGAAAACAGAGTACATGACAAAATTCCACAAAAGACTCGAGGGACAGAAAAACTCCAGACAAGAGAAAAAGACAGAACAAACTCCAGAAAAAACAAAACACGGGATAAGACAAACGCCAGACGAAACGGGGGACATGAACAATTCCGGACAAGAAAGGGGAAAAAAAAAAACTTCCAAAACCGGGGCCAGGAAACCCCAAGACAATTTTAAGGGGGACCAGACGCACTCCGGGCTAGACACGGGGACAGGACAACCCCAAAACAAAAAAATTTGGGGAAAAAACCCAACCCCCCCTCCTCCGAAGACACGAGACAGGGAAAAAGGCGTAGAAGGACGGGGAAAAAACCCAGGCTGCCGGGGGGACGGGAAACCCCTAGAAAAAAGACGGAGCCGGGGAAACACCCCCAAAAGCCGGGAAAAAAACTCCAAAAAAGACAGGAGAAGGAAAACTCCAAAAAAGGGAAAATTTACCCTAGCCCAAGCCCGGGGGGCCGGAAATACCCCAAAAGACGGGAAAAAAACCCCCAAAGACAGGGGAAAGGAAAAAACCCAAAGAGGGGAAACGGGGGAAAACCCCCAAAGGGCAGGGGACAGGGAAAACCCCAAAACGGGGGAAAAAGGAAAAAACCCGGGGGAAAAAAAACCCAAAGACAGGGAAAGGAAAAACTAAAAAAGGGGGGGGGGGGGAAAAACCCAAAAGGGGGGGGAAAAAGGAAAAACTCCAAAGACAGGGGAAAGGAAACTCCAAGACAGGGGACAGGAAAAACTCCAAAGACGGGGACAGGAAAAACTCCAAAGACAGGGGAAGGGAAAACTCCAAAGACAGGGGAAAGGAAAAACCAAAGACAAAGAAAAATCAAGACGGGGAAGGAAAAACAAGAGGGGAAAGGAAAACTCCAAAGGCGAGGGGACAGGGAAAACTCCTGACACAGACTAGGAGACAGGCAGAACTCCAGACAAAGACAGGAGACAGGAAACACTCAAGGGGAGGGGGGGGGGGGGGGGGGGGGGGGGGGGGGGGGGGGGGGGCCAGTCGACATCTAGACGGCGCAATGAGGGGGGGAAACAAGGACAAACGGGAAAGAAACAGGCGCCTGTTTCCCCCACTGGAGGGGGGGGGGGGGGGGGGGGAGGGAGGGGGGAGACCTCACAGTAAAAGGTTAGCACGGGGGAGTATCCCCGGGCCGGCAGGGGAGCAATGGAGAGTCAAAATCCAGTGAGAAACCGTGTGGCAATTGCCACCCTTCAACCCCGGCTATTATCAGCCTGTACAGCTGGCTCTCAATAGCCTGCCTCCCCCCCCTTCCCCCCCCCCCCCCCCCCCCCACTCCACTCCACCACATTCCTCCCAACAAAGAGCCTCTCACTCTGTCGGGCCGACGCTGTACACACAGGAAGAAAGAAAAAAGGGGGCGAGATGGAAATCCAGGGGGGATACAGGGCAATATTATTGTATGAGACTGTGAATAAAGAGTTGTCACCCTTGTGTGACAGGACAGACAGACAGGCAGTCAGACAGACAGGCAGGCAGTCAGACAGACAGACAGACAGACAGACAGACGGGCAGTCTGGATACCGAAAACGGGGGACGGGCGGGTTTTCTTTTGGTACACAGTTGAAGAGGTTCTGTGCGTCGAATGTAAAGAGCTGATGTGCTGAAAGCAAATGTGTGTGTGTGTGTGCGGGGCGTGCGTGCGCGCGTGTGTGTGTGTGAGAGAGAGAGAGAGAGAGGAGAGAGGAGAGGAGAGAGAGAGAGAGAGAGAGAGCAGACAGAGACAGAGACAGGGCGCGAGTGTGTGTGTGTGTGTTCCCTCGTATATTCCCTTGGTATTTTCGAGCATTGCCGATGTTTTGTGCAAAGAGAATGGACCGGGGATTATCTTTGAGAAAAAAAGCCACCAAACATTGTGTGGGTGGGGAGTAGTAGTACGTCGGAAATGTTCATAGAAGGGAAAGGTTCTTTTACCGGATTTCTTTGGGGAATGGGGAATTTTGTATGTGTCATTTATTATATTGTTCGATGGATTGCTATCATTTTATAAAGTTGATGACTCGGGAAAAACTCCTTAGGGACAAATCTTATATGGATATTTGTATTCTGAATTGAAGGAATTCAGAATAAGAATGAGAGAGAGAGAGAGAGAGAGGAAGAGACGAGAGAGGAGAGAGAGAGATGAGAGAGGGAGAGAGAGAGGGGGAGGGACCCGAAAACACACACACACACACACACACACACACACACACACAACACCACACACCACCACACACACACACACACACCATACAGAGTGGAAGCTTCACCCAATAATTTCCATCATTGGTACTACGGGACGTAAACTGTAAACAAAACAAGAAAATCTTTGGCAAAGGTTTTTTAATTGAAAAAAAAACACAAAAAAAACAAGCGCATCTATGATTCAGCAAGAAAAAATCATTCTATAGCTACAGGCGAATGCTACAAAAAATCCAAAACAAATTTAAAACAAAAAATAGCCTGACATTACCCCAAGCCTTCGATTTATTATTGTTTTGTCGCACGCGCGCGCGCGCACACACACACGCTCGAGCGAACGCGCATCTTTAGCAGCACACACGATCTTTCTTTCTCAGCTCTCCCCCCTTCTTCCATCTAACACACACGCACACACACACGCACACACACACACGCACACACACACACGCACACACACGCACACACACACACACACACACACAACACACACACACACACACACACACCCCTCTCTCTCTCTCTCTCTCTCTCTCTCTCTCTCTCTCTCTCTCACACACCACACACACACACACACAACACACACCCCACACACACACACACACACACACACACACCACACACACACAGCAAAGCACGGAAGCTCCTATTCTCTCTCAGTTTCCTCTTCATGCCTCTCAGTATCTTCTCTAAGGGTATACACGACTAATACATTTTCAGCACCACTACACCTTTGACATCATCGGGAATGAAAACCCCTGAAAAACGAAAGAAGAAATAAGCTTCATATTTCAACCAAACATAAACTGAAAAAAATAAGAAAGGGAAGTTTCGCAGTTCAACCAAAACAAACTGAAACAAAAATAAACAAGAAACAACAGCAAAAACAAAATTTCACATTTCAACCGAACAACAAATTGAAAGGGAAAACAACAACAACAAAACAACAAAAAAAAAACAACAACAACAACAACAAAAACGTTTCGCATTTGAACCAACCAAAACAAACAAAGAGGAAACGAAAAGTTTCACATTGCAGAACAAACTTGCGCATTTGAACGAAAACAAACAATTCAAAGAAGAAATAAACATTTCGCATTTCAACCAAACAACAAACTGGAAAAAAAAAAGAAGAAAGAAAACTTTCACATTTCAACCAAACGACGAAGTGACGGAGGAGAGAGTTTCGTATCTTAACCCAACCAAACGGAAGCAAGAAATAGTTTCGTATTTTCCGACGGCTCTTCCTATCAATCAGATGACGTCACTAGACAAAGTATGGGGAGCGGAATGCACAGGTTGTAGTGTGCCGGACTCGTGGTCCTTTTGTACATGGGACTGCGGGTTCGAATCTGCGCCAAACCGGCTCGGAAAGGGGGATGTTTCCCTCGGTTGTTGACGTTAGCTTTCCCTCCATTTCCCAGAAAGTCTTTCAAATGAGGGCGATAAACCGAGATAGCTACCGCGTTTGAACGCACACCTAACATCTTGACTCACGCTTTTAAAATCCGATCACCAAGTTTTGGCCCAGATCGCCAGGCTGGCCTTTGGTATGGATGACACGTAGCCTGATCCTACCCGAATGAACAAATGAATGAACAATGGAGTGTCTGACTGACAGACTGAATGACGCGGGGAAACGACTGAACGTGGCGCCAGCAGGCAGTCTTCAGTCGGTTCTACCCAGGTAGGCAGCCCCCCATGTGCATGAGAGCATTGGATTTGAAAAGCGCTCCAAGCTTGGTCTCTGACCGAGGAGCGAGTGATGAGGACGCTATGTAAGTACTCTTGATGATAATAATGATAATGATAACAAATGATGATGATCTGAACGAATTAGTGCATGGAGTTGGGGGGATGGGGGGGGGGGGGGGGGGGAGGGGGAGGGGGAGATAGCAGTGGAATGTCATTAGAAAAGAACGTCATTTTTTTACCTCTGCTCCAAAGAACACAACATTTATTTTGTTTGTATCGAAGACGGGGAGTCAATACAATTATTTTGACACTGAAAGAAGCGGTATCAGAATAGATCTATGTTAGGCTGGAACTTCGTCTTTCTTTGTTCATCTCTGCCTGTTTTATTTATAATTGATAATATACATGTTGGGTTTTGTGACTGGTCCAATTCTGTAAACGTTCTTGTGATTGGTAGGGAGAGCCGACGGGATTCTCATGCTGGAAGGCGGAAATACACATACACACATGCACACACGCACGCACGCACACACACACACGCACGCACACACTCACACACACGCGCGCGGCGCGCGCACACACACACACACAAAACGCACGCGCGCGCTCTCACACACATACATACATACAGAGAGAGAGAGAGAGAGAGAGAGAGAGAGGAGAGAGGAGAGAGGAGAGAAGAGAGGAGAGAGAGAGAAGAGAGGCAATATTATTAAAAGGAAATCAACACATTCACAACAAAATTAAAAAAACAAAACAAACATACAGACACTTCATACACAAGCCGTTACACGGGCAGCATGAAATATGCTAACTGGCGACAGATCATGCTGGTTGAAAAGGGCCCAGCTCCACTGGGGACCTGGCCGTCTCTGATGCTGACATGACGGTCAATATTCCCACATCACAAGCACCACATCCTCGCACCAAACACATGGCAGGGTAGGGCAGGCTACACAGCATGGCACAGACCAGCCAAACTCATGAGACAGCTTGGAACCTTAGTTTAAGCAGGCAGATTCACACAATTGTCGTCTTCTAGGCTGCTACACTACACATTGTATATCAAATGGAAAAAAAAAAAGAAGAAGAGAAAGAAACTGAAATATTTTCATCACTCATATCCCAACAATGCAAACAGAAAAACAAACAACAACAAAAAAACCCGACAGTTTGTCATTTTACGGTTTTACTGCACAGATATCCGATACGTTCTCATGCACATAGTTATGAAAGTTCATCTGCCGTGTAAAATTGTGATCAGCACTATAAACCGACGATTATTTCTTGTCTGTGTTTTTTTTGGGGGGTTAGAAATCGAAGGGAGGCGACGCGAATGAAAAGAAAGGGGGACAGGAAGAATTGAAAGAGAAACGGAAAACCGTGAGATTAAAAAAAAAACAACATGAGAAAAAGAACAAAAAAATACGATCTGGAATTTTGATCACATATTGACACATCTTTGCGTGGCCTATATTGTGATCCATGCATTTTCTGCGACAAAGAACTTGAATTTTTTCACTTCGATTCAAATTTAAATAATAAACACAAAATTTCATCAAATCGTAAGGTCATGTTATTCAACTACAAGAATTTCAGAAAAAAAACTCAAATAACAAGATACAACAGTTTGCATAGGTCCGAATACATGTATGTAAAAATCTGAATTACAAAAAATGTCTAAGGTAAAACCTTCACCTCCGAACCTCTGTCTTTATGCAAAAAAGCTGCTTGAATAAATCACTGAATTTACTGTTGTTTAGACTTCTTCAAACCACCATATTATATTTACTTTACAAAATATGAAATATAAACAATGTCTATCGTAACTAAATTGATTACTGAGTTAAGGCCTTCAAAACACCGAATAAGCATCGTACAGAAACAAACAAACAAAAAACAAAAAACATCATTAGATGCTTACCGTATAATGTCCTTTAAATCATCAACACGTAAAATGTTGTCTAGCGTCTATGAAATCACTGAACAAATTACTGCCTCAAGTAAGTATTGAATCACCGCATTGTTATTGCATAGTCTCTGAAACGGCTGAATCCTTTTTGTTTAGCGTCTCTCACACCACTAAACAATGACCTCGCAGTGTTTTTAATGATTCTGCGGTTTCTATCAAATCATGAACCAGGCCTTATTGCTCCATAATGTCTGGCTGGCATCAGCCCTGAGAGCTAAACTCTGAACGTAACCAGTCGAGATCTGAACCAGCCGTATCTTCCAAAGACACAACTGACAGGCACGTAACAACAACACGAGAACGTTCTGCTCAGGTTCTTAAGAGGGAAATGGATGAACCAGTTTGAATGATGCAGCTGCACGTTTTGAAGTAAGTACTCTCAATAAAGTTTAGGAATGATCATATAAAGAAATGCTTTAGTTAACTAGCAAGCTGCCATAACCTCTGTTCAGAAATTAATGACCCCCCCCCCCCTCCCATTTTTGTTTTGTTTTACCGACATACAAATTGTTTCTGTCAAGACTGGACGCAGGAGTCCTGAAACACTTTCTGTAGCAATTCACTTCGGTTGTATTGCGGACATTGGGTCAAAGACCTACTGAAAACCCGCTTTTATACATCATGGGCAGGTCGCCTTGTAGACACCAGTGTTGCCAAATGACACAGGAATTGGCACCAACTGGTACTGCTGAGCGCACTTTGCTTCACATTCTACAGGAATGTTTTGGGAATGCATGTGTGCATGTGCTTGTGCGCGTCAGCGTACGCGCGCACGTGTTTGTGAGTGTGTAAGAGAGAGAGAGAGAGAGAGAGAGAGAGAGAGGAGAGAGAGAGGAGAGAGAGGAGAGAGAGGGAGAGAGAGAGATAGAGAGAGAGAGAGAGAGAGAGAGAGAGAGAGAGAGAGTTCGTGCGTGCATAAGTGTGTGTGTGTTGTGTGTGTGTGTGTGTGTGTGTGGGCGCGCGCATGAGAGAGAGAGAGAGAGAGAGAGAGAGAGAGAGAGAGAAGAGAGAGAGAGAGAGAGAGAGAGAGAGAGAGAGCTTACACGATCGGAGGGGGTTGGAGTAGGGTGGGTGGGAAGGAAAGGTAGTGGAGTGAAGACACATATATACATAATATTTATGTTTATTTAGCGCCAACAGCCGGCTGGTTTCTAAGCTAGAGCAGGGACAAATATAGGACAGAAAGCAGTGTATACCCATGTTCACAATTTGCACATGAGTGTTTAGTGCTTTGAATATGTGTGTGTGTGTGTGTGTGTGTGTGTGTGTGTGTGTGTGTGTGTGTGTGTGTGTGAGTGTGAGAGAGAGAGAGAGAGAGAGAGAGAGAGAGGAGAGAGAGAGAGAGAAGAGAGAGGAAGAGAGAGAGAGAGAGAGAGAGAAAACGAACGCGTGTGTGCGTACATGCGTGCGTGCGTGTGTGTTCTCTCTCTTTTTGTGTATGTGTGTGCGCATGCGCTCGCGCGTGCGTCAGAGAGAGAGAGAGAGGAGAGAGAGAGAGAGAGGAGGAGAGAGAGGAGAGAGAGCTTACAGGATCAGAGGGGGGTGGGGTGGGGTGGGGGGCGGGTGGAGTTGGGAGGTGGGTGAGAAAGGTTGTGGGGTTGTGGAGGAGACGCTTACATAATAATGTGTTTACCAGCAACCAACAGCTGGTTGGTTGAAATTCAAAGTTCAAGCAGGAACGAGCATAGGACAGAAAGCATTGTCGTACATACACCTGCCATTCTTGTACCTGTGTGTCTGAGAGTTTATTAGTTAGAGCCTCGAATCATTTTCTGCTTTTCAGCTGTCACTTTGGCATCACGTTTAGGGGCATGTGCAGTATGTGCTAATAGAGACTGCCCCCCCCCCCCCCCCCCAATCTGGTGTTTCAATGGCAATGAGTGGGATATGAAAATTATAAACAAACGCCCCGGAACATGAAACTGGTCGTGGCCTTTTTTTTCTTACATTCTTCTTCTTCTTTTTTTTAAATAGAGAGCACGGCGAGAAATAAATAGGTCACATGCTGTCTGTGGTGAAATGAGAGGAGGGAGTGGTGGTGGTGGGGAGGGGGGGGGGGGGGGTCGGGTAGGTACCTTCCGCCCTCCCATTAGAAATTTAAAAAAAAACAACTACATGTGTGTGTTGTAAACAGAGGCTACTGTATAGCTCTCACGCTGAACTAAGCAAAACAAAAACAATTAAAAAAGGAAACAAAATGCCATGGTAAAAAATTCCTCTAAAAAAAGCAAAAAAAAAGCAAAGAACGTGTAATGCGTTCACTAGGTTGTGAATACATAACCGGGTGCAGCTAGAAAAGTCTAGATCTGTAAAATGAATATAATTATACACATATGTATCACTTTATAAAAACTCTATTAAAACCAAGCATTGATCTACGAAAAGGCCCCCTGCTTCTAAACGATTAATATCTGTTAAGTATAACAGGTCATCTGTAGGCTCCATCAAGATGAGGGATCATCATAAAAGCACGATCACCTCACACAACACACCACACAGAGAGAGAGGAGAGGAGGAGAGAGAGAGAGAGAGAGAGGAGAGAGAGAGAGAGAGAGAGAGAGAGAGAGAGGGGAGAGAGACAGACAGACAGACAGACAGACAGAAGAATCAACGTGTTCTTGATCAGTTATTACAGATTTTCACCCATGCACGTAAACGATGTGAGCCGTCGACGGCCTCCCCAAAAGATATTAATTTTTGGAGGGGTCAAAGGTCATTTCACTACTGGTGGGACGATAGTTCATTCATGATAATGGTATACCAGTGGGTTTTTGTTTTGTTTTGACTCTTTGTCAACTGATCGATCACAGACTGTTCACAGAAGTCATGGACAGACTTGGGAGTCAGGGCGCAGAACTGAAGCACAATTTCTCATATCTGGTTGACCACATACACTCACACACACAGAAGGAGGACAACCCTGGGGAAAAAAAGAAGTGAAGAGCTCGAACAACAAAATTCGGCACCCCTAAAATCCGTTGATGAGTGGCCCGTTCATGTTGTAGTCCACCTTCTCCTTTTTCAATCCTACTCGAAACTGCTTCTCCCCAAACTCCACCTCCCCGCCGACCTTGTAAGGCGGGATGAACACTTGCGAAGCACCGGGCCCGTCGAAGCCACGTCATTGGGCCCGTTGACGGTGACGTCACGTCGCGATCCGGTGACGTCACCGTGGTGGTGGTGGAAGACGTGGTGGAGGCGCCGGGAACGACGTGGTGGGCGACGAGCGGCTTGGCCTTCAGCTCCATGCAGGTTTTGAACCACTTCCGGCACTCGTCGATGTGATAGTCAGGAAGGAGGCGAACCTCTGCGTCGTGTCTTTGGCGAAGACGAAGTCGGTTTCGGCGAACTTGCGGGGTCTGACCGGGGTTCGTAGAAGGTTCTGCTGACGTATCGCTTCTTGGTCGTGTCCTTGCCGTAGACGAAGAGGGTTTCGGCGAAACGGACCGGAGTCAGGGCCGGTTCGAAGGTCACGGCGCTTCGGTGCCGGCGCTGGTCTCTGAAGTGGAGCGAGCTCTCCACGCTTCGCTCGGCGTAACGGGGTACCGTGACCACGGCCACTGACTCGGAGACGGACACGGGGATCATGGCTGAGAGGACACAACGGCCGATCCGGGCACGTATACGTACAAGCACACAGCACAGGTAACGCTTTCGCAATCTGTACAGATTTCCTTACGCCACTGAAAGCTTGTGACCCTGATCGGAAGAGTTGAAAGTCACCGTTACAACACACGCAGGTGAAACACGCTTCACAGAACGTCGCCTCTCTCTCCACTCCAAGGATAAAACTCGACTGGGTACCCTGAGAGTATTAGAGTCTCCTATCTGCGTGAGTCACCATGATACGCAGTTTCACCGACGAAGCCACCAGAAAGAGACGCGCGTCACAATTCTCTGCCGGGTTTGGGAGATAAAAAGAAAAAAAAAAAAGGAAGGGAAAAACTCTTTCCTGTCTCAGGTTTAGTTACAACAGCCAGGTTGAATTCCACTGTCCTAACTGATCACAACCCACACACACACACACACGCACAGAGCACAACACGCAGACCCCCAGACAGGGAGATAAAAGTAGTCTCTTTCAGGGCCTGTTGTACCTAGGCACTGCCGCCCAACCGACACACACCAGCTGACAAGGCTTGTATTATTGATCCGCCCCGCGTGTGTGAGTGTGTGTGTCAATGAACGCTAACGTCTGCCAGGTAGAAGCAGAAGAGAACAAAAAATGTCCCGGACCTGTTCGACGTCTCGATTCTCTCTCTCTCTCTCTCACACCCGGGGCCCGACAGATTGCGGCTAGCTCTTCCGTTGGGAAGTCCGCTTTTCAAAATTATCTAAGGAGATGATAAAACTGGCTCGCTTGACCCTCACACACACACACGAACGACTAACGTCGAGCGAAGCGTGCAATATTGTAACGGTTGACAACCGAAGTTCCCGCAGCAGCTGTCGTTCTCCCACACAAACCCTCCTCCTCTCCCTCTCTCCCACAGCCTGACTCAACAATTCGTATCGTCAGCCACGCTTGACAAACTCTCCACTCTTCTTCTCTCCTCCTCCCTACCTGCAGTCATAAAATTCTCCCGTCTCTGAGCCGGTTTGGAATTCGAAGACGGAGAGGTAGTAGGCTAACTACCACAAACGGTGGCCGTTGTCTCTCCTACTTCGTTCCCGCTCCAAAGTTCAAAGGAAATACCAACCTCTGTCGCTTCAAAGCCGGCGCTTGTTCTGACTGAGGAAGGGAGATGGATTGAGAGAGACGGAGCATTGTCGAATCAATGCATGGTTTGCTTGCGGTACAGGAGGTGCAAGGTAGCGCTGTATTTGCCGAGAGACCGTCCCGGCTGTTTGGGAAGCTACTTTGTGTGTGCAAATGTCGTCTGCCCCCCGCTTTGCTTTGCACCGAGAAAGGTGCGCGGTTATTTTTAGACTGGGTGGCTGACACGTGAACTGGTTTGAAGTTTTCTCCTCCGCCTTTCCACCCACCATTCATGTTTTCCCTTTTCCCGCCCACCTAGCTGTTTCTGATATCACTGTTTTTCGGGTCCCTCTTCTGTCTGTCTGTCTGTCTCATATACACATCACAAACAGACAGACAGACACACACAACACACACACACACACACACACACGCATCACTGATATATACATACCATGATGTATTCGTGTGTGAACACAGACAGACATACAAACAGACACACCCCCAACATTCACGCGCGCGCACGCTTCCATAAAACAAACTCGCACACAAGGTTAGGCTGCACGCACAAACATAAAGAGACCTATATGCTCACATAGTCATACCTCTTATACACACATGCGCTTGCATGAATCACACACACACACACACACACACACACAACACATACACACACCAACACCCACGCATAAATAGACACTATCATATACCTACAACACACACACGCACGCACGCACGCACGCACGCACGCACACACACACACACACACACACACACACACACACACACACACACACAACACACAAGGTGGGGCTCGGCCAATGCACATAAAAATACATACTGTCATACACTATGTGTGTGTGTGTGGTGTGTGTGTGTGTGTGTGTGTGTGTGTGTGTGTGTGTGTGAGAGAAGAGAGGAGAGGAGAGGAGAGAGAGGGAGAGGGTGGAGCAGGTAGCTATCGAAAAACGGTTTTTGTGTGTGTGTGTGTGGGGTGTGTGTGTGTGTGTGTGTGTGTGTGTGGTGTGTGTGTGTGCGTGTGTGTGTGTGTGTGCGTGCGTTATGTGCATGTGTGCGTGAGAGCGTGCGAGTGTGTGTGTGGTGTGTGTGTGTGTGTGTGTGGGGCGCGGTGTTGTGTGTAATAATAACATGCTAGCTCAACCGGCACGCCAAAGTAGCGCTGCTTATCTCTCTCAACAAAGGAAAGGTAAATGTGAATGAACAGTACATTTTAAATGGCTACCTTCTCCAGTATACTCATTGAGACATGTTCACCTGCTTTTTGATTTTTCCCTCCGCATATCGTAGCGTTTCATATCACGACAATTAGATGATAAAATTTAGGTTTTCAGCAGTAAAATCGATCGGCCTAGTAGCGTCTTGTTGCATTTTTGGGGGGTCCTTTTTTATTGAAAATGTCGAGAGCGCGTGCGCGCGTGTACGCGTCTCTCTTCTCTCTCTCTCTCTCTTCTCTCACCCACTCATAGAGAGAGAGAGAGAGAGGAGAGAGAGAGAGAGGAGAGAGAGAGAGAGAGAGAGGGGTGGACAGAGAGAGACGCGTACGCGCGCGCACGCGCTCGCGACATTTTCAATAAAAAGGACTCTCTCTGTGTTTTGTGTGTGGTTGTGTGTGTGTGTGTGTGTGTGCGGGGCGCGTTCGTGCGTGAATGGGGTACGTGCATGCGTGCATGTGCATATTATGTATGTCTGTAAAGGTGCTTCTGTATGTGGGCATGAGTGCACTCGTTTTGCCTATGCACGCGTGTCTTTGTTTAATCATGTTTATGATGCGGGGCGGAGTGGGGGGCGAGGGCGTTACACCGGATCCAAACACATCGCCCCCCCCCCCCCCCCCCCCCACCGTCTCTACATGCACATACATTCCTCTCCCCCACCATCTCCTTCCCTCCCTCTCTTCCGACCGTTCAGATCCAGTTTTCTTTTTTTTTTTTTAACAACAAAAGAAGAAATCTTCCAACAGTGCTTACAAAACGTGGGGGTTTTTTGGGATGTTTTGGGGGCGTGAAAAAAAGCGTCCCCCCAAAAAAAAAAAAGGTGTGTTGGGTTTTTTTTGGGGGTTTTGGGGTTTTTGTTTTTTTTTTGTTGTTTTTTGTTTGTTTTTTGGGGGCGGTTGTTTGTGGGTTTTGGGTAATTTTTTTTTTTTAAAATAACCTCCCCAACCCCCCCCCCCCCCACCCCAAAGGAAAAAGGGGAAGGGGGAAAAAAAAAAAAGGGGAAAGGGGGGAAGAAAGCGGAAAAGGGCCCCCTGGAATTTTCTAAAAAATTTCCTTGGTGTTTGTGTTTTTTTTGTTTTTTTCCCGCTTCGTGCGTAACCCCGACGTGAAAATGCTTTATGGGGGCTTAGTTTGTCTTGGGCTTTTATGTGGGCTGGTGCACTCTTTTCCTATCACCGTTCTTTTTTAATTGAGGGGGGGCGGGAAGGGGGGGGAGGGGTTTAAACCCGGAAAACCGCCCCCCCCCCCCCCCCCCCCCCCCCCCCAAAACCCCCCCCCCCCCCCCCCCCACCGTCTCTCATGAAATTTAATTCTTCCCCCCCCCTTTCCTTCCCCCCCTTTTCCGACCTTTCTTTGTTTTTTTTTTTTTTAAAGTATTTTAAAAAAACACCAAAAAAAATCTTCCAACTCTTAAAAAAGCACTCCTTCCCCTTCCCTTTCCCCACCCCTCCTCCCCAACCTTCTCAGCCAATTTTCCTTTTAGTTTTAAAAAAAAGGGGGGAAAACCCTCCCCCCCCCCCCCCCCCCCTTTTCCCCTCCCCTCATTTCCCTTTTTGATTTTTTCGTTTGTGGGTGTTAGGGTGTATCTCCCCCCCCCCCCCCTTTCCCCAACCCCGGAAATCCTCCCCGTTGGGAAAAACAGAGGGGAAAGGGGAAGGGAGGACGGAAGAAAGGAAAATTTTTTTTAGGGAGTGAGGAGAAAGAAGAGAGGAGGGAGAGAGGGGAAGAGAGAGGAGAGAGAGGGGGAGGGGGGTTTTGGAGTGGTGTGTTGGAGTGGGTTGGGGGTTTGGAGAGGGGGAGAGAGAAGGAATGAGGGGGGAGGGGGGGGGGTGGGGGGGGGGGGGGAGGGGGGGGAAAGAGAGAGGGGGAGGGGGGGGGGGGAAAGAGAGAGAGAGAGAGAGAATGAAAAGGGGAGACAACACAAAAAATGATCGAGAACGTGCTTTGCGGAAATAAAATTCTTCCCAGCTCCCCCCCCCCTTTTTTTTCCCCCCCCCCCCCCCCCCCCCCCCCCCCCCCCCCCCCCCCCCCCCCCCCCCCCCCCCCCCCCCCCCCCCCCCCCCCCCCCCCCCCCCCCCCTTCCCCCCTCTCCCTTTTTGACCTCAAAAAAGGAAAAAAGAGGGCAGTTGATTGGCCCTGTAGCTTTAAAAGCAAATTTTGAAACCAAGAAATATATTTCGTAAAAAACGAACGGGGTTGGTTTTCAGAGTACGTCATGCCAGATTAAAGGACCAAAAACTTTTGGGTTTGACGTCCGAAAAAAAAAAAAAAGGTTCCACTGAACCTCCTCATCTCCCCTGGGCCCACTTTTGTGTTTCTTAGGGAGTGTGCACTTTTTTTTTTCTTGTAAAAAAATAGAAACTTTCGTGGTTAAAAAAAAAAAACAGAAAAAACAACAATTTTTAAAAAAAAAAAAATTTTTGCTGAAAAAAGGAGACAAAGTGCTAAAATTGAATACGAACTTTACTGGGGAAAATCTCTTGCAAGGTATATGGAGGCTTTTAAAAACTTCGAACTACGAAGAACGACTCACCCGGTGATTAAATTAAAAAAACCGAATTTTAAAAAGTTGGTTTTAAGACTTTGGTTTTTGTTTGTAATGCATCGCAAATTTCTTTGAAAGGCGGTTGTTCGGGATGGTGGGTTTTCGGGGTGGTTGCTTGGAAGGTGCTTTTGCTTTAAATTATGTTTGTTTGGATTTACTGTTTCGTTCTTGCATTTTGCGAAGGAAAGCGCCAATATTGCACGACGGTACTTCCACCTCGACTGCCCATGGTAACAAGACAGGGGAGCAACACGTGTTTTGGGGGGTTTTTTGTTGAAGTGTGGTCTTGACCAGTTGCGTCACGGGGGAAAAGCTTTGCCGGCATCACCTTGGTTGTCAAGAAATCCGGCCTCAGTTCTTACCCCCCCCCGTCCCCATTACCCCCACCTCTGCTTTCTGTCGTCTGTCTGCGTGTGCGTGCGGCGTGCGTGCGTGGTGCATGCATGCGTGCGTAAAAGTTTTGTGCGTGGTGGCTCTTGTGTTGTGTTGTGTTTTTTGGGTGTTGTGTGTGTTTTTTGTTGTTGTTTGGTGGTTTGTGTGTTGTGGTGTTGTTTTATTGTTTTTGTGTGTGATGCTTTGGGGTGTGGTGTGTGGGTGTGTGTTGTGTGGTGTGCGGGTTGCGTGCGCGTACGTGTGCGTGCGCGTGCGTGTGCGTGTGGTGAGGCGCGAGGGGGTGGTGTGTTGGGGGGGGCATGCGTGCGTCGGGTGCTTTGGTACGCGCTGTGTTTTGGTGTCTGTTTTTGTGTTGGGTGTGTGTTTTTGTGTGGTTGCGTGCGGGTGGTGCGTGCGTGGCGCGTGTGCGAGGTTTTGCGGGGGCCCCCCCGCCGCGTGCGTGCAGGCGTGCGTGCTTGGTGTGTTTGTAAATTGGTCAAATACCCCGAACCCTAAGCATCCGGGAAAAAAAGGGAAAACATTCGTCAGTGTCCGAAATTTAATTAATAATAATGAATACTTATATGCGCCTTTTCGGAAGAGAAAAGCTCAAAGGGGCTTTACAATAAACACCGTTTTACACAAGGGGTGCCTACCTGGGTTGCCGACTAAAAAGCTGCCAGCTGGCCCCCTCATTTTCAGTCGTTTCCCGTGTCATCCAGTCAGTATCGTTCAATATCGATCACTCATTTTTCCTTACTTCCTTCATTCTTTCCATTTCTCACGCAAAGTGCATGCTATGTGTAACGTGTCATCCATACCAACGGCCAAACTGGCCTACTCTTCCGAAAGTTGGTGATGGGATTTTACGTGTGTGCAAGATGTTGTGCGTGCGTTCACACACGGAACCTCGGTTTATAGTCTCATTCGAAGGACTGAGACTCATTCGAAGGACCGTAGGACGTAGGAAGAAAGTCTAAGGAAACCCGATAACAGAAGGTCTTCAGAAAAGAACGCCCCCTCCGTCACTTGTGAAGTTCACTTTGGTTTGTCCTCGACCAGGGCCAGCTGGAAGGAACTCTTTGCAGCTGCCTCTGCCATTGCCTCTGGGGTTTGAAGTCTTCTTTCTTCTGATCAGAAATCGCGGGTGGTTTCATGAGATCATGATGTGCTTACAATTCCCCCCCTCCCCCCACCCTGCCCCACTCCCCTTGGTTGGGTTGGAAGCCCGATTCCCTCAAGCTGCCGGCTAGGCTGGCCTACTTTCTGTCTTTGGAGATGTGAGCTTGCTCCATTCTGCTTTCGTATGGCGCACTGACTGGACGATTTAATTCGAGCAAAGGGAGGTAGCCGCCTAAGCTACAGGTATGTAAAGAAACGAGTTTTCTCCCTTTGACCAACGACGGTGCATGAAATAATCCATGAACGAATTCTCTAAAACAGACTGACCTTACACTGCACCCACATCACGCTCAACCTGCATACACACATCCCAAGATCTTTGACAACATTATGACGTTAGCCTTGTATGTTTACAAGAATACTAAACATTGAAGATTAAACAATTCAACAAACAGAGTTACAATAAGCATCAAAATGCGTAAGACAAAATAGTTTTAAAATCTTAAAAGTGGCCACACAGAGCAGGAATTGAAACACGTCATTGTAAAACATACTGTTTGAAAAAAAAATTACCAGGCATTCAGTGCGTAAATACTATCGTTCCCGAAAGTTGATTACTCTGTCCCATACACACACACACAGGAGTTTTTTAAGATCAAAGGGCTGTTCGGTAACTTCACCGGCACTTCAAGAATGCCAGCAAGCCCGCGCTTCTTCTGCACACAGGCCGATTTCTGAAACTGTCGGAGCGACCAGCTCTATGATACGGCACCGTCAGGATGGCGTGGTGTGAAGGTGTTAAAGAAGAACGGTACTGTCTGACCATTGTCGCATTCTGAGGGACAGATGTGTCTGGCTCATATCAGGAAGTTGTGTGTCATGCCATAGACGGGATGCAGGAGTCGTTTCATTATCCCTAAGGTGTAAACAGGCTTTGAACACCGCGGGAACATACAAACAAACAAACAAACAAACACAAAAAATAAAGCAAAACAAAGAAAAAGAAACAAAGCTCAGGAGGTTCCAACAGTAAAGTGTGCGCATCAACACAACTATTTATAACACGTATTATTACTTGCGAGTGAAGGAAGGTCTATTGGGTGAACCGTGATTATGTGAAACATGATTAGGTGAAACGTGATTTTGGTTGAACCATGGAAAGCAGTACACCAGGAAAGGTGGCTGTTGAACAGAATGGAATGTTTTGGGGGAAAACAGCATGTGAATGCTGAGAGAGAGAGAGAGAGAGAGAGACAGAAACCTTCAGTGGCATAGTTCAGAACAGGTTGTAACATTGATCCATATGCAAATCGTCCCCAGCAGAGCCGTCACAAACAAGGGTAGATCGATAGTCCGTGTCTTTGATCTCAGAAGCAATGAAGCCAATCACATGGAGCGGCGTTCAGCGACTTCTGAATGACCACGTCACATCACTCAACCCCCCCTGATCGACCTGGAATGGCCAACCGAGAAATTCAACGAGGAATCAATTTGGTGTGGGAGTCATGGCGTCATGTCCAAAGTTCAGTGAAGCGAAAAGAATCCGTTGTTATCAAATCACCGGCCATTTCCTCCGTGTCACGCTCTAATGAAGTTGTATTCTCCTCCTACCCCCCCCCCCTTTCCCCTGTGCCTCCCCCCCCTTCTTCCACTCTCCCCTCCCGCCTTCCATCCTCCTCCTGTTTGCTGACATTCCTCCTCCTCCTCCTCCTCCACTTCTCCTCCTCCTCCTCCTCCACTTCATCCTTCCATCATTGATTTTTTCGTTGTTGCTCATCGTAACTGAAATGTCATGCAGTGTTTCCATCTAAAATATGACGAAGAGCGAAAATGGAATAACCGAGACGCCTAACAAACGACCAAACGAAAATTGCGAAATAGACACTATGCGCTTCGACCTGTTGGGTCTTGGTCAGGCAGGACAAACAACATTCAACGCAATGCAAACACAGGACAAACAACATTCAAAGCAATGCAAACACAGAACAAACAACATTCAAAGCAATGCAAACACAGGACAAACAACATTCAACGCAATGCAAACACAGGACAAACAACATTCAACGCAATGCAAACACAGGACAAACAACATTCAACGCAATGCAAACACAGGACAAACAAACAGCCGTTTATCTCTCCGATCTTGTGCGAACATTCTTCTTCATTTTCTTTTTCTCTCTTCTTCCTCCTACTTTATCATCATCATCATCATCATCATCATCATCATCATCATCATCATCATCAACATCATCATTATCATTGTAATTATTATTATTATATCATTATTGTTATCATCATCATCTTCATCATTTTTATTACCATAACTATTTGTATTGTGAATATGATTATGATTATCATGATAATGATTATGATTATAATCATTATTATCATTCTTCTTCTTCTTCTTGTTATCGTTGCTGTTGTTGGTATGGTTATCATATGATTCTAATGCCATTATCAACCCCCCCCCCCCCTTTTCATTTTAAAATATCATCATTTTTAATCTGAACTCTCTCCTCAAGCCTCTTCCCCTCTTCTCTCAAGCTGGAATCGACCAGTCACTGTTTGTCCTTTGCTTCGGTGAAACGTGAGTAGATGAAACGTTATTAGGTGAACCATGATGGTGTGAAACCTGTCTGGGCGAAACGAGAAAAGGTCAAACGTGTTTAGGTGAAACGTGATGATGTGAAACATGACTAGGTGAAGTGTGGTTGAGTGAAGCGTAGCTGGGCAAAACGCTGCGCTCCAGGAGGTGTGGTTGTAGAACACCACAGAGGACACTGGGAAAGTGACATATGAATGTCAGTGGATCTTCCTGCCATACCATTCACAAGAAGGTTGACAGAATTTGGCTCATTACGTAGGCTGATATGTCTATATCTATATCCATCTATTCTATATATATTATATTAACATTTATAAGTACAAGACACAGAGATTAAAAAAAAAAACCCAACAACCCTAAGGCAATGATTATACAATTTTTGTTTCTGATTTAGCTTTTTTCCCCGTTTAAAGTCCACTTCATTTTCGATAGAAACAAGATCAATGTTGTTCTTATGGGATGGAAGCTAAAAAGGAAATCTTTTCTGGTAGACGATGTTAAAAAATCCGCAAGAAAGGTAGAGAAGAGAGAGAGAGAGAGAGAGAGAGAGAGAGAGAGAGAGAGAGAGAGAGAGAGAGAGAGATGCTTTTGTCAACCAAGTAACAGAAAGATGAATCGATTTGTGTGGAATGCATTGCGCTATGTCCCGTGTTCAACGAAGTGAATGATGAAACGCGTTGTTCTATAAAAACCATGCAATTTTCTCACGTTACGCTCTAAAGAATTTACATTCCCCTCTCTTTCCCACCCATCCTCCTCCTCTACTCCCCCATTCTCCCACACTCGACTCCCTCCCGCCCTCTCTCATACCTTCCCTTCTTCCTCCTGTTTGCTGGTTCCTCCTCCTCCTCCTCCTCCTTCTCCTCCTCCCCTGGCATCCCACCTCCATTGAATTTTTTTGATCAATGGAATTGAAATGTCATGTAGTGTCTCCCTCGAAAATATGATGGTTTGAAATGTTGAAGTGTTCTTATGACAAGTCCTTCGAATTATACTATATAAACCGAGGTTCCGTGTGGGAATGCATGCATAACATCTTGCGCACACGTAAAACTCCATCACCAACTTTGGGAAGAGAAGGCCAGTTTGGCCGTTGGTATGGATGACACGTTACACATAGCATGTACCCTGCGTGAAAAATGGAAAGAATGAAGTAAGGAAATTGAGTGAACGATATTGAACGATATTGAATGATATTGACCGGATGACACGGGAAACGACTGAATGAAGCGCCAGCTGGCAGCTCTTCAGTCGGCATAACCCAGGTTGGCAGCCCGTTGTGTAAATGAGTGTGGATTGTAAAGCGCGTAGAGCTTGGTCTTTAGCCAATGATAGGCGCTATATAAGTATTCATAATAATAATAATAATAATATAATATAATAATATAATAATAAGTCATATCACAATTCCAACCAACATAAGCGAAAAATCACGACGTTTGTCGAATACGCCACAATCATGTCTCCCTGTGAGTGGGTATGGATATGTATGCATCATAGCGTTCACTACACTGAGCATAACAATCAAACTCACCAATTTTTTGTCTGTTTCTTTAAACCTGGAGATGTTGAACTGGTGGATGCCTACATGCCGCATTTCACCCAGTACTTGGGTCTGGTGCGTGCGTGGTTGTGAGTGGTCTGTTCCCAACTCCCAAACGTAATTCTCCGGCCATTGCTCAAGCTTGCAGATGTGGGGAAAAGATGTAACAACTGATAACAACACCGAGTGCTCGTGTAAGTGCAACATCTGTAAGTCCAAACGTGACGGGTGCGTGAAAATAAAGACTCTAAAGGATGAAACTGGTGATTAGATGAAACGTGGTTCGGTGAAACGTCTTAAAGTGAAACGTCATTGGTTGAAACGTGATTGGGGGTGTAGGTCACACGTGATGGGGTGAAACGTCTTACGCGATGAGAGGAACCATGATTTGATGATTGGGGTGTCGTGTGATTCGGTGAAGTGCGGTTGGGTGGAACAGGAAAAGGGGAAACATGATTAGGTGAAATTTGAGTAGATAAATCATGTGTAGGTGAAGCATGACTGGGCGAAACATGACTGCGAGATATGACATATAATAACACTAATGAGTGCTGTTGTGTGTGTGTGTGTGTGTGTGTGTGTGTGTGTGTGTGTTGTGTGTGTGTGTGTGTGCTTCTTCTGGGCGAAACGTGATGATGAAAAAAGACTCAATG
>CM031621.1:48214766-48239766 GCA_018398815.1 Conus ventricosus | reverse complement strand
GGAAGAAAGCTTTTTAACGAAATTGTTGGTGCGTTTTTTTGTTTTTTTAGGTGTAGAGATATGTGAATGGCGTGTACGTGTGTGTGTGTGTGTGTGTGTGTGTGTGTGTGTGTGTGTGTGTGTGTGTGTGTGTGTGTGTGTGTGTGCGTGCGTGCGCGCGCACGCGTGCGTGCGTGCGTGCGGGTGTGTGTGTGTGTGTGTGTGTGTGTGTACGCGCGCGTTCGCGCGCGCGCGTTTTGATGTCTTGCGATTTGACTTCAACGTGGTGACAGCCCTGATATGGCCCTATGCGGTCGGCTGGGCTGGTTTATAAGCAACATTACATTACCTTAGGACAGACATGTTTGGCTTTTCACAAACTCAGCGTATGGCTGCCACAGACAGGAAGCAAGAGTCGTATCCTTATGCGTAAGGCGTACACACACACACACACACACACACACACACACACACACACACACACACACACACACACACACACTCAGGTTCTAACAACAAAGTATGCACATCCATACTATTGCAACATACCGCCATCTTACTTATGAGTGGCGCGAAATAAAACGTCACTTCCTTTCCGTCAAGGCCAGGTTTGCAGGATTTGTGCCATTCAGTAAAATTGCCAAACACAGACAGCTCTGTGGTCGGTTGATACTTGGGTATCTATTGGCTTTGCTGTTTGATCTGATTTCTGATTTTTCTTGGCTTTCTTTTTTGATTGATGGATATCAGAGTATTCAATTGCCTTGTTTGATTTTATGTTTGATTATTGTTAGCTTTATTTTCTGATCGATTGATGTCTGAGTCGAGTATTTCATTGCCTTGTTTGATTTCATTTTCAATTTTTGTTAGCTTTAATTTTCTGATTGATTGATGTTTGAGTGTCTATTTGCTTTGTTGTTTGATTTTGTTAGCTTTTTGTGCTTAAAAAAATCCTTTACTTGTTGTTATTGTTGTTGATAGATACGAGTATTTTTGGTCTGTTTGATGCTGTTTCTAATTTTTGTTTGTTTATATTTCTATTGACATTCGAGTATCTGTTTGCTTTGTTCTTTGAATTCATTTATGATTTTGTTAGCTTTATTTTTTGAGTCATTGAAATTCGAGTATCTGTTTGGTCTGTTTGATTTTATTTCTGATTTGTTTTCTTTTGGTTAGCATTATCTTTCTATATAAATACAGACTGCATACATGTTATCCAGACACAGATATTGTTCCTTGTAATGAAATCGAATTCAAGGACAAGAACACACCAGGGTATGGAAACAAGGCCCTACCCGTTCATTCGAAGAGATAAGATATAATGTGTATAGGTATCTTTCACTTAATCAACTATATAGACACGTTCCAGTACACGTGTTTCTTTAACAAAGGGAATCAACTATATAGACCCATCGCAGTACACGTGTTTCTCTAACAAAGGGAATCAACTATATAGACGCATTCCAGTACATGCGTTTCTTTAACAAAGGGAATCAACTATATAGACCCATCGCAGTACACGTGTTTCTTTAACAAAGGGAATCAACTCTAGACGCATTCCAGTACATGCGTTTCTTTAACAAAGGGAATCAACTATATAGACCCATCGCAGTACACGTGTTTCTTTAACAAAGGGAATCAACTATAATGACCCCTCGCAGTACTTGCGTTTCTTTAACAAAGGGAATCAACTATATAGACCCATCGCAGTACATGCGTTTCTTTAACAAAGGGAATCAACTATATGGACTCATCGCAGTACATGCGTTTCTTTAACAAAGGGAATCAACTATATAGACCCATCGCAGTACATGCGTTTCTTTAACAAAGGGAATCAACTATATATAGACCCATCCCAGTACATGCGTTTCTTTAACAAAGGGAATCAACTATATAAACCCATCGCAGTACATGCGTTTCTTTAACAAAGGGAATCAACTATATAGACCCATCCCAGTACATGCGTTTCTTTAACAAAGGGAACATACTTTCATGGCTGACGATGCCATTTGTTTTCGTTTTATTTTACAAAATAACCACCATGAAGTATATGTTTTTCGTTACAAAGCTTTATTTTAAAAAAGGGAATTTTTTTTTTACTGCTGTTGCAGCACCGATAACAGTGAAATGCACTATTCAATTCAAAGTCGTTGGCATCCCATTGCCTCAAATTCCATCAGACATAGTCTGATCCGACAATCTGGCTGCTTTGTGACTCTCTCCCTTTGGTGGTGAGAGTAGCACAGAACTTCGGGGCGGTGCACGTCTGCGGCAGATGCTGGGGCTGGACTGACAGTGCCAGGCCCAGCCTTGCTGACGAGCCTCACCACAAGGCGAAAGGCGACTCTGGACAGGAACACCGCGTGGGTCTGCTGGCAAGGCAAGTAGTGGACGGTACAATGACGCCGGCAAGTGAAGTGTCCACGGCATCCACGTTAATGCCCTCTCCTTCAGCCCCATCCCCCCCCCCCCCCCCCCCGTACACACAGCCCCAACCCCCCTCCCCCCGGCCTCTTCTCTTACCTCAGTGTAAATCTGTGTTAGTATATTTTCATAATAACAAAGAAATTGTTTGGCGGCTCTTTCCTTTTTTTTTTTTCAATTGTAAACAGTTTTGCACATTCATTGTCATAATGACGAAGGAATTGTTTGCGCCCCTGCCCTCCCCTCCTCCTCCCCCATTTTCCAATTGTAGATATTTGCAAACATTTTGTCATAATGCCAAGCAATTGTTTGTACCTCTTCAATCTATCTTCTTTTTTTTTCCTTTTTCTTTTTTTTTTTGGAAAGAAAAACAGATTTTTTGCTAATTGATTGTGATAAGAATGGAGTAGTTGTTGGCTCGCCCCTACGCATATAAACAATATAGATCTCTTATTCATTGTAATAATGACTGAGTGAGTGTTTGCGCCCCGTCCCTTCCCTTTCAGTATAAATGTTTGCGGATTCATTGTCACTATGACGGAGGCATTATTCAAACTTCTTCTCTTTTTTTTTTATACTTTCAATAAAAATCTTTGTACGACCATTGTAATGATAAGGGAGGAATCGTTTGCCTGCACTTGTTTTTCTGGTTGTTGTTTTTTTTCAGCAATGATATCCAAACACACACACACACACACACACACACACACACACACACACACACAGACAGAGACAGGGACAGACACAGAGAAACAGAGGATCACATATAATCTGGTGCGATTTGCAATCACCCTGGGGCAAACGACAATGGCCATTTGCACCAGGGCAATTGCCAATCGCGCCAACGACTTCAAAACGAAGTAGTCATTGTCGTGTGCCTACGAGAGTACGTGTGAATTATTCACTATCTCGCTATTTGCCCGTGATGATCATGCACGGAAATCCCCCCCCCCCCCCCCCCCCCCCCCACACACACACACACACCCCGGCTGATTTATGTTCACTAAGCATGGTGACCATGTTCGCCCTGCCCGAGTGAGAGAGAGAGAATGGGGGTTGGGGTGGGGGGTAAAAGAAAGAAAGAAAAACAGACAGACAGACAGAGAGAGGAGGAGTGGGGGGAGACACTAGAGACAGAGAGACACTGAGATAGATAAACAAATAGACAGGCAGACAGAGAGATGAGCATAGAGAGAGAGGGAGAGAGATTAAGAGAGACAAACAGACAGACAAGCAAAAAGACAGTCAAACAAGCAAGGAGAGTGAGAGAGTGAGTGAGAGACTGAAAAAAAGTTGGAGGGGAGGGAGGGGGGAGGGAGGGAGACAGACAGACAGTCAGGGAGGGAGGGGGTGTATATTAAATGTATATTACTCATATCATGACTAACACATAAAACTGAATGTTTTGGGGTGGGAGAGTTAATCTAAAACAGGGGGCTGGGGGGGGGGGGGTGTCATTCTGGCGTGGTTTGTTTTAACTCCCGGGGAGTTCAAATTGGCACGTGCTAATTCTAAACTCCCGGGAGTTAAAAAAAAGTGGAGGGGAGTTAAAATGGATCGTTACACCGGGTCAGTCCAGACACTGGCTTGGGAGGTTTCGTCAGGAGTCTTTTCCAAGCCCTTCACTGGCACCAACTACTAAGTCGAGTCTGTCACTGTCTTTCTGTTAGTGTCTTTCTGTCACTGTCTTTCTGTTAGTGTCTTTCTGTCACTGTCTTTCTGTTAGTGTCAGTCTCCAGACCAGGCCATTGTACTGCTGGTACTGTCAAAACCGTCAAAGCCATCCTTGCCGTCGGTGCCGTCTACGGCTGTTTTGTCGCAGTGCTAGGGCTGAACTGTCTCCTATTAACTGGAGGCTCTAGCATTGGTCTGCTGCTAGCGTCAATGGTCAGCACGACGAAGGTCCTTTAACTAACTACAAGTTTGCCAGTCCGTCCTCTTTGAACCCATGTGTCGTACTGCCGGAGTTGTTCTGCTTGTTTACCTGACTGTCAGTGAACACTTCTCACGCCAGGCGCACTTCCGCTGAGCTGGCCTATGTGCACAAAAAAAGGAATATATATATATATATATATATATATATATATATATATATATATATATATATATATATATATTAAAGACGCAAAAATAAACTACAATATATCCTGGAAAATCATAAAGAGGGCATCACCATACATCAACATTTCAAAATGATGCAACCTGTGTTTAACTGAAAAATGGCTGATACTATGTAAACCACACTTAGCAACTTTAAACACTAAAACAGAAATGGTAAACAACTGCAGGCACAAATGGAAATCGTTGTTAGTGAACACACCCCAAACAACAACCTGAAAACCTGAAAAACAAACAAACAAAAAAACCCACAAAAAAACACGTGCAACCAACCCACACGTGAAAACAGCTGCAATCGGGCCCCACACACGATATAACACCGGCGGTGGGCAACCCAAACATCATCCTGAAGAAAGCCACCCAGCTTGAAACAAATTTGTAGAGTATTTTAATATTCTTTTTTAATACTTATTTTAACAAATGTTGCTCCCCAAGGGGTTGAGCGCTTTTAGAATCGTTTTAGGCTGTGCAACTACATTGATATATATATATATATATATATATATATATATATATATATATATATATATATAATATATATATATATATATATATATATATTATATAAAATAATGAATTCCAAGGATACGTGACCGAGCACCATTCCAGCAGCTTACAGAGCAGCCTGGTGTTGCAATGACTGCAAGAAATATTCAATTATAAACAAAGCTTGCTCTTATGTCTTAGATTGAAGAAATAGGGGGAGATGATAAGCATTCATATCTGCAGTGGTAGATAATTCTGCCTAACTAACAGTATGTGCTTGTGTGGGTGAATGGGGAATAATAAATGCTTCTCAAAATGAGCCTTCAGCAAACTTATAGTCTCCAATATATAAGAAACCGTGCGTCACCACAGCAAGAAGCTACATCAGTGCCGCATCAGGCTCTGGCGGTACGTGACCATCCTAGTTCACCACAGGACTGGGTTTGATTCTATGGGAGGAGCCTGTGTCACTCATGGAGCAGCCAACGGGATCATCGCTCGACCAGCCGACGTCCACATGTCAGTCATGGAGCAGCCAACGGGATCATCGCTCGACCAGCCGACGTCCACATGTCAGTCATGGAGCAGCCAAAGGGATCATCGCTCGACCAGCCGACGTCCACATGGAACTCTGCGGCTTATTCAGGTAAGATTTCTTTTTGATCCCCCATCCTCGTCGACCTGTAAAATTCAAGTGTGTGTGTGTGTGTGTGTGTGTGTGTGTGTGTGTGTGTGTGTGTGTGTGTGTGTGTGTGTGTGTGTGTGTGTGCGTGATGGTGTATGTGTGTGTGTGTGTGTGAGTGTGTGTGTGTGTGTGTGTGTGTGTGTGTATGTTTGTCTGTCTGCCTGTATGTATGTGTGTATGTATGCATGTATGTATGTGTCTGGCTGTCTGTCTATATCCACCTGTCTGTCTATCTATCTATCTATATGTATTTATCTACCTGTCTATTTATCTGCCTGCCTGTCTGTCTGTCTGTCTTAATATCTATCTGCATATCTATCTGCCCGTCTGTCTGTCTGTCTGTCTGCGGTCAGTCGGACGGTCTATCTGTCGGTCGGTCTGTTTGTCCGTCTGTCTACCTGTCTATCTATCTAGAGGTCGACTGTAAACCAGAGACAAAGGAGATCGAAGGAGAAGCGTGTGTTCATTCAACAGTGTTTCATCCACTTCATTCAGGCATAGCTGAGCGACGGGCCCCAGTCTATCACTAATTAGTGGAGGTTCCTGCATTTCTTGGGCTCGACTGATAATGTACATGGCACAATGACTCTTTTCATCAATTTCTCATGAAATTCGTCAATATCCTTAGACTCGGTCACAAGGGAATTGTGAACTGAAGGAAATTGACATTTGTCTCAGTTGGCTTGCTGATATTGATTATATATTAATACTGCCTTGTTAAATACTCTGTTGGATTGTGGTGATTAATTTGGTTTGTAATATAACAGGAAAATGATCATGTCACGGGAGAGAACAGGAAAACACGGATTCAAGCTCAACCGCTCTCAACCGGTCTTAACCGGTTTCGAGCGGCCGACCTTGAATCCGTGTTTCCTGTTCTCTGACAAGTAAACCCTACAAACATACATACTGTGTAGGATTATCCGTTTTCAATACTAATTTACTAAACTTTTCAGATTTTAGTTTTTGCTTGATCCTGCGTTTTTCCTGATCATTTTCAATAACATCATTTTCACACATACAGTCATTAAACACTAGAGTGGAAAATCCCACCTAAATCTGGAAATCATGTAAGACTTGGCTGAGACACTGTGCACACAGCCCTAATTACAGGGGTCGCGGATTGTGGCAGGCAGTAATAGGCACAGTGGTCCCGGGTGGCTCCTGTGATACCTGTAATTAGCTGACTGTAACCGCCATAAGGCGGGCTCGCGACGCTCACCTGGCCAGGTTAACTTGCAACATTATGGTGCAATCAGAAAAGAACATTCTCGAACGCAAAGACCGATTTCACCGTTCTCTCACTGACTGCCGCACGAGAAGGTTGTTTTTGACTGTGCTCTGTCAACTACTGTGTTTGGTGTTATTTTAACAATGGCTAACAGGTTTACCGAAGAACAGGCTCGCGCTATTCAAGATCACAAGGTTTACTTCACTAGCATGTTAGAGTATTTGTCAAAAAAAGAACTAGGCGAAGCCTGTTCTCTGCCAGCAAAACCCAAAAGAAGCATTGCTTTTTGGAAGGAACAGAAAAGGAAAAAAGTGAACCGACTGCTTTGGAAATGCACGACTACTTAAAGGTTTGTTTGGTTCAAGAAAATGAAAACGCTGAAAGAAATATTGTTGAACAAGATATAGCCGATTTCAATACGTGTTTGACTATTGATGAGATGGTTCCTTATCTAAAAAATGGCGCTGCATTGTTGAAAGTCGGCCGAAGCAAAACAATCCATTGAGACAGCTCAAGTCATGTTTAAAAAAACAAAAACGCTTCAAACATGGCGTTCATTTCTTAAGATGCAGGTGAACATGGCTGATTCGTATGCTAGAAAACTTATTCAACTTTCTGTGTGTTTTTATAACTATCCTAAATTTCACAAGCTAGGAATCGGTATAAATGAACTGTGTAGCAAACGTCAAAGTATCATTAGGCTTATGCAACTGAATAGCGATTTTCGGGTGTTCTGGCAAACAAACTAGATAGGGTTAGGCAGACCTTAGTACATCTACCAGTATGGAGAGGAGTAGTGTGTAGCCAGCACTATCTCCATATAAATGCTCCAAATATACAATGACAGATGTACTACTACTGGCGATTAGAGCCGCCATGAAAGCTCGGCTACAGCAGTAACTGCTGTAACTCTGCCAAAGCCAGTTGCAAGCCTGGTTGAGAAAAGAGGAGCACAGCAGCAAACTAGGTCAAGCGATCACATAGGGTCGTTTGACCTGCAAAGCTTATTGGCAAACTAGGCCAAACGACCCTATGTGATCACTTGGCCTAGTTAATTGAGGTGCGCGCGAGACACAACCTGTTTAGTCACAAAGCAAGTGACCCCAGTTCCACTTTGAGACACTTGACACCTTCACCCCAAGTCACCCCAAGTCCTAATTAATTTTAATTAATCGCCCCAAGTCCTTAATTAATTCTTAATCAAGCACCCCCCCCCAAGTTTTTAAATTTAAATTTACTCTAATTTTTACTTAAGTCCCCTCAATTCTTAATAATTCTTGAAAGAAACTTCTAATTCTTATTTTAAGTCACCAAGTTCAAAAAAAGTCACCTCTAAGTTCTACCAAGTTCTTATTCAAAGTAAACTTATAAAATTTATTAAGTTTTTAAGTATTATTGCATCTGAAAGGGATCAAAATAATTTTTTGTTGTTGGCGGTTTTGCATGCTTTTTTTTTCGCTTCTGATTTAGGGGTTGAGATTTTTTGGACTGTTTTTGGTTTTGGGCTTCTTTGTTTATATTTTTAAAAAAACCCGAATAACCACCCCCCAGCAGCCCAAGCCCCAAAAATGAACAATTGTTTTTAAGAAAATTCCATAAGACTTTGGCGGTGTGGGTTTTTTGAATCAATTTGTTCTTGGTTTTATAGCTGGCATTGAAACAACTGCTGCGGCTCCAGCACTTTTTCATTTGAGTTAATCCGTTTTGGTTTTTTAAATTTTTGTTTGTTTTGTTCCACTCTCCATTTTTTTCCTGCTGCAACACGCCGGAAGGGGAGCTTTTTACTCATCATTTTCTCCACCTGATTCAATTTTTTCTGATTCTGCTGTTTTCGGGCTCGGTCATTTTTTAGGGAAATAAAATCTATATGATTAAAATAATTAATCCCAGATTAGCGGCGAAAATAAGTTCCAAATCTGTAATATAGATCACACCAAAGATCTAATGATTTTGTTAAAACGGATCCTTTTTAAATCATACTAAAGCTTGTTCAGAATCAATAGCGAAAATTTTTTTTTTCTTACAATTTAGTGTACAAACTAAGAACCTTTTTGCCCGACGTTTTTTACCATTCTTGATCCTAGTTGCGTTTCAAACCTGTTTGATACTTAAAATGTTTTGGGGCGCATCTTTTTGAATCTTTTCATGCTGAATTCTTTTCCGGGGAACTTTTTTTTTTTTTTCCACAACTGCAAAGAATCAGTCTTTTTTTTTTGGGGAAAAATAGCTTGCACAATTATTTTTTGTAACATAATTTCGGAAGGTTTAGCTCCCGTACTGAGAGATCATCGCCTTTTCATGTTTTTTTTAATTATAATTTTTTATTTTTAAAAATGACACCGAAAAACTTTACCAACCTTGTATCCCTTTCTGCTGTTATTGGAGGTTTAATGGGGGATCCCAAAATTCTTGGAAAAACTTTTTAAAAATTTTTAAACCAGCAATCTTGCAACAGGCTTTGAGGAATCAGAAAAGAATTGCTTTTAAGCAGCTTCATTGCTACAAAATATTTTTATTTAAAGAAAAGGAATAATTCCTGACAGTATCAATATGAAAAATTTAAAAAAAAAATACATTTATAAAAAAGGGCTTCACTCTAATGAGATAGGGGGCGCTGGGTTAATGCGCTGCTTTTAGCGGAAAAATTACGCTTTTAAAAAACTGGGGGATGAGGGTGAGAAAAAAGACATAACAAAGCTATAGCAACTAGCAGCTGGACGGGATCACTATAAAAGCGAGAATTAGCATTTAGATTTTATTAAAACAAACTGAAAAAACAGGACATGCAGCTTACACATTTAAAGACGTTGACCAGCAATAAAAAATATTTCTTGAACGGGAAAACCAACGAGACATTGCCCCACCAAAATTTCACGACTTTTATCAGAAACCAGAAAAACAAAAATGCAAGAAATTGTGTTTATTGTTTTTGGGTAGACTTTTGTATTTGTTCACAAAAATTTGGTGAATAAAAATGAACAAAACTTTTTTTCCCAAAAGGAATTGGAAGGAATCACGCAATAAAAAAGCTAAGCCAAGCAGCGGGGTCAGTAACAAACAGCAAAGAATGGTTATCTAAACAACGTTGGAAAATTTTATTTACCTGCGCCAAGACGAATACAGGACCCACTTTGTGAATAAAATACCGAACGACACCCATAAAAGGATCTTCTATTTTTCCCCCATGAAAATTAGACGAAAAAGTTTTAAGTACGCACCACAGTCATTGACATAGTTTCAAGATACAAAATGTGGAACCATTAACACAAAAGATGCTTCTGCTTTTCTTTCCAACAACGATATCCCAACGAGGCCCGCTAACTTATCCCCCGCATGATTCAATCGATGAGGAAAAAAATTTTAAAGGCCAAGGAACTTTTGAAAAACTAGAGTTCCATAAAAGGGGCATTCCAGGTTTTCACAGAACAGGCTTTATTAAAAAACTTTAACAAAGGGTTATCTGAAAATTTTCTCCTACCAGTATCACAGAGAGCTGATTGACAATTCCGCAACCAGAATGGTTAAAGATGCCCTCATTTTTTGCCGCAATAAAAAAGAATTTAAAGGTCAAAACCAGTACAAACAACAAAAGAAAAACAAAAAATTTTTGCTGAAGACCTCAAAAAAGCAAACTATTCCCTTTTGGGTTTAAAAAAAGTAAGGTCCCTTTATTACCGGGGAAGCAAAAGGGGGACACTCGCATCAGGGCAACAATCCATTTGGAGTTTTGATCCAAAGAAATAAAAAGAATTGTAAAAATAACCCCGCCCATTATTATTTACGAAAACTGACACAAAAAAACAACCAGCCCCACAAAGATCTTTTGTAAAGGGAAGAACCAGAAAACCCCACCAGACACGTTCCCTTAATTAATTTACTAAATTTTTGATTTAAAATGGAAGCTCAAAAAAAAAACGGGAAAGGAAGCAAGATGATAAATGAAGAAATTTGGGAAATTTAATACGAGAATCTATGATGCGGTCTGCTTTTAAGGAATTAATACAAAATCAATGATCAACTGCTGTTAAAGAAAAAATTACGAGGATTCATCACACAGGCACTGCATCCAGATATTACACCCCAAACCCAAATTTTGACTATAAAAAAGGGAAAAAAAGAATATCAAATAATAAAAAAAATTCGACACGTCAAGCAAACATAAAAAAAATTTTTAATGAATTGGAAATGATAGTTTGATTTCAGAAATTTCGGGAAAAAATAACCCGAATATAAACTCTTGGGTGAAAAAATTTAAAAATTTAGGCCTTTGTCCATGCCAAAATTGCATATGAAAACTCTGGATAACAAAACCGTTTGTGTTTGTTCTACTGATGACTTCTTTGTTACAACATTTTTGTTTGATCTCTTTAGATTGTCGTATTTTACGTTTTTCATGATGAAAAATGTTTATTGAACAAGTTTCTTGTATTGTCATGTGAATTTTTGCTCACAACACTGCGAAAATTCCCCTTTGTTTCTTAGGGTTTTCTCCTGCTCAAAACGTACATTTTCGCCCTTTAAAAAAACAAACCCTTTGATAAACACCCCCCAAAATTCTCCTCATTTTTTAAAAAACCTTCTGTTAACGTTGAATGCAAAGGCAATTTTTAGGAAATCAATGTGTCGACCTCCCCATCCCCTTTAGCTATTTCAATTCCTGCTTTAAGATGTCTCAGTAGAATCTATAAAAAAACTGTTTTACTATTAAAGTATCTGGACCGGGGATACGGGGGGTTTAAAGTATCAAAAGAAATCAACATCAAAACTTTGATAATTCAAAACGTAAACCCAATAAAATGCTTTTTTGTCCAATTTGACTTTTTTTTTCTTCATCATTATCCCAAAAAAGCTGATCATGAAATTTTCAAAAAATTCCTGTAATTTGGTTTTTTTGAAGTCAGTTTAATTGCTTCTTTCTCTTTGGTGACCATCGACTCTTTACGTTTTGGCGGATTTTCCATAGTCTTTCCGAAACAGCTGTTTTTCATCACTTAAAAAGTTTTTTTCCGAAGCATCTGTGATTTAGTTTAAAGATCGGTTCTTCATGTGAGGGGTTTCAGAACTGTTCTGATCAAAAACAATTATACAGAACACGTAAACTTAAACCATGCCTTAAAATAAAATTTGAATCTGTAATGACAGACAAATTTTTTTGCCCGAGATTACACAAGTTTAGGCGCCTTTTTTTGCCTCTTTAGGCTTTCTGCGCTAATGGTATTTTTATGCAGGTCGAGTTCCTGAGGATATTCTAATCAACTTCTAAATGAAACCACGCTTTTGATCTGCGTAAAACGCCAACCATTTTAATGCCCTTGAATATTATTCGTACCGCCGCTGTGTACTTTTTAAAGTTACGTAATGGAAGTGTTTGCCCATTCCCCATCCATACAGAGTTTCATCAAAATACATAAATAGTTAACCTTTTAGGGGGATCAAAATCACTAGGTATTTGTTGTTTGCTTTACATAAGAGACGCCAAACTAATTCCCCCACCAATCCGTTTTCAAAACTGCTTGGGTAAATCTGACAAAAATCAACGTACCCAGTAAACTTTAAGAAGCGTCCCAGCTCACCCGGGGGCAAATGTAATGCGCGGGGTCCCCGGGTTAAGTTTCAGCAGGCCCTATATTTTTCAAAGACTCCCCCAACAAACAGTATCGGCCATCAAATATGCATCTGATAGTCCCCATTGTTTTACACCTAACTTTTGCCAGCTTTTTGAGCATGCTGTAATCAAATCATAATGCCCTTTCCCGAACAAAAAAAGAACGCTTCTTTAGGGAATGTATCTTCGCAAAATTCCCAAATTTCATGACCATAAGGGGAAACCCCTTTCTAACAAAGTTGGTCAAAATATTCTTCTGTTTTTTGGCAGACTTAAGGACTAGCCAAGACCTAATGAAACCCCTTTGGGGTTCATAGAGTCTAAAAAAACATGTTTTTTAAAAATGAAACACATGACTTTTTTGAGACTGGCAATGCATGTTTTTCCCTGAAGGCGTCGGGTTTCTGCTTTCATTATAAAAAGCGTAACCTCGCAATTAGAAAAAGAGGGGAGCTTCCAGTCTAGGAAATTTATTGAAGATTGCATTTACGTCGCTGCTCCCGAACTTTCCGCTAATGGATCATGGCTCTACCCGCGGGCCCCCAGGCCCCCTTTGGATTGGCTTCGCTGATAAGGCCCCAAAACCCAAAAACCAAAAATGATAGTTTAGTCATACTGTTTTGGGCCTTTTAGGCGTCATTATGATTCAGAAAGTTTTAGATTTTTAGAACAGGCTTTTCCACTTGCTGCATGCGTTTTAAGAAGTATCTGCAGCATTTGGTCCTCTATATAATTCTGGTTTTTTAATGGGCCCATCCGACCTGAAACAATGAAGGCAAATGAGCAAATCGTGATTACCACAAGGCTGTTTTAGGAATTTCTTGGGGCGGGGGCCCTTTAAAGGGAAAAATAACGACTCGAAGTCGCGAAAAAAATGTTTGATTGTTTGCAGCCGTTTTCCATTCTTAAAACTAACTTTAGATCCGGTGGGGGCGTAATTATTTTTGTATTACATCAACGGCGATACAATGTTTCTTTTGCACCACACTTGAACAGATGGAATTCTTGTTAAAAATTTTTTTACAGAATTTTTTTTATTTTTTGTTTTGAAGTATGCCGCTTTTTCTACTCATGCCGTATCAATGTGTAATTGGTAGCCCTGTTGGTAAAACATCAGTAGTAAGTCAACAGGCTTTTTTCTGGTTTCCCCCAATCGATGGCTGTTTTTTTGGGTACTCTGTTGGGTTTCAGATTTTTTTCCCCACCCAGTGAGAATTTAAAAGTTTTGGGTTTATTTTTTCCAAACTGATCAATTTTGTCCACCTAACAGAAAGGAACCCCAAAGTTAAGATCATTTCTGTAAGGTTTATAGTTAGAAAACCCCCCTCTGCGTTTTTGCGACGTGAGCAGCCTTTCAAAAACACCCACATAAAACTTTTTTGTCCCCGAATTCTTTTTGTTTAGAACTGCTCTTTTTTGCGACTAAGCTGGGTACGAAAAGTAAGCCTTTCCTAAATCGGGGCATATTTCCTGTTTTTTAAACTGACTCTAACTTCGCCCCCTTACCACCCCCAACCTCTCATTTTGGTTTTTTGACGGCCACACAAACTGGTAAGCATTGGGCGCCCAACCAGGGGTTAAGTCATTATGAGAAAAATAGTCTGTTGTTTATTTTAACCCAGACTTCTAGAATTTTTTTTTATTGTTAAATAGCGATTAAAACAGCTAAAATTACTTAAATGGCGGGGCATTGTTAGTTTTTCCTGGAACTTGAGAAATAGCAGGCAAAACTTGCCTGTACGTTTTGTTGGGTCAATGACTTCTAGATTAATCATTTAAACTTTTTACAAACGTCTCCCTTAAAATTCCTTCAAACAAATTTTCCGTCCTTCATATATCTTACCATTTTATTTCTTTTCTAACTCAAAATATTATTTAAATTAAAAAAAATAAAAACAAACAATATCAACGGTCTTTTTTTGCTTGGGCTCATAAACTAACGTATAAAAGCCCCCGGGTTTTTTAATTGACTGTTTTTGAACAGAGTTTAATGTTTCGTTTTCTTTTTTTTAACATTCCTTTTTATCTTTTCGGGGGCTGGGTTTGAAAAAACTGCCCTTGCCTTTTTTTTTAAGTCAAAATTTTGTCTTTTTTAGTCATCAAAAACGGGCCCGTAAAAGACTAAATCTTCTCCGGGTTTTGATCAACTATGCTTTTTTATTGCGTTTTAACGAACTAAGTTAGCGTTTTAGTTGAACCATAGCGTTCTTTGGAGTTTTTTTTTTAATTTTTTGCCAGCAGCCTTACGTTAATGAACACAGGGCCAAAAGCTAAAGACAAACCCCTAAGGGAAAGCGCGGGGGCACCTACCCTGTTTCTAAGAGGGCCCACACCGTTCCGCGATGCAGCACTAATGTCGATGTTCCAATTAACATAGTAAACACATAAAGGGGAGCAAAAACCTTCGTTTGGTTTTGCTGTATTTTTAAAGGTCTTGCCAGTTTTTGTTGGCATTTGCGTAAATTTTTTGTTAAACGAAGGTTTTTTTGTTGGGGGTTTTTTACTATCCCTTCTTTTGTGGGTCGGGGCGTATCACATTTGGGTAAAACCCAACAGACTGCTTTTTTTTTTAAAAATAAAAAATAATTTAGTATTTTTAACTTTAATCTATTATCTTTAATATCCGCTGCGCCATATATTAAAAACAAAAGTACATTTCTGGTTTTTCACCACTTTTTTTTTATCAATTTTAATGGTTATTCCCTCTTTTAAAATTCTCCCACTTCCAGCAACGATTTTCCTCGTAAAATTAGGGCAACCATAAACCGTATTTTGTTGTTTAAAAAATCATCAAACCCCAACACTGTGAAGGGGTAATCTTAACAAAGGGGCTACTTTTGGGCTCTACACCTCCCCCCCCAAACAATTTTCTTATTTTCACAAAAAGTTGATATGGTTTAACCCCAGCTAAAATTGGTTGGACTACTCTCAAACGAACTTTTACTTTCGTTATTTTAAAAGGGTTAATAAACTTTTTACTTCCCTTTTGAATGGTTCTTTTATCTTCACAAGCAATAAAATACCCTTTTAAACGATCTTGCGCGGCACTAAAAAATAAAAATTCCATAAATGTCTGCCCCCCTTCTGGGGTATGTTGATGAAGAATCACTCTTTCAAATATAGCAATTTTGACGAAGTTGCTCAATCAGCCTTGCTAAATTAGGGTTCTAACAACGCAAAACCAACGAATGTCGAAAAGCTGTACTTTGCTTCGGTTTTGATGATCTGAAACACTTTGTATTCATTTTTAAGTTATTTAATGACAAACTGTCTTTTAATGCTCCTTTAAAGTATGGCCATGCTTTTAAAAAACCAAAAACAAAGGGGGAAAAGAAAAAACGATTTCCAACGCAAAAATTTACCGCTACATACTTTTTTCCGTCTTTTAAAATCTGCGGCGCCATTTTTTTTAGTGCTTCTTCTTTTTTATTCCCTTTAAAAGCAAAAATCAGCCCTTTCATTTCCCCGGGTTGCCATAGATCAGAATAGTTTTAAAAATAGTCTGCATTGTGTAAAAAAATTTTCTTTCCCCTCAATTTTATAGAAATTTCTTAAAGATTGCGCCCCCAATTTTGAAAAAACGTCCTTTTTGGCGTTGTTGAAACGAGTTCTATTTGAAAGTAAGTTTCGCAGGCCTGGGACAATACTTTTATCTGCTCCTAGGCTGGAAATTTGCTAAAATTTGTCGCACAATAGTAGATGGAATTATTTGGAACATAATATTCCTTTATTTTCCCCCACGAAGGGGGTCTTTCATCTTCTATGCGGGTCAAGAATTGAGCCATATCTTTTGACATTTTTATAAAACAAAATAAAAGTTTATTATTTTAAAAAACATGGCAGGGAATTTTAAGGCGAAGAAGATTATGATGTTTTGACCTGGAGCGACATGAGTTAAATACTCCCTTTTACACAGCACGCTAAACGGGCCTCATTGCGGGGTGAATTTAACAAAAGTACGGCTGAGCTTTTACAAAATTTAGGCCTAGAACCTCCCGAATTTAAACCCTAATGATTTTGAATAAAAAATAAAGGCCCTTTGTAGTGAAAAACGATCAAGGGCAACTTTTCACTTACGATAAACGAGACCCATCAAAGTTTGTAGGCATGAATACAATTAGACAAAGACTAGGGCGGAAGATCGAAAGCGCCTTGGCATTACTAAACCAAAATTAAATAGGGATGCGTTGCTAAACTTCAAAACACACTACAGGAACTCCCAACAGATTAACCAAATACAAAACATGGAACTTAAAGAATTAAATCAATCAGCAGGTGAAATAATAAATGTAATAGAACAGAAACCAATTTTTCCGAAGAAACAGTACCAAAACAATAGATGCAGAAACCAGTTTTTCCGAAGAAACAGTACCAAAAACAATTGATTTTTTCTTCATTGCCTATAAGAGAATTATTACCCCTTTAAAATCGTACATTAAGAACCTTCAGAGGCGAATTAATAAAACAATTTAGCAAAACTGAGTGAACAAAATGAGGATATAAAAAAAGAAGAAAAAAAACTCGCTGAGGCTAATGCTGCCAACTTAGAGCCTGGTGTTAAAGAAAGAATAACCCAAAGACTAAAAGAGCTTAAAGAACTAAGATAATTAAGAATAGAAGCGGCGTCTACTAACCGAGAAAAATTTACGAACTCAAGTGAGCAAATAAAGAAAACTATCCAAAAAAATTTTATATGAAAACACAACGCTAGCAAACGAATACGAACCCTGTTTAGAGAGCAAGGAGTCACATTAGCAAGCGTTATAAGGGCCCTTGGGATTTGCAATAAGTACACTGGTGATGGCTATTACAGCGGCGGTGGTCAAAGCCCAGTGCCCCCAAACCGCCATCGCCCCCATAAACCGCCTAAATAAATCAGGGGAAAAAAAAACAGCTTGATCATCTTGCGGGTTTATTAAAAAAATACCCCTAAGCATAGACTCTTTACCGGGTAATTAGGGGGGTGTTGTTAGCTGGCTTTTGTCTACTCCCAAGCAAAGAAATTGGGCTTATGGCCGAGCACTTATGGACTTTAAAGTTCTCTTAATATTTGGGGTTAATTTTTAGTAAGATAAAAAACCAAGAAAATCCTAGGCCAGTTAACCCCAAAAACAAGTGCTGTCTTTTCATATCATGGTCATTTTTTTTTTAAACTTTCAACGGTCTTCGGGCTTTGGACCACGGGATTGGATGACTTATCTTGGAGGGTCATCTTGTTTGTTTACTGCTTGCAATATTACTGGCTCAGAATTTATTTCTTTTTTTGGGGGGGGGGGATTTTTCCCCTGTTCATTGCCTGCCACAAGGATTTCATTTTTGTAGTTTTATTATTGTTCCTATCTGGAGTCTGAGGTCAAAAGGGCAGCATGTATAAACCAGTGCCAACAGCAAAGTCTACTTTCGATTTTGGGCGTATTGAAAAACATTTTGGTACCTTTTAATACTTGAAGGTAAATCAACTGTAGAATTAATGGCGTCCTCTAAATTGCTAATATTGTTTTTGTGCGTCAAAGCCAGTAGAAGGATCTGTTATTTCGATCTCGTTTGTGCTTGCGAACCTAGCAAACACCAAACGTAAGTACGAACAGATCGTTTATTTTCGTTCTATTCCTGCTTTAGTTAGGCCCTTAGAAGTGTCTAAGATAAATGTATGTCCATGCTATTTATGCTCTTGCTCTAGGGACCCGAGTGAACAGCTGTGCCTGAAGAAAAAGATTTTAAAGGGAAATTCCAGTCATAGTTATACTTCTGTGCACGCCCCAAAAATAAGGGGTGCCTAGACCGTGATAAGATCCAACTTTTGTCTAAAGTCTGTCTTAGCCTTAAATTGAAATTCGTTACAGATCCTTTCAAAACCCTTTCCCATGTCTATTCTGTTGCTAAATGGATTAAACTTTTTGTCTTTTGGGTAATGGCGCTTGCAGTTCAGTCAAAATACGTCTGAAGGTGTAATAAAAATAAAAACCTATACACTGACCTCACCAAAGGATTAGGATGATTTAATGACAGCATACGACACTCCACACCCAGTTGATGCACAAAACACAGCAAAGTTAACGGGTTTCTGGTAAAACTGCATCGGATACTAAACCACACTTTTGGGATGTAGCGTTTTAAAATAGGAGGTTAAGATAGCTCTTCAATGGAGAAACTAACCTTTACTCGAAAGGTGTCAGACTGGGTCACAGAAATGTCAAGAGTATCAGTTGTTATATTTTTAAAAGATTGTAGGCCGGCCCAACAGAATATTTTGCATTAGTATATTTGAATGCACTCATTTTATTTCGTTTAAAAAATTTTTGTAACAATAACAACCAAGACCGTCCTTCGTTTTTAGAACATGCTATTGATAACAATTGCGGAGCCAAAATGGTTGCACTCATGAATTTTTTACAAAGTTGTAGGGTTTAATATAACCGAATCCAAGGAGAATAATAAGATAAAAAAGTTAATAATAGAGGACAATTAGTTAGGCCAGTTAACCATACCTGATGGTTTATTACGGGTTTTGCTCACTAAAAGAAGCAATGAGTAACTTTGACATTACTCTCAAACTTAACCCAAAGCAAATCTAAAAACAATGTTAACATTCAAGCCTGAAGAAGAAGAAGTAGGGTACATTTTTGATGAAGAGCTAAGCTAAAATGTTAGGCTTTTACAACTGCCGACGTCCATCATAGTTTTAAAAGTTACGTCAAACAAAACTACTTATGAGGGGAAAATCCGCTCGATCTTGCATTACATTCATTACTTTATGTTTTATTTGGATGAGCTGACACTGATGAAAACTTATATGAGGAAGGCCTTCAACGTTTTAAGAGCTCTTCTGTCGGGAAAAGCTGCATATTGCGATTATGAAATTATACAAATTCCCTAATTTACAGTGTAAAAGATTAGTTTGTGGGAGGGGGCGGGTCATTTAATATAAAAATTGCAGACAAAACAGGAAAGTCGTGAAATGTGAAAAACCTGCACATTTTTTGGAAATAAATAATAAGCTGTACTAAAAAAAAGTCGCGTGGACCAGAAGAGTCAGGAGTTACATTACGCCTGTGAGGTGTATAACTTTAGAATTAAAAAAACCTTGCAGACGTTGCGGACTTTGAACCAAAATGGCGAGATAGGCGCTTTGTAGGTTTTGAGTACACTAAAGATGGTGAATTTTAAACGCAAAGAGGTTGGCGACATCAAAGTTTCCTAAACTAGAGCAACGCGCAATGTAGAAGCAAATAATGCTGGCCAGTATGAAAATTAAAATAGTTCGAAAACCTGACAGCAAATGGCACTTAGAACCATATTTAGAATGGAAAAAAAATTTTAATTCATAAGCCCATTTACATTTTTTAGCCGTCAAAAAAGTTTCAGAAAAGCACTCAACTCAGGTCCTTTACATGTAAGTCTTATGCCAGAGGACAAAATCGAAAGAGATTGAAATAACGCCGTATGGGAAAAAACAGTACATCCTCCACAGAAGAGAAACGGTTTTAAAGGGAAACTTCTACAAAATTACAGTTCTTTCCGCACAGGAAATTAGGAGACACTTCACAATGATATTTGAAATTTCTGTCTTAAAAGATAAGGAGAGGATGGGTTGTGGGCGTTAGTGACGTCCTTTTAAAAGGAATTAAAAATTAGCTGGCCAAAAATTAGACGTTAACCGTCTTAAAGTTACTATCGTCGTTTTCTCACAATGGGGAAGATATTAAGGTCATAACAACAAGCAATAAAATCAATATTGACTTAAATAGAAACAATCTTACAGAACTGATCACTCCATTCTTGTGCAACGTCCCGCAGCACTATTTCGCATTACAGAACAGCCCTTCAATGGTTCAAGTCCTACCTGTCAGATAGACACCAGTCAGTCGTTTTCAACAACGTCAGATCTCGTCTACCAAGCTGGAATCTGGGGTTCCACAGGGCTCCGTCCTTGGACCGTACTCTTTGTATGTACACGCATCCTCTTTCTCAGATCCTTGAAACTCACTCCTGTCCACACCAGATGTTTGCCGACGACACCCAGCTGAAACGCTCGGGGAAAAGCCTCTGATCTCGACCAGATGAAGGGCGAATTGTCTGAATGTGTGTCCGCGTTCGGGACTGGATGGCTGAAACAAACTTCAGCTAAACCCAAAGACAAAACTGGGAAACCTTACTGTTCAGCTTACCAGGAGCAAAAACACCCGCTCTTTCTGTAAATTCTTCACTTCTGATCTGCAGTACGTTATTCCCTTCTCAGTAAAGGGTAAAAACCTTGGTGTCTTTATCGACAGCGGGCTTTATAAGAAGACACAGGTAACCATGTCTGTAAAATAGCTTTCTGGAAATTAGACGTAGGGGCTATCCGACATCTCCTTACCACTGAAGCAACCAAAACTCTCACCAACTTCTCTCGTGCTTTCGCGTCTCGATTATTTTAATTCTCTACTAGCAGGCCTTCCCGACTACCTCACCAAAAAACTTCAGCACGTCAAACTGTGCAGCTAGACTAATCCTCAAAGCTCCCTTCAAAGAGCCCCTCACTATTATTACGCAGACTTCACTGGTTGCCGGTCAAAGCCAGGGTGACATATAAAATCGCATGCCTCTGTTTCAATGCTGTTAAATCTGGAACTCCAGCCTATCTGTCTGACCTTCTAAACTCATACTGCCCAGCTAGAACCCTTCGCTCGTCTTCTGACTCGTTGCTCCTGGTTCCTCCCAGATTCAAATGCAAAAGAAGGGGGGATCGTTCCTTCTCCTTCCTGGCTCCTAAAACTTGGAATTCTCTTCCACACGACATCAGGCACTGTGACTCTTTTCCAGTCTTTAAAACGAAACTAAAAACTCATCTTTTTACCCGGTCATACACAGATGTCATTTTATGTTAGTGCGTGTGTGCGAAGGTGAGCGTGAGTGGTTGTGCGTGTCTGCTTTCCCGTGTGTGCTGTACGCATCTGCTTCCCCGTGCCTGAGTATGCGGTGTGTGTGTGTGTGTGTGTGTGTGTGTGTGTGTGTGTGTGTGTGTGTGTGTGTGTGTGTGTGTGTGTGCGCGCGCGCGCGCGCGCGCGCGCACGTGTGTGTGTGTGTGTGTGTGTGTGTGTGTGTGTGTGTGTGTGTGCGTGCGTGTTTTCGTTAGTCCTTATATTGTAAAGCGCTTAGAGCTAATCTAGGATTTGCGCTATAGAAATATTCATTATTATTATTATAATCTTACACATTTAGGCCTCATAGGATTTTATTATACTGATCAAGTTTTGACAGAAAGTTTAATAAACATAATAACTGGATTAAATTAAATTCTGTTATAAAACTATGGAGCAGTTAAACTTTATGCCAAAAGAGCCTCATTGTTCATTAATTTGTGGCGGACTGGCTGTGGAAAAACAATATTTGTCCTAGACCTATTACAAACAGTTTATCGCTATAATTTTGATTATGCTGTGATTTTCTGTACAACACTTGAATTTAACAAAGCATATCATGATAGAAGGTTTATATGGACAGATGATGACATATATTTAGTTGATCCTAGCAATAAACTGAGTGAGTGTTTAGAATACTTTTATAGAGCGTTTAAAGGAACGCAGACACTATTTATTATAGATGACTGTTCGGCAGAAAGAGACATAGTTAAAAAAAGAAACACTTTGTCAAAACTAGCGTTCAGCGGAAGACATGCTGGGATAAGTGTGTGGATTTTATGTCAAAAATATAACTCAGTTTTAAAAGACTTTAGAGAACAGTTAAAGACTGTAGTTTTATTTCACATGAAAGAGACAGACGCATTTGATGCATGTATGCGCGAAAATGATGTTATTGAAAATGATCAGGAAAAACGCAGGATCAAGCAAAAACTAAAATCTGAAAAGTTTAGTAAATTAGTATTGAAAACGGATAATCCTACACAGTATGTATGTTTGTAGGGTTTACTTGTCAGAGAACAGGAAAACACGGATTCAAGGTCGGCCGCTCGAAACCGGTTAAGACCGGTTGAGAGCGGTTGAGCTTGAATCCGTGTTTTCCTGTTCTCTCACGGGGGATCATTCTCTCGATCCAATCGCAGCGGATGATTTTAAATGTTAGCACCTTTGACAGGTACGTCATTCACAATCTTGTGGGACAGGAAGATAAGAAATCGGTGATTTAGATCAGGTGAGACACACCTTACTGTGTGAAGGAAAGAGGAGGAAAACGATAACCTTATGAAATGGGTCATTTTGACTCCGTGCGTTTCCGGGGCCTAAAGGAACAACTTGATAACCATCATGGAATAATGGTCGTTTGTATTAGTAGTCATTCATGATTTGTCATTGAAGTAATGAACTGCTGTAATTCCTTTACACGCATGTCGACAAACATCAAGGTTGTTAACTCTAAACTGCAAACATAGAAAACACAAAAAGGAAATGATCAAAAGTTTACGATTTCCTTTCTGCATCTAGGTTGAAATATGGATGACTGTTTCCTTTGTTCAGTTTTGAGTTGAAACAGTGATACATCGTATATCAGATTGGGTTGACTCTGTGCACCACACACCCATGTCACGTTGAGCTATCACAACAGCAAGCACATACACTGGATTGCAGGGCTGCCCAGTTACGTTTCATACCTTTGCCCCGTATCAAAACTATTGGCTGGATTTGAGTTTCGACGAGTGTGAAAAATACAGCCGGCGATCTTTCTCCTTTGACCCAAAAAATGTGGATGCACAAAATACATACCTTTCTTTAATTCTTGCTTTGAGAGATAATTGACACAGACTGTACGAACTTAAAATGTAAGGGACATAGTCCTTTCCTGGTATTTACACATGATCATAGTCCTTTCCTGGTATTTACACATGATCATAGTCCTTTCCTGGTGTTTACACATGATCAAAGTCCTTTCCTGGTATTTACACATGATCATAGTCCTTTCCTGGTATTTACACATGATCATAGTCCTTTCCTTGTGTTTACACATGATCATAGTCCTTTCCTGGTATTTACACATGATCATAGTCCTTACGTGGTATTTACACATCATCATAGTCCTTTCCTTGTGTTTACACATGATCATAGTCCTTTCCTGGTATTTACACATGATCATAGTCCTTTCCTGGTATTTACACATGATCATAGTCCTTTTGTTGTGTTTACATATGATCATAGTCCTTTCCTGGTATTTACACACGATCATAGTCCTTACGTGGTATTTGCACATGATCATAGTCCTTTCCTGGTATTTACACACGATCATAGTCCTTACGTGGTATTTACACATCATCATAGTCCTTTCCTGGTATTTACACACGATCATAGTTCTTTCCTGGTATTTACACATCATCATAGTCCTTTCTTGGTATTTACACACGATCATAGTCCCTACGTGGTATTTACACATGATCATAGTCCTTTCCTGGTATTTACACACGATCATAGTCCTTACGTGGTATTTACACATGATCATAGTCCTTACGTGGTATTTACACATGATCATAGTCCTTTCCTGGTATTTACACATGATCATAGTCCTTTCCTGGTGTTTACACATGATGACCACTGTCATCGTCATCTGTTCAAAGAACCATTGCTTGTGTTGCCAGATGTAGCCACGATGTGTAACCACAGCAAAGTTTGAGTTATGTAAACCAACTGTCTGTCATCTGAGTTGCGAAGCACGTAAAACATAATAATATTCAAAAAGCAGTGATTGAAATTATGAAAATTGTAAGATTTCAAATTTATATCAGAGAATCAAGAAAATAGTTTCGATTCCTTTCTCTCTGTTCGTCCGCAGTACTCTCACTTATGAAAAATGAAAAACAAAAGGAGATGCACCGCGGTCCCTTGTTTAAGTCCCAGTGGGTATATGAATGCACCACTTTGACCGCGTCTACTCTCTTGCTTTTAAAGTACTATGTATATTGGCATCAGCCCGTAACATTTTTCTCTCTTATCCACCTTTAATAAAGTCCCACAAATTTACTAGAACAGCAAAATCGAAAGGGTTTGTTTAATCAATCTGGCAACATGCGATGTTTGGTGTAATTACACTTTTTTTTGTTTTTAAATCATGGCAAACAATGGGAAACAGGATTAATACTATTATACATAGTTGTCTGTGTCTCTGCCTGTCTGTCCGTCTGTCACTCTCTATTTGTCTCAGTCTCACTCTCTGTCTCTGTCTCTCTGTCTCTCTCTCTGCCTCTCTCTGTGTTTGTAATTAATTTGCCTCCTTCTAGGGTGCTATGGCCTTTATGAATAAACATCTGCATCTCTCTCCATCTCTCCCCCCCCCCCCTCTCTCTCTCTCTCTCTCTCCCTCCCCTCTCTGCCTGTCTGTGTCTCTGTCTGACTATCTACCTATCTGACTGCGTGTCTGTCTGTCTGTCCCCTCCCTCTCTCTTTCTCTCTGTCAGTCTGTTTGTCTCTCTTTCTCTCTCCTCTCCTATCTCTGCCTGTCTGTCTTATCTTTGTCTGTCTGTCTTCTCTCTCTCTCTCTCTCTCTC
>CM031621.1:48202266-48207266 GCA_018398815.1 Conus ventricosus | reverse complement strand
ATATTGACAGATAATTTTAAATCTTAATACAGTCCCACAGACAGCTCCATCTACACTGCTTACTTCATGGCGCTGGACCTGGCACTGCAGGCAATTTCTAAAATCAAAACATGAAGACTTTCTTGTTCTCTCGAAAGCCCCCCCCCCCCCCCCCCCCCCCCCCCCCCCCCCCCCCCCCCCCCCCCCCCCCCCCCCCCCCCGCCAGCCCTTCTTTCTGTTTCGGAGGCCATCGCTGGCTGTAATCTCAAGCATCCTCAACCGCTTAATTGTTTGAATTCTGTCAAATCTGATAAGCTTGCCACAAATGCTAATAATCAAGAGTTGAGCGGATTATTATCTATTCCCCACAAGAGTTGATCGGATTGTCTATTCCCCACAAGAGTTGAGCGGATTGTCTATTCCCCACAAGAGTTGAGCGAATTATTCTCTATTCCCCACAAGAGTTGAGCGGATTATTCTCTATTCCCCACAAGAGTTGAGCGGATTGTCTATTCCCCACAAGAGTTGAGCGGATTGTCTATTCCCCACAAGAGTTGAGCGAATTATTCTCTATTCCCCACAAGAGTTGAGCGGATTGTTCTCTATTCCCCACAAGAGTTGAGCGGATTGTCTATTCCCCACAAGAGTTGAGCGGATTGTCTATTTCCCACAAGAGTTAGGCGAATTATTCTCTATTCCCCGCACGAGTTGAGCGGATTATTCTCTATTCCCCACAAGAGTTGAGCGGATTGTCTATTCCCCACAAGAGTTGAGCGGATTGTCTATTCCCCACAAGAGTTGAGCGAATTATTCTCTATTCCCCACAAGAGTTGAGCGGATTATTCTCTATTCCCCACAAGAGTTGAGCGGATTGTCTATTCCCCACAAGAGTTGAGCGGATTGTCTATTTCCCACAAGAGTTAAGCGAATTATTCTCTATTCCCCGCACGAGTTGAGCGGATTATTCTCTATTCCCCACAAGAGTTGAGCGGATTGTCTATTCCCCACAAGAGTTGAGCGCATTGTCTATTCCCCACAAGAGTTAAGCGAATTATTCTCTATTCCCCGCACGAGTTGAGCGGATTATTCTCTATTCCCCACAAGAGTTAAGCGGATTGTCTATTCCCCACAAGAGTTGAGCGCATTGTCTATTCCCCACAAGAGTTAAGCGAATTATTCTCTATTCCCCGCAAGAGTTGAGCGGATTATTCTCTATTCCCCACAAGAGTTGAGCGGATTGTCTATTCCCCACAAGAGTTGAGCGGATTGTCTATTCCCCACAAGAGTTGATCGGATTGTCTATTCCCCACAAGAGTTGATCGGATTGTCTATTCCCCACAAGAGTTGAGCGGATTATTCTCTATTCCCCACAAGAGATGAGCGGATTATTCTCTATTCCCCAGAAGAGTTGAGCGGATTATTCTCTATTCCCCACAAGAGATGAGCGGATTATTCTCTATTCTCCACAAGAGATGAGCGAATTATTCTCTATTCCCCACAAGAGATGAACGAATTATTCTCTATTCCCCACAAAGATGAGCGAAATATTCTCTATTCCTCACAAGAGTTGAGCGGATTATTCTCTATTCCTGACAAGAGTTGAGCGGATTATTCTCTATTCCCCACAAGAGATGAGCGAATTATTCTCTATTCTCCACACGAATTGAGCGGATTATTCTCTATTCCCCACACGAATTGAGGGATTATTCTCTATTCCCCACAAGAGATGAGGGATTATTCTCTATTCCCCACACGAGTTGAGCGGATTATTCTCTATTTCCCACACGAGTTGAGCGGATTATTCTCTATTCCCCACACGAGTTGAGCGGATTATTCTCAATCCCCCACAAGAGTTGAGCGGATTCTCTATTCCCCCACAAGAGTTGAACGGAATTCTCTATTCCCGACAAGAGTTGAGCGGATTGTCTATTCCCCACACCGATGTGAGACCCAAAGCTCACTGTTACGTCACGGACCTCAGGCAAGGGACTGGAACCTGGAACCTACAGACGGAGAACAGACCTCTCCCCAGTCCACCAGACCTCAAACGGGATTGACCACGGGGACCTGGGGGCCGCAAAGAAGAAACAGCCTGGTGGCGATAGCATACAGGCCACCCCTCTCCACACCCACTCCTAGTCTTCATTCAAAGGAAAAGAAGCTCCGTGGTGCATTCCATGGGATGGACCCGCTCACTATGAAACATGTCCTTATAAGAGTGTTGGGACTTAACATGATGTCAGAACACAAACACTTTCCTCGCAGACGCCATTAAAAAAACCTTATCCACTCACTGCAAAACATGTCCTTATAAGAGTGTGGGACTTAACATGATGTCAGAACACAAACACTTTCCTCGCAGACGCCATTAAAAAACCTTATCCACTCACTGCAAAACATGTCCTTATAAGAGTGTTGGGACTTAACATGATGTCAGAACACAAACACTTTCCTCGCAGACGCCATTAAAAAAACCTTATCCTCTCACTGCAAAACATGTCCTTATAAGAGTGTTGGACTTAACATGATGTCAGACGCAAACACTTTCCTAGCAGACGCCGCAAAAAAAACCCTTATTCTGAGATGTCCCGCCTGATGTGATTTCTTTTTTCTTTTTCTTTTTTTATCCTTACGTGATGTATAGTTTACGACCGAGATAAAAAACAAAACAAAACCCAAACAAACAAACAATAAAGCAATTTTAGAGCGTTTTTTTTTTTTCGTTAAGCCAATTTTCTTTTCTTTTTCTTTTTTGTCAAGAAGTTGCGTCTGAATGTGTTTTCCTCATCTGTGTAGAGAATTGATGACTCGGACTCCGTAGGGCGTACAGTCTTTGCTCGGACGGACTGGCAGCCATGATATGGCCCTTTGCGATCGGCTGGGCTGCCAGCAACATGGATTGAATTGTGTTGCGCCTATCTCCTCACAGTTCAGAACGCTTACAATAACATCAGCTAGAATCAAAAAACGCCAGCGTGCGCAAAAGGGAAAATAAAACCAACAGATACACAGCATGGAATAGAATACCAAATGATCTTATTGACAGGATGTACTTCTTTTTTTTGCGTGCGCACGCATGCAACACACACACACACACACACACACACACACACACACACACACACACACACACACACACACACACACACACTCTCTCTCTCTCTCTCTCTCTCTCTCTCTCTCTCTCACACACACACACACACACACACACACACAGAGAGAGAGAGAGAGAGAGAGAAGAGAGAGAGAGAGAGAACGAACGAATTTTATTTTAAGAGGGTAATGGACTAAGCATGAATGCTTTTTTACATCCAGCCCTCAAGAGAGAGAGAGAGAGAGAGAGAGAGAGAGAGAGAGAGAGAGAGAGAGAGAGAGAGAGTCTTAGAACTTTTCGACAGCTTGGGAGGCGAAAAGTGCATTATCAGCATAACAACGAAGATATTTTCATTCTGTCTAGCTGTCCGTCCGTCTGTCTGTCTGTCTGTCTGTCTCTGTCTGTCTCTCTCTCTCTCTCTCTCTCTTCTCTGTGTAAGCCTTCTACCCTCCTCTATCCGCACTTCGACAACATCTCTCTCTGTCTGAACCTTCGTCTCTGTCCCAGCATCTCCGCCCGTCTCCACCCCACCCCTCTCCACCCTCTCCTCCTCCTCCTTCATCCCTACCTCTTTTCCCCCCTTCTCTCTCTTTCCCTCACCTCCCCCCTCCCCTCACCTACCCACTACTCCTCGCCATGACAACCCCCCCTCTCTCCCCCCCCCCCTCCCACCCTCGCCTTCCTAATCACAATCCCCTAGCGCTGCTCACCAAATCCTCAGCTCACGTTCAAGGCCCTGAAATGGCCCGGAGGAGGGGGGGTGGGTGCAGCCGGTTGTAAACAAGACCTGCCCCTCCCCCCCCCAAAGGAGACCAGAATTGCTCCCCCTTCCCTCCAGCACCCCTCCACCCCCACCCCCAAACTCTCCTCCTTACCTCCCGTCTTCTTACACACCCCATTCCCCCTTCGATTTCCCCATCCTCCCCCACCCATCTTTCTCCACCCGCAGTCCCCTACTCCCCCCCCCCCCCTCCCCCCTGTCTGTCAGCTTGAGGTCCGGGCAGACATACAGTTACACGCCACAATTAGGATTTGTACTACAACACCACATAATGAATGTAAGCGTTGTGAGGCCTGCCATAAATTTGAGCCAGCATTTCATGTTAAACTGGTCATTGATCAGAAGAACAATTCTCCACCAATCGTTTCTCTCTCTCTCTCTCTCTCTCTCTCTCTCTCTCTCTTTTTTTTTTTTTTTTTTTTTGGGGGGGGGGGGGGGGGGGGGGGGGGGGGGGGGGGGAAAATCTTCACCGATTCAATCACAATGTTCAAATACAAGACCTTCCCCATAGTCGATGTCACATTTCAGGCCTTTGCGTTCATCTTTGCGCCAGCTTAAAGCCCCCCAAATGGTCGCATTCCTTTGATTCTAATCGGCCTGTCTGGAACCACCTGCTTTGTACCTTGTTGGCCACATGAAAGAAAATGAAGAGAATCAAGTTTCAGACTCGGTAAACATTCTGAGAACAACCCAACTGGCTGCGCCAATCTAGAAATACTCGACTTCTTAAGCAAGACTTTGGCACATTAAATTTTGAGTGTGCAGCCACACCGCCGGTAAGTGGGGGAATAATGATTGTTATGGTCTCTACTCTTACAAGATGACCGCTGTGACTACTAAGTATCCTTTGTGGCTGGTTGGTTTGGGCTGTGCAACATATGGAGACGAGGTCAGCCACTGTGTTGCACTGGCGAACATGTTTTAGAGGGAGAGAGTTCGAATTCCATTTTGGTGGCAGTGTGTTGATGCATTCTTCTTCTTCTTCATCATCTTCTTCTATATTTCAGGCCTTTGCGTTCATCTGAGACCCATCTTTGGGCCAGGTAGGGTCACTCACTCTCACTCTCTCCCTTGACCGGATGGTCGTAGGGGAGACATGATGGACAATTTGCGGGCCAGAGAGCGCCAGCCAGGTCTGTCTTCTGC
>CM031621.1:48194766-48197266 GCA_018398815.1 Conus ventricosus | reverse complement strand
AGACCGGAAAGGCCGACAACTATGGCAACGTGGCAATCAGACCGGAAAGGCCGACAACTATGGCAATGTGGCAATCAGACCGGACAGGCCGACAACTATGGCAACGCGGCAATCAGACCGGACAGGCCGACAACTATGGCACGCGGCAATCAGACCGGACAGGCCGACAACTATGGCAACGCGGCAATCAGACCGGACAGGCCGACAACTATGGCAACGCGGCAATCAGACCGGACAGGCCGACAGCTATGGCAAAGCGGCAATCAGACCGGACAGGCCGACAGCTATGGCAAAGCGGCAATCAGACCGGACAGGCCGACAGCTACGGCAAAGCGGCAATCAGACCGACAGGCCGACAGCTATGGCAACGCGGCAATCAGACCGGACAGGCCGACAGCTATGGCAACGCGGCAATCAGACCAGAAAGGCCGACAACTATGGCAAAGCGGCAATCAGACCGGACAGGCCGACAACTATGGCAACGCGGCAATCAGACCGGACAGGCCGACAGCTATGGCAACGCGGCAATCAGACCGGACAGGCCGACAGCTATGGCAACGCGGCAATCAGACCGGACAGGCCGACAACTATGGCAACGCGGCAATCAGACCGGACAGGCCGACAACTATGGCAACGCGGCAATCAGACCGGACAGGCCGACAACTATGGCAACGCGGCAATCAGACCGGACAGGCCGACAGCTATGGCAACGCGGCAATCAGACCGGACAGGCCGACAGCTATGGCAACGCGGCAATCAGACCGGACAGGCCGACAGCTATGGCAACGCGGCAATCAGACCGGACAGGCCGACAGCTATGGCAACGCGGCAATCAGACCGGACAGGCCGACAGCTATGGCAACGCGGCAATCAGACCGGACAGGCCGACAGCTATGGCAACGCGGCAATCAGACCGGACAGGCCGACAGCTATGGCAACGCGGCAATCAGACCGGACAGGCCGACAGCTATGGCAACGCGGCAATCAGACCGACAGGCCGACAATATGGCAACGCGGCAATCAGACCGGACAGGCCGACAGCTATGGCAACGCGGCAATCAGACCGAAAGGCCGACAACTATGGCAACGTGCAATCAGACCGGAAAGGCCGACAACTATGGCAATGTGGCAATCAGACCGGACAGGCCGACAGCTATGGCAACGCGGCAATCAGACCGGAAAGGCCGACAACTATGGCAACGTGGCAATCAGACCGGAAAGGCCGACAACTATGGCAATGTGGCAATCAGACCGGACAGGGCCCACAACTATGGCAACGCGGCAATCAGACCGGACAGGCCGACAACTATGGCAACGCGGCAATCAGACCGGACAGGCCGACAACTATGGCAACGCGGCAATCAGACCGGACAGGCCGACAGCTATGGCAAAGCGGCAATCAGACCGGACAGGCCGACAGCTATGGCAACGCGGCAATCAGACCGGACAGGCCGACAGCTATGGCAACGCGGCAATCAGACCGGAAAGGCCGACAACTAGGCAAAGCGGCAATCAGACCGGACAGGCCGACAACTATGGCAACGCGGCAATCAGACCGGACAGGCCGACAGCTATGGCAACGCGGCAATCAGACCGGACAGGCCGACAGCTATGGCAACGCGGCAATCAGACCGGACAGGCCGACAACTATGGCAACGCGGCAATCAGACCGGACAGGCCGACAACTATGGCAACGCGGCAATCAGACCGGACAGGCCGACAACTATGGCAACGCGGCAATCAGACCGGACAGGCCGACAGCTATGGCAACGCATCAATCAGACCGGACAGGCCGACAGCTATGGCAACGCGGCAATCAGACCGGACAGGCCGACAGCTATGCAACGCGGCAATCAGACCGGACAGGCCGACAGCTATGGCAACGCGGCAATCAGACCGGACAGGCCGACAGCTATGGCAACGCGGCAATCAGACCGGACAGGCCGACAGCTATGGCAACGCGGCAATCAGACCGGACAGGCCGACAGCTATGGCAACGCGGCAATCAGACCGGACAGGCCGACAACTATGGCAACGCGGCAATCAGACCGGACAGGCCGACAACTATGGCAACGCGGCAATCAGACCGGACAGGCCGACAACTATGGCAACGCGGCAATCAGACCGGACAGGCCGACAACTATGGCAACGCGGCAATCAGACCGGACAGGCCGACAATATGGCAACGCGGCAATCAGACCGGACAGGCCGACAGCTATGGCAACGCGGCAATCAGACCGGAAAGGCCGACAACTATGGCAACGCGGCAATCAGACCGGACAGGCCGACAACTATGGCAACGCGGCAATCAGACCGGACAGGCCGACAGCTATGGCAACGCGGCAATCAGACCGGACAGGCCGACAGCTATGGCAACGCGGCAATCAGACCGGACAGGCCGACAACTATGGCAACGCGGCAATCAGACCGGACAGGCCGACAACTATGGCAACGCGGCAATCAGACCGGACAGGCCGACAACTATGGCAACGCGGCAATC
>CM031621.1:48172266-48187266 GCA_018398815.1 Conus ventricosus | reverse complement strand
TGTTCTTCGATGTCGGAGGGTTTTGATGTAGGAGATTAATTTGGCGTTTTGGTGTGTTGTGATGTGGAGTTTTGTTTTGTTTTGTTGTTTTCTTCTTGTTTCTATCATGATGGAGTTTTACTTGGTGTTTTTGGTATGTTTTGATGTCGGATGGTTTGTTGGTTTTTTTGTGATGGGGGGATTGATTAATTTGGTGTTTTGGTGTGTTGTGATGTGGAGGTTTTAATGTGAGGTTTTTCTTTGTTGGTGTCTTAGCTTGTTATAAATGTGGTGTGTTTGTGGTGATTTCTCCATTTTTTTGCTCGATTTTTTTTTTTTTTTTGCTTTTTTTTTTTTGGGTGGTGCTAAGATTGTTGTGCAGGTTTTACTTGGCGTTTTTCGTGTGTATTGTCGTGGGGATTTTATTTCGTGAATTGAGGAATTTGTTGTGAGGATTTTACGGTAGTGTTTTAGTTGTGTTTTGAAATATGTGGATTTCACTTGGTACGGATTTAGAAGTGCTTTGTTGGTTGCGTTTTGCTTTCTGTTTGTGTGTGTGTGTGTGTGTGTGTGTGTGTGTGTGTGTGTGTGTGTGTGTGTGTGTTGTGCGTGGTGTGTGTGTGGTGTGTTGTGTGTGTGTGTGTGTGTGTGTGTGTGTGTGTGTGTGTGTGTGTGTGTGTGTTGTTAAGAGGGATTTACTTGGTGTTTTGGTGTGTTGTAATGTGGAGTGATGTGGTGACCTCGCAGGGTGATGAACTGAAATGTGATTTGGTGTGTTGTTTTGTTGTGCAGCTGTGCTGGCTACACGAGTTGTAGCGTGATGTTTGGTGTCATGGGCTGCCTTGTGTTGTGGTGTGTTGGTCTGTGTCATGGGCTGCCTTGTGTTGTGGGTGTGTTGGTCTGTGTCATGGGCTGCCTTGTGTTGTGGTGTGTGTTGGTCTGTGTCATGGGCTGCCTTGTGTTGTGGTGTGTTGGTCTGTGTCATGGGCGCCTTGTGTTGTGGTGTGTTGGTCTGTGTCATGGGCTGCCTTGTGTTGTGGTGTGTTGGTCTGTGTCAATGGGCTTCTTGTGTTGTGGTGTGTTGGTCTGTGTCATGGGCTGCCTTGTGTTGTGGTGTGTTGGTCTGTGTCATGGGCTGCCTTGTGTTGTGGTGTGTTGGTCTGTGTCATGGGCTGCCTTGTGTTGTGGTGTGTTGGTCTGTGTCATGGGCTGCCTTGTGTTGTGGTGTGTTGTTCTGTGTCAGGGCTGCTTGTGTTGTGGTGTGTTGTTCTGTGTCATGGGCGGGCCTTGTGTTGTGGTGTGTTGTTCTGTGTCATGGGCTGCCTTGTGTTGTGGTGTGTTGGTCTGTGTCATGGGCTGCCTTGTGTTGTGGTGTGTTGGTCTGTGTCATGGGTGCCTTGTGTTGTGGTGTGTTGGTCTGTGTCATGGGCTGCCTTGTGTTGTGGTGTGTGGTCTGTGTCATGGGCTGCTTGTGTTGTGGTGTGTTGGTCTGTGTCATGGGCTGCCTTGTGTTGTGGTGTGTTGGTCTGTGTCATGGGCTGCCTTGTGTTGTGGTGTGTTGGTCTGGGTTATGTCCCCTTTGCGTTATGATGGTGTGTTGTTTTGCGTGTTGTGTCATGTGTGTGGGTGTGGTGTGGTGTGGTGTAATGGGTGTGTTGTGGCATGGAGTGGTGTGGTGTGGAGTGGTGTGGTGTGGTGTGGCATGGTGTAATGTGGTGTGTTGTGGTATGGTGTGGTGTGGTATGGTGTAATGTGGTGTGGTGTGGTGTGGTATGGTGTGGTGTGGTATGGTGTGGTGTGGTGTGGTATGGTGTGGTGTGGTATGGTGTAATGTGGTGTGGTGTGGCATGGGTGGTGGTGTGTGGAGTGGTGTGGTGTGGTGTAGGGTGATGTGATGTGGTGTGGTATGGTAGGGTGTAATGTGGTGTGGTGTGGTGTTGTATGGTGTAATGTGGTGTGGTGTGGCATGGAGTGGTGGGTGTGGAGTGGTGTGGTGTGTGTAGGGTGATGTGATGTGGTTGGTATGGTGTAATGTGGTGTGGTGTGGTGATGTATGGTGTAATGTGGTGTGGTGGAGTGTGATGTGGTGTGGTGTAGTATGGTGTAATGTGTTGGTGTGGTGTGTTGTGGTATGGTGTGTTGTGGTATGGGGGTGTTGTGGTATGGTGTGGTGTAGTATGGTGTAATGTGGTGGTGTGTGACATGGAGTGGTGTGGTGTGAGTGATGTGGTGGGTGTGGTGTATGTGGTGTGGTGTGGTGTGGTGTGGTGTGGTAAGGGTGTAATTTTGATAAGGTGCAATGTGGTGTGGTGGTCGTGTGATGGGTGATGTGGTGTAGTGTGATGTGTGTGGTGTGGTGTGGTGTGGTGTGTGGAGTGGTGTGGAATTATGCATTGTGGTCTACAGTATGGTACATTGTGTTCCGTTCTTTTACTTTTTTTTTGTAGTGTTTGCGTGGTGTGGTGTGGTGTGGTGTGGTGTGGTGTGGTGTGGAGTGGTTTTGGGTGGTGTGGAGTTGGTGTGATACGGTGAATTGTGACCCTGTATCTAGCATCGCTGTAGTTTGCTGTTTATTTATCCTAAGATCTAGCCAACGCCTTGGGGGGCTACTGCGCAGGTCAGACAACCGCTGAGTCGAATCCACAAGACCCTCGTCTTCAGTCCTCTCCACCTCGGCCATTAATTCATTTCTCCATCAGCTGCAGGTCCTGCACGCTGTGATGTCGTAGCTGAGCAGATCTGGTGTCGCGTATATGGACTAGTCCGCACGCAGTGACACCTCATTGATGAAACAGAAACTCAAACTGTTTTCTTTGTCATGCACTGTTGTCGTTTCATTGTTGTAGCGTTCTGTCGTTCCTTTGTCTTACGTTGTTGTAGTGTTCTGTCGTTCCTTTGTCTGACATTGTTGTAGTGTTCTGTCGTTCCTTTGTCTGACATTGTTGTAGTGTTCTGTCGTTCCTTTGTCTGACATTGTTGTAGTTTCTGTGTTCCTTTGTCTTGCATTGTTGTAGTGTTCTATGTTTCTTTGTCTTTCTTTGTTGTAGCGTTCTGTGTTCCTTTGTCTTCTATTATTTTAGGTTTTTCTGTCGTTCCTTTGTCTTCCATTGTTGTAGCGTTCTGTGTTTCGTTGTCTTGCATTGTTGTAGTGTCCTGTGTTCCTTTGTCTTCCATTGTTGTAGTGTTCTGTCGTTCCTTTGTCTTGCATTGTTGTAGTGTTCTGTGTTCCTTTGTCTTGCATTGTTGTAGTGTTCTGTGTTCCTTTGTCTGACATGGTTGTGGTATTCGTGTTCCTTTGTCTGACATTGTTGTAGTGTCTTGTGTTCCTTTGTCTGACATGGTTGTGGTATTCGTGTTCCTTTGTCTGACATGGTTGTAGTGTTCTGTGTTCCTGTGTCTTACATCGTTGTAATGTTGCGTCATTGTGGAATGCTAATGGTGGAGCGTTGTCTTGTGTGTGCTGTGTTGTGTTTGGATGTGATGTGTTGTGGTGCAGATTGGCGTGATGTGGTGCCATGTGGCGTGTTCTGATGTGAAGTGTGGTATGGCGCTCTGTGTTTATCTTGCTGTGTTTGTAGCGTGCTGTCGTAACGGTTGCGTGGTGTGTGCTGGTGTAAATGTTGTGTTGCGGCGTGGTGCGATACAAATTTGTGTGGTGTAGCGTGAGTTTGGTGTTCAGTATGGTTGGGCCCTGGTGTAGTGTGGTGTTGTGGGTGTATTGTGGTATAGTGCGATGTGACTCGGTGTGGTCTGAATTAGTGTAGTATGGTGTGGTGTTGTATGGTGTGGTAGGTGTGGTGTGGTGTGGTGTGGTGTGATGTAGTGTGGCATGGTGTGGTGTGGTGTGATGTGATTGGTGTGATGTGGTGTGTGTGGTGCAGTGTGGTATGGTATGGTGCAGTGTGGTATGGTGGTGTGATATGATGTGGTGTGGTGTGGTGCAGTGTGGTATGGTGTGGTGTGATTTTGGTGTGGTGTGGTGCAGTGTGGTATGGTGTGTATGTGTGGTGTGATGTGATGTGGTGTGGTGAGGTGTGGTGCAGTGTGGTATGGTGTGCTGTGGAGCGATATGTTGGGGTATAGTGTGATGTGGCATAGTATGGTTTTGTATATGGGTATTGTGCGATGTGGCGTGGTGCTTATAGTATTGTGTGGTATGATGTGAGTGGTGTGGTGCAATGTGGCGTGGTGTATGTAACATTGTTTGGCATGATGTGATGTGGTGTGGTACAATGGGCGTGGTGTATGTAACATTGTGTGGTATGATGTGATGTGGTGTGGAGCAGTGTGGCGTGGTGTATGTAACATTGTGTGTATGAGTGATGTGGTGTGATACAATGTGGCGTGTGTATGTAATATTGTGTGGCATGATGTGGTGTAGTGTGGAACAATGTGGCGTGGTGTATGTAACATTGTGTGGTATGATGTGATGTGGTGTGGGGCAGTGTGGCGTGGTGTTGGGAACATTGTGTGGTATGATGTGATGTGGTGCGGTGCAGTGTGGCGTGGTGTATGCCATGTGGTGTGATGTGTAGTGAGATATAATGTGGTGTGATTTAGTGTCGTGTGGTACAGTGTAATGTGTTGTCGTGCGACATGGTCTGATGTGTGGTATGGTGTGATTTGGTGTGTTTTGGTGTGATCGTAGTGTGATGTGGTGTTGCATAATCTGGTGTGATGTATGGGTTAAATGTGACGAGGTGTGGTGTGGTGGTATGTGGTGTCGTGTCGTGTGATGTATGTGTTATGTGGTATATGTGATGTGGTGTGTTGCAGTCTAGTGTTGTTTCGTGTGATGTGTTATGTGGTATGATGTGATGTGGGTGTGGTGGTCTAGTGTTGCTTTTTGTAATGCGTTATGTGGTATGATGTGATGTGGTGTGGTGTAATGTTTAGTGTCGTTTTAATGTAATGTGTTATTGGTATAATGTGATGTGTTGTGCTGTGGTCTAGTGTCATTTTTTGTGATGTGTTACGTGGTATAATTTGATGTGGTGTGGCGTAATGTGAATGAGTGTCGTTTAAATGTGATGTGTGGTATAATCTGATGTGGTGTGTTGTGGTCTAGTGTCGTTTTTGTGTGTGATGTGTGATGTGGTATGATATGATGTGTGTTTGGGGGTGTTATAGTATTTTTTAACGTCACGAGTAGTCTGGTATGATGCGGTAAGGCACGATGTGGTGAAGTGCAGTGTGGTGTGGTGCATGTGGTGTACTATCATGTGATGTGGTGTGGTATATGGCATGATGTGATGTGACGTGGCGTGGCGTGAGGCAGGATATTCTAATGTGCTGTACAGCATGCATGACGCACAGTACTCAGTCCTCTCGTAAATGTCGTGTGGTGAATGATGTTCTGTTCTATTATTATCATTATGAATACTTACATAGCGCCTACCCTCGCGTAGAGACCAAGCTCTAAGCGCTTTACAATCCACACTCGCTTACGCGACGGGGTGCCTACCTGGGTAGTGCCGACTGAAGAGCTGCCAGCTGGCGCTTCATTCAGTCGTTTCCCGTGTCATCCAGTCAGTAACGTTCAATATCGATCACCCAGTTTCCTTACTTCCTTCATTCTTTCCATTTCTCACGCAGGGTGCATGCTATGTGTAACGTGTCATCCATACCAACGCCAAACTGGCCTTCTCTTCCAAAAGTTGGTGATGGGATTTTACGTGGTTGCAAGATGTTATGCGTGCGTTCACACACGGAACCTCGGTTTATAGTCTCATTCGAAGGACTGTATGGGAAATGGAGTCGGAACCAATGCTAACTCTGAGGGACAAATCTCCCTGTACTGAAACGGCCAGGCGGAGATTCGTATGGTGTATTGTATTTCTTATATATTGTAATTGAAAACTTCAGGCCAACGATCTTTCTCTTACCAGCACCTGCTCTGTGGAATAGTCTCCCTTCCTCTTTGCGTAACACGGACTCTTTAGTGACTTTCAAAACCTCCCTAAAGACACATCTTTTCCCTCGGACTGATTAACGATATCCACTTACCACTGTGCGCGTGTTTGCTGGTGTTGAACGCACTCGTTTGTCTGCGTGTGTGAGGTTTTTTTTCCTTTTTCTGGCGTGTGTGTGTGGTGTGTGTGTGTGTGTGTGTGTGTGTGTGTGTGTGTGTGTGTGTGTGTGTGTGTGTGTGCGTGCGTGGTGTGTGTGTGTGTGTGTGCGCGTGCGTGCGTGCGTACGCGCGCGCGCGCGTGTGTGTGTGTGTGTGTGTGTGTGTGTGCGCGCGCGCCCTGCGCTTTGAATTAGAATTAGAATTTTATCATGTTTTTCTGTAATGTGCGCTTTGGGCTCTTGCGAGGTAAAGCGCTCTATAAACATCCTTTTACATTACATTACATTACATTCTGTTGTGTGATTGTGTTGTGGTGTGTCCCCGGTGTGGTGCGGTTTGTTGTTGTTGTTGTTGTTGTTGCTGTTGTTGTTGTTTTTTGTTTTTGTTGTTGTGTTTTGTTGTTTGGGTTTTGTTGTTTTGTTTTGTTGTTGCTGTTGTGTTTTGTTGTTGTTTTGTGTTTTTTTGTTGTTGTTGTTGTTGTTGTTGTTTTTGTTGTTGGCCCTGGCTCGTTCACGTGATGTGACATTTTTGTTTTTGACCAGTGTTTGTCGGATGTCGTGTGTGGTGGTTTTTTTTGGTTTGTTTTGTATTGTTCATAGGGAAAAAGTCATGGAAAAAATAAAAAAATTTTTGGGGCCTATTACTGGTAAAAATAAATGTATTTTTTCAATCATTGGGTTAGAAAAGGCAAATACAATTGATTACTGACACGACAACTCCCACTTAAAAAAATTTTTTGTAAACGTAAAAGGCCCTTGTTTCCTTCTTTGATCTTACTAAAGCTTACGATAGGGTGGCACAGCCGATTATTATAAAAATTAAAAAAAATTGGGGCCTTTCGGTCACCCTAAAATTAGTAAAAATCATTTTTAAGGGGGGAGAACTAAGACCAGGTTGGTGTGACTTTATCATCCTCAAGATCAAAAAATTGGGGGAATTTCCCAAGGTTCTATAACCCCCCCCATTGTTATTCAATTTTTTTGCTAATGACTTAAAACCCTGTTTTTTCATAAAACCCAAGGTGTAATACTGATGACTTTGAAATATGGATTAATGTCTTTTAAAAAAAAAGACAATTTACGTACATAAATTTTTTTCAAAGCTCTTTCATCCGAGCGGGATAAATTAAATATTTTATATGTTTTGAATGGTTTCAATTCTCTGTTAAAAAGGACACATTTGGTTCTTTTTAACAATGAAAAAACCCCAAAGAAACCCTGCCAATTTTTCTGGGAGGGGGAAATTTTTTTATAAACTAAGTAAAATTTTTGGGTGCCCTACTTCCCCAAAACAAAACTGGAAAAAAAACTTTTTGACTAAATTTGTTACAAAGAGTAAAAGTTTGAATTTTTAAAAATTGTCATATTCTCCATGGGGACAATCCTAAAGTTTTGTTGCTTTTTAGCAACCGTTTGACGTCAGATTGACTTACGGACAGGAAGATTCTTTTCGTTCGCGATGCTTTTTAAAGAAACTTAAAAGAATTGACAGAAAGCTGAAATTTGGGCCCCTGGTGTCCCTGGCTACAAAGTCCCTTGATTTTATAAGTAGCAGGTTTTTTGCCATTGATGAAGAAAAGGAAAATAAGTTCTGTAAAATATGGGGGAACGGATTGCGGTGGCGACCGAAGGTTAAATACACGACCCCGACATTGTTTTTTCGAAAAGAACAAAAATTCAAATTTAAAGACGCTTCGTTCGTATTTTTTCAGATTTTTTTTAATTTATCAAGTTTTGACCCAATGGGGTAGCCCCTCCGTACGGGTTTCCCGCCGGTACCCCCCTTGGGAAAAAACGGAAGTAACAGTTAAAAAAATTTTTTTCTTTACTAAATAAAGCGATTTCGCCGCAGTGTTGCAGACTATCAAAATTGCATGGAAGAAAGTTTACTCATTTGAAAGATACACTGGGCTCAGTTCTTGATGATGGTAGTGGGGTCGGGTTTTAAAAATTTCCAGATTTCAAGTAAAAAATATATTTTTTTAGGAAGGGTAAATTTCCAAATTTACGTGAAAGTTGTGTTATGCATTAAAATTAAAATTTTAAATTCCTTCCCAGTCTCAATATTTATACCCCTTTTTGTTTTGATTCACAGTCATATTAAAAATTTTGTATTGTTTTGGTAAAAAAGAGAGGAATTTTATATTTGAGTAAAGTACATTTGCACTGTCTTTACAGAAGTATATTTTGTATTTTCTTGGGTTTTCCATGCACACCTTTCTTTTTTAAAGATCAAAAGGAAAAAAAGGGGGAGCAAAAAAAAATTTTTTTTTTTTTAATTTTTTTTACAAAAAAATATTTTTTAAGGGGGTTTTTAAACATTCCTCTCAAAAAAATGCACAAACCTGTCAAAATTTTGTCGATTAGCCGACCCGGGTTTTTCCCCTTTTGACTTTTATGAAAATTTCCCCCCCAACCCAAAATTTCCAGAGTTAAAAGGGGTATGTCGGGGGAAAACTTCAGTTAAACATGTGATTTTTGTTGTGAACTAACGAAAACCCCTTTTTTAATGGTGTTAAAACCCCAAAAGGGGGATTTAATTTTTTGATTTTTTTTTTCGTGGCGTTTTTTCCCTTTTTAAATTAACGGAATTTTTGGAACATTAAAACTTTTTTTTAAACTAATCGTTTTTAATTTTTTTATTATTTTTTTAATTTTTTTATTTGTCCAAACACATCCTTTTTTTTTTTGTAAAATTTTTTTTTTTTTGTAAAAGCAAAAATTTAAAAAATTTAAAAATTTTTCCCTTTTTGCGGGTAAAAAATTTCTTTTGGGTGGTTGCTTTTTATTCAGTTTTTTTTTTGTTTTTATTGACAGGGGCCCTTTGCCCCAAAACACATTTTCATACAAAAAACAACAAAACAACAACAACCAACCCAAAAAAATTTTTTTTTGGGGGGGGGGAAATTTAATAATGCAAAAAATTTTTGGGCCCCCCTCCCCCCCCCCCCCCCCCCCCCCCCCCCCCCCCCCCCCCCCCCCCCCCCCCCCCCCCCCCCCCCCCCCCCCCCCCTCCCCCCCCCCCCCCCCCCCCCCCCCCCCCCCCCCCCCCCCCCCCCCTCCCCCCCCCCCCCTCCCCCCCCCCCCCCCCCCCCCCCCCCACAGGCTGGGGAAATTTTTTTTTTCCCCCCCCCCCCCCCCCCCCCCCCTCCCCCCCCCCCCCCCCCCCCCCGCCCCCCCCCCCCCCCCCCCCCCCCCCCCCCAAACCCCCCCCCCCCCCCCCCCCAAAAAAAACCCCCCACCCCCCCCCCCCCCCCCTCCTCCGCTAAAAGGGGGGGCCCGTTTGTGGCCCCTCTTTTTTCTTTTTTCTGCCCCCCCCCCCTCTCCTCCGCTCTTTCCCTTTCACCCCCCCTTTTTTCCCTTTCCCCCAAACCCCCCTCACAAAATGGTGCGTTGCTGGCCCTCTTTCTTCTTTTTTCCCCTCCCTTCCTCCTTTTCCCTTTTTATTTCTGGTCCAACCCCCCCCCCCAAAAAAAACCCCCCAAACCTTTCCCCCCATATCGTTTCCCCCGATTTTCCCCCCGGGGGGAAAAGAACCACTTTCCCAAAATCCTCAAAGTAAAATTTGGGGGGCCAAAAACATTCCCCGGAAAAAGACAACCCCCTTTCAAGGGGTTTTTGTTCCTTTTTCCGTAAAGGTGCCCTCAAAAAATTTTTTGGGGAGTTTTAGGCCTTTCCTCCCCCCAAATCCCCTTAAACCTGAAAAACCACAGGGGGATTGGGGGTTTGGGGGGAGGGGGGAAATGTGATTTCCCTGCCCGCCAAACCTTTTTAAAAAAAAAGGGGGGGGGGGGGGGGGGGAAAATTTTTTGGGGGGGGGTGGGGTGACCCCTTTTTTCCGCCCAAGGGGATTTCAGGGCAATAGGGGGGGGGGGGGGGGTGGAAAAATTTAATTGGGGGTGGTAGGTCATCATATCCCCGTCCAAGACCATTTCCGACAATTTTTGGGGTTTTTGGGGGGGGGGGTTTGGGGGGGCCCCCTTTTGCGGGTTTCCCCCCCCTGCCGCAAAAAAACCCCGGGTAAGGAATGGGGAAAAAACGCCGGGGGGGGGGGGGCCGGGGGGGGGGGAAATTTTTAAAGACCCGGTTTTAAAACTGGGTGCGTTTGAGGGACTACTTATCTCGTCAGTAACGATGCCGCTGAACCAAACCTTCTCCTCATCAAGTGGGGTTTGCTTGTTCGGGATACTATTAGTAGACGGTGCCAGGTTTCACGGTATGGGGGTCGGTTGAGAAATAAGGGGGTTTACTCTAGGGATGGGAATTTTGCGCCGTGTAGTGCTTTGGGGGGTTTGTGGAATCGGGAGGGGGGTGGCTTCTAGGGACGGGTGCGTGGATGGTTATTCCCCTCATGAACTCCCTGCCAAGACCTTCCCCTCAAGCACAGTGGGAGGCAGGCCGAAAAAAGCGAAGGGGGGGGGTTGGTTAGGGGGGGTTTTTGGAGGAAAAAAGGGCCTGAGAAGCATGAGGCGAGGGGGTGGGTGGTTGGGGGGGGGGGGTGGATGTGTATCCATCATGACTCCCTGCCCAAGACCATTCTACAGAGCACGTGGGGGAGGCGGGGGGGGGGGGGGGGGGGTGGGGGGGGGTGGGTGGAGTGGATGGGGAGCGGAGGGGGGGGGGGGGGGGGGGGAATGGGTTTGAGGGGGGGGGTGGTTGGGTGTGTATCTCTCATGACTCCCTGTCCAAGACCATTCTACAGAGCACAGTGGTGTGTGTGTGTGTGTGGTGTGTGTGTGGTGTGTTTTGTGTGTGGTTTGTATGTCTTATGGTGTTTCACACTGCGCTGCTTTCTTTTGCTTGTGATCAAACTGACAGAAACCAAACCAGCTTGGAAGAGATCAGAGAGAATCAGTCACGCTGGATCAAAAGCGGACACGGAACCGGAAGGATGAAAGGGACGTTACTCGGTTGACGCGTGCTGACTCATTTTCTGATATTCCGGGAGTGTTTCCCGAGAGTATTTTTAGACCGTATCTGGGGCATGCCGGGATATCTTTGTTGACAAACATGGCGTCGTTTCCGGGGCAGCATTTGAGTGTGAGACTGAAAACGAGAATTGGGTCTGAATTTAAAATATATAAGTACATTAAATTAATAAGTAATTAGATACATGATAGTTAATTAAATAATTAAATGAAATAAATTTGAACGGATGAATACATAATAAATAAAGAGAAATAACACGAGTGGGAAAGTACTGCTTGGCTTTTATTTCAATAAAAAGACGATGATTTTGGACATTTTTTTGTATCTGTCTATCTATCTATTGATCTAAACTATCTATCCATCTATCTGATTATCTATCTATCTATCTATCTATCCGTCTATCCGTCTATCTTATCTATCTAATCTATTTTATCTATCAATCAATCAATCAATCAATACATCATTCCCGTCAGTCAGTCAGGGCAGTCAGTCAGTCCGTCAGTCAGTCAGTCAGTCAGTCAGTCAGTTTAGTAGTCTGTTGTCTGTTCTGTCTGTCTGTCTGTCTATCCATCTATCCATGTATGTATTATCTATCAGTCTATCTGCCTATCTGCCTATCTATTTGTATTTCTGTCTCTCTGTCCCCGTCCCCATCTTCTCTCTCTCTTCTCTCTCTCTCTCTCTCTCCTCTCTCTCCTCTCTCTCCCCTCTTTTCTTGCCTATATGAGGTACGAGAAGAAAACGTTTTGGTTTGTTAACATTTTTTTTGGGCTACTCTCCGAATTCATCGCCAGTTTTCAGCTTTCTTGAAAACAAACCGGGCTTGGCCTACATCAAACAGGGAGCAAGTAGTCGTACATCCCGCCAAAAGGCCCCCGCCATTTTTCCCCACAGCATGTGTCGATAGCAAATCTGTGTCTGCTTCCTTGCTTGCTTGCTTGCTTGCATGCTTGTGTCAGTTTATATGCTTGTGGCTGGGGATCAGATGGGAAGTGGATGGGGGCTGGGGGTGGTGGTGGTGGGGGTGGGGGGTGGGGGTGGAGCAGAATCAGGGTTGATGGGATGAGCTCAAACAGACTGTGATTGGGTCTGGCAGCCACTGGGGGGTGAAAGCGGAAGTCAAAATGACTGGCATTTTTATTTATTTTGTATTTATTTTTATTTTATCAGCCCGATGTCAGCCTGGGCAGGGGTGGATGAAGGTGAAGGGGGGGGGGGGATGTTGGGGCACAGTCAGGATGGATGGGTTGAAAGGGAAAAGGACACGCTGGTGTATTGTAGTGCAAATGTTGTGTGTGTTTTGTGTGTGTGTGTGTGTGTGTGGCGCGCGCGTGAGCGCTTCCTCGACTTTCCTGCCCCCCCCCCCCCCTTTCTACTCCCCTCCCCACTCTCTCCCGTCCTCGCCCATCTACCCCCCCCCCACCCCCCACCCCTCCCTTTTTCTGTCCCTCCCTTACCCCCCCCCTTCCTCCACCCACGCCCACTCTGTCTCCTCCCCTTCTCCCTTCTCCTCCAACCCCCCCCCCCCCCCCCCCCTTCCTCCTCGTTCCCAACCCCTCCTCCCCGCCGTCCCATCCCTATGTGAACGGGAAAAACAATGGTGTGCACGTGCGCACCGCAAAGAGATCCAGTAGCAGGAGGGGGAAGGGAAGGGGGGTGGGGGGGGGGGAGGGGCAAAATGACGTCTGTCTGTGACGCATGACTGAGTTTGACGTCTTACATCAGCGATCTCATTTAGGGGGACAGGGTGGCGGAGCATGGTTGAACACACAGACATCAGCGAGAGGGTTCCTGTCCCTGCTACAGCTGCCAATACGCTCGTCACGGCTGTCCGTCTGCCTCAGCAAGATTGTCTGTCTGTCTGTCTGTCTGCCTGCCTGTCTGTCTGTCTGTCTGTCTCTGCCTGTCCGTCTGTCTGCCTGTCTGCCCGTGTGTGTGTGTGTGTGTGTGGTGTGTGTGTGTGTGTGTGTGTGTGTGTGTGTGTGTGTGTGTGTGTGTGTGACTGCCTGTCTGTCTGTCTGTGTGTCTGTGTGTCTGTCTGACTGCCTGCCTGCTTGCCTGTCTGTCTGTCTGTCTGTCTGTCTGCCCTCCTCTACGTAGCGACAGCCACTACTGTTACGTTATGTGGAGACTGGTTTCCCGAAGGGCGTCACTTCTTCTTCTTCTTCTTCTTCTTCTCTTCTTCTTCTTCTTCTTCCTGTACTTCTTCTTCTTCTTCTGTGTACGCAGGCTGATACTACCTGCGGACACTCCCTTTATGGAGAGGCAAGGATTAATCCCATCAACCCAACAAAGGGAGTGGAGTTTTTGTGTGCATGACCGTTTTTTTCCTATCCCGCCATTAAGGCAGCCATACTCCATCTTCGGGGGAAGGTGCATGCTATGTGTAACGTGTCATCCATACCAACGGCCAAACTGGCCTTCTCTTCCGAAAGTTGGTGATGGGATTTTTTTACGTGTGTGCAAGATGTTATGCGTGCGTTCACACACGGAACCTCGGTTTATAGTCTCATTCGAGGGACTGTATGGGAAATGGAGTCAGAACCAATGTTAACTCCGAGGAAAAAATCACCCTTGTACCGAAAGGGCCTGGCGGAGATTCGACCCGCAACCCTTGGATTACGAGTCCGGCGCCATACCAACTGAGCTATTTCGGCCCCCTGAAGGGCGCCACCGACAGGAGATTACGCGCTGCTCCTGGGTGTACTTGTGTAGGTTTGGATTTCATCACTAGAAGGAGGTTTGACTGAGGTTAACTGCGTTTTTTTTTTCGTTTTTTGTTTGTTTCTTTTTTTGTGTGTCTATGTTTACGATCGAAAGCCTGTGCCAGTCTTGAGTGAATATTGCGTTTGTTCATTTCTTCTTTTTTTTTATATTGTTGAATTGAGAACTTTCAGACGTATATGTCCAAACAAAAACAAAAGACACAGAAAGCAAGCGAACAGAATCAGACACACCACACGCACGCACGCACGCACCACCACCCCCGCACGCACGCACGCACGCACGCACGCACGCACGCACGCACGCACGCACACACACACACACACACACACACCACACACACATACACACACATACACACGCTCCCCACCACACACACACAAAACACACACACACACACACACACACACACACACACACACACACACACACACACACAGAGTCTCACTCGGACACAGACACACAGCAGACACACAGACACAGACACACGCACATAGACACATACAGACAGACAGACAGACAGACAGACAGACAGACAATCAGACACACACACACCACACACACACCCCACACACACACACACACACACACACACACACACACACACACACGCATCATCATCATCATCATCATCATCACATCACATCATCATCATCATCATCACATAAATCAACTTAACATCGATGATTGATGATGATGATGATGATGATGATGATGATATAAAGTACTTATTCAGCGCCTACCCCAGTCAGAGACCAAGCTCTGAGCGCTGTGCAGTGCACGCTCTCGTTTACACCACGGGCTGCCTACCTGGGTATTGCCCACTGAAGAGCTGCCTGCTAGCGCTGCAATCAGTCGTTTCCCCGTGTCGTCATTCAGTCGAGTATCACTTTCTCATTTTCTCATTCATTCTTTTGGGTGCATGCTGTGTGTATTAGCGTCATCCATATAAAAACCGCCAAACTAGCACGTTTTCTTCTGACATTCGGTGATGGAATTTGACGGGTGTGCGCATGTTACGCGTGCATTCGACGCACAGAACCTCGTTTATTGTCTCACGCCGGACAAAGGAATGGGCAGAAGCGCTGATGGCATAAACATGACACGAACGGGTTTGGGAAGGTCGAGTAGTCTGAGAGTAAGAAGAAGACTCATGTGTGAAGGTCCGTGATGATGGTTTGGGCAAGTCTTACGTTCCTTCGAGCTGCCTTTCTTTGGTTCCTCTCCTTACGTGTATCTCTGTCGCGTGGGGGTTGTGGTTTTCACTAAAGAGGGTCTAGACACATAAACCACGTCCGC
>CM031621.1:48157266-48159766 GCA_018398815.1 Conus ventricosus | reverse complement strand
GTAAATGAAAGGAATGGGACTATTTGTAAATGAAAGGAATGGGACTGTCTGTAAATGAAAGGAATGGGACTATTTGAAATGGGGAGGAAGGGGGACTATTTGAAAATGAACGGAATGGGACTATTTGTAAATGAAAGGAATGGGACTATTTGTAAATGAAAGGAATGGGACTATTTTGTAAATGAGAGGAATGGGACTATTTGTAAATGAACGGAAGGGACTATTTGTAATGAATGAATGGGACTATTGTAAATGAAGGAATGGGACTATTTGTAAATGAACGGAATGGGACTGTGTGTAAATGAACGGAAGGGACTATTTGTAAATGAGAGGAATGGGACTATTTGTAAAATGAACGGAATGGGACTATTTGTAAATGAACGGAATGGGGACTATTTGTAAATGAACGGAATGGGACTGTCTGTAAATGAGAGGAATGGGACTATTTTGTAAATGAAAGGAATGGGACTATTTGTAAATGAGAGGAATGGGACTATTTGTAATGAAAGGAATGGGATATTTGTAAATGAAAGGAATGGGACTGTTTGTAAATGATAGGAATGGGACTATTTGTAAATGAACGGAATGGGACTATTTGTAAATGAACGGAATGGGACTATTTGTAAATGAAAGGAATGGGACTATTTGTAAATGAGAGGAATGGGACTATTTGTAAATGACGGAATGGGACCTATTTGTAAATGAACGGAATGGGATCTATTTGTAAATAAACGGAATGGGGACTATTGTAAATGAACGGAATGGGACTGTCTGTAAATGAGAGGAATGGGACTATTTGTAAATGAGAGGAATGGGACTATTTGTAAATGAACGGAATGGGGACTATTTGTAAATGAGAGGAAGGGACTATTTGTAAATGAGAGGAATGGGACTGTCTGTAAATGAACGGAATGGGACTATTGTAAATGAAGGAAGGGGGAATGGATGCTGTAAATGAACGGAATGGGACTATTTGTAAATGAACGGAATGGGACTATTTGTAAATGAAAGGAATGGGACTATTTGTAAATGAGAGGAATGGGACTATTTGTAAATGAAAGGAATGGGACTATTTGTAAATGAAAGGAATGGGACTATTTGTAAATGAAAGGAATGGGACCTATTTGTAACATGAAAGGAATGGGACTGTCTGTAAATGAGAGGAATGGGACTGTGTGTAAATGAAAGGAATGGGACTATTTGTAAATGAGAAGAATGGGACTATTTGTAAATGAGAGGAATGGGACTGTCTGTAAATGAACGGAATGGGACTATTTGTAAATGAGAGGAATGGGACTATTTGTAAATGAAAGGAATGGGACTATTTGTAAATGAAAGGAATGGGACTATTTGTAAATGAAAGGAATGGGACTATTTGTAAATGAGGGAAGGGACTATTTGTAAATGAGAGGAATGGGACTATTTGTAAATGAAAGGAATGGGACTATTTGTAAATGGAAAGGAATGGGACTGTCTGTAAATGAGAGGAATGGGACTATTTGTAAATGAAAGGAATGGGACTATTTGTAAATGAGAGGAATGGGACTATTTGTAAATGAGAGGAATGGGTCTGTCTGTAAATGAACGGAATGGGATATTTGTAAATGAAAGGAATGGGACTGTCTGTAAATGAAAGGAATGGGACTGTCTGTAAATGAACGGAATGGGACTATTTGTAAATGAACGGAATGGGACTATTTGTAAATGAAAGGAATGGGACTATTTGTAAATGAGAGGAATGGGACTATTTGTAAATGAAAGGAATGGGACTATTTGTAAATGAAAGGAATGGGACTGTCTATAAATGAAAGGAATGGGACTATTTGTAAATGAAGGAATGGGACTATTTGTAAATGAAAGAATGGGACTCTTTGTAAATGAAAGGAATGGGGACTATTTGTAAAATGAGAGGAATGGGACTATTTGTAAATGAGAGGAATGGGACTATTTGTAAATGAAAGGATGGGACTATTTGTAAATGAGAGGAATGGGACTATTTGTAAATGAGAGGAATGGGACTATTTTGTAAATGAGAGGAATGGGGACTATTTGTAAATGAGAGGAATGGGACATTTGTAAATGAAAGGAATGGGACTATTTGTAATTGAAAGGAATGGGGACTATTTGTAAATGAAAGGAATGGGACTTATTTTGTAAATGAGAGGAATGGGACTATTGTAAATGAGAGGAATGGGACTATTTGTAAATGAACGGAAGGGGACTATTTGTAAATGAGAGGAATGGGACTATTTGTAAATGAAAGGAATGGGACTGTCTGTAAATGAGAGGAATGGGACTGTGTGTAAATGAAAGGAATGGGACTATTTGTAAATGAGAGGAATGGGACTATTTGTAAATGAGAGGAATGGGACTGTCTGTAAATGAACTGAATGGGACTATTTGTAAATGAAAAGAATGGGACTGTCTGTAAATGAGAGGAATGGGACTGTGTGTAAATGAAAGGAATGGGACTATTTGTAAATGAGAGGAATGGGACTGT
>CM031621.1:48117266-48149766 GCA_018398815.1 Conus ventricosus | reverse complement strand
AGACGTGATTTTCTCATTCGTCCGACGTGGAATAGTATTTTAGTTTCTATGAAGGTTGTTTCAATTTCCTTCCGCCTGCAGTTCCCCCACTCTGACACCACCAAGATTTTTTCCTTTCTGCTCTGAAACTCCTCACTGGTCATGACTTGAAACCCGTCCCCAGCTTTGAACATTTCATGGTGTCGACATCGATCGTTACTGATCGTTAGGTACTTGTGGTTCTGGTCCTCATTTTGGGGCGTTGTCATTCCACGCAGCGTAGTCGTGAACCGACCGTGTCTGAAGACTGGCACCTTTCCTGTTTACCTTTCCTTCCTTCCTTCCTTGAAAGTCTGGAACCTGCGATTTAGACAGGTGTAAAAGATCTCCGAGGAACCGTACACACACACACAGGCAAGCAATTAACGCTTTCCGCGCTGCCAACCTGCAGAACGTTAAGCCTTCTTTGACGTGCGTATACAATTTGGATGGATAAAAACCTCAAAGACAGTAATGCAAGTTTAAAAAAAAAAAAACAAGCTACACATAAGACTTCAATTAACAGGGTTAATGAGGAACCCAGCCACTGACGTAATCTTCAACACTTCTTCCAGTGGCTGTTAATATAAAAAAGCACAAAAAAAAAACGAACTTAAAAAAATATGTAAGTGCATATGACAAACAAAGAAGGAAAAGGAAAAGGGAGAAATGCATTCGTTGTTGTTTTGCTAGTGAGAAAAAGGCAAATAACGTCCCCTGTCACCCCCCAAAAAAGGAAAACAAAGCAAAGTTACCAGCATGCAACTGAAACAAAACAAAACAAAAGAAAAAACAAAAAGCAAAAAAAAAAATTGTTGGACCTCACTTACAGGATTTCTCCCCTGAAACCACAGAGAGGAGTCTGCTATACAAAGCGGGTTTCCTGGTACCACTATTCTGTTTTCTTCCCATCTGCATCACCTAAAAGTTGACAGCGTTTAGCTGCCTGCTGTGCGATGAATCACCCCGTGGCAAGCATCTTCTCTTTGAGTGTAGGGGTTTAGCAGGAGGAGGCGTTTTAGTGTCGATTCCATGAAGACTTGCTTTCCCTCTGTATGGTTCTGACTCCCTCTGTTCAACCTCCTCACTGGATCAGCAGTCTGTGTTTCCCGTTTTTGTTGCTAAAGGTAATGATGAGGAAGGAGGGTAGAAGAGAAGAATGAGGCAAAGTGGGGGAGATGAGGAAGGAGGGGTGAAGAGAAGAATGAGGCAAATGTGGGGAAGATGAGGAAGGAGGGGTAGAAGAGAAGAATGAGGCAAGTGTGGGGGAGATGAGGAAGGAGGGGTAGAAGAGAAGATGAGGCAAAGTGTGGGGGAGACAAAGGGAAGAGGTTGGTTGGAACAGGGGGTGGAGGGTGGGGGGGGGGGGGGGGGGGTTGGCTGGGTCCAGGAGACGTGAACATAGTCATTATGGTCTTTGTCACCGTTTTTTTTTTTTCCCGGTAATTTGTCGCGAGGTATAGTCGGTGTCTCCACACACCGTGCCTGCATCACACATCAGTTGTTTTTTTATGGAGACGTGATTTTCTCTTTCGTCTGGCGTGGAACAGTATTTTTTCTTTGAAGTTTGTATCGGTTTCTTTCTGCCTGTAGTCACCTCCCCCCTTCAAACCATCAGGACTTTGGTTTCTGCTCTGGAACTCACCACTGGTCATGACTTGAAACCCATGCTACGGAACGCTTTCAAGAAAGTCTGGATGATAAAACAGCTCTGAAACGGAGAATGGGCGATCATTTTGGGAATAAGAACCTCGGGAATAAGTTCATCAATGTAGATGGTTCTGCAAAGGGAGAGAAAGAAAAGAGCGGATCATAGTTACCTCATTGCCGGAACAGTAATCTTCGTTACGCGATTTTTGTTGTTAAACTTAATAATGAGGGAGTAGGGGTAGGAAAGAGGGAGTAGGGGGCAGGGGATGGACAGAGGGGGTGGGGGTAGGCTGGGTCAAGGAGACGTGAGTGTATTCAACATGGCTCTTTACACAGTAACCGCTCTTTCTCATCATAAGTTTTTTTTTCTGGTAATTTGTAGGAATGTAGGGTTTGTTTCTCGTCACACCTGCATCACGTATCAGATGTTTATGTGGAAACACGAGCTGCTTTTTCATCCAGCATGGAAAAGTTATTATTCTTTAAAGTTTGTTTCCATTTCTTTCTGCCTGCAGTCCCCTCACTCTCAAACCATCAAGACTTTTCTTTCTGCTCCAGAACTCACCACTGGTCATAACTTGAAAGCCATCCCGAGCTTTGAACATTGCATGATGTGGACATTGTTTGCTACTGATGTTTTGTTGCTTGTGGTTCTGGTCCTCATTTTGGGGGTGTTGGCATCCCACACATCTTGGCCGTTGACCGACCTGTGCCAAGACTGGCACCTTTCCTGTTTACCTTTCCTTCCTTCCTTCTCCTTCCTTCCTTCCTTCCTTCCTTCCTTTCCTTCCTTGAAGATCTGGAACCTTCAATTTAGACAGGTGTTAATGATCTGTGAGGAACTGTACACACACAGACAGGGTAATGAACGTTTTCTGCGCTCGCAATCTGCAGAACATTAATTCCTCATAGACGTACGTATATGGACGAACAACATTAGACATTAGAACAAGTACCAAAAAAAAAAAGAAGAAAAAAAAGAAAGAAAAAAAGGCACAGGCGCTCATAAGATTTCATTTAACAGGGTTTAAAAGGAACCCAGACACTGACGTAATCTTCAGCACTTTTTCGATCGGCTGTTTAGGCTGTTTATTGAAAAGAAAAAAAACGATTAAAAAATATTGTTAGTGTCAGAAAAAGAGAACGGGGGACAATGCACCCGTTTTTTCTGTGAAAAAGAAAAGGCAAGTGATGGAGCCCTGAAAAAAAAAAAAAAAGCAAAGTTGCTCCATGGCCAGAATGCAACTGAAGCACACACACAAAAAAATTGTTCGTTCCAGATCTACAGGAGTTTCTTCCCTCAAACCTCAAAGAGGAGTCTTCTACATAAAGTGGGTTTCTTACTAGTATTCTTTTTCTTCCCATCTGCATCATCTAAAGGCTGACAGCGTGCGGCCTGCTGTGCGATGAATCACCCCGTAGCAAGCATCTTCTCTTGAGTGCAGGGGGTTGCCGGAGGAGGCGTTTTAGTGTCGATTCCATGAAGACATTTTTCCTCCACATGTTCCTGACTCCTTTCCCCATCCCCAGTCCGTCCCTCTCCCCGAGTTTCCCCCCCCCCCACTCCCACCCACCCCTCCCCCTCCCCCATCCCCCATCCCCCATCCCCATGGTCTTAAAGCAAGTTAACAATCTGTTCTTTTTCTGTTAATGTCTTTTGGTTGAGCAGAAAAAGTGTTGGGTCTAGGTCTTTTTTAGCTTTTGCAATCAGCTTGCATTCACCTTTCAGTCCTCTTTTTTTTCCCAAATCTATATGGTTCTGATTTTAAACATATTTCTAGCCCGAGTTTGGTTTAGGTGGTCGGATGATTTATGAATGAAATGAAATGAGTTAACATTCTATAATCATCTTCATCATCATCATCACTCTCACCCTAATTATCATCACACCACCACCACCATCACCACCACGAGAGAGAGAGAGAGGAGAGAGAGAGAGAGAGAGAGGGAGAGGGAGGAGAGAGGAGAGAGAGAGAGAGAGAGACAGACAGACAGACAGACAGACAGACAGACAGACAGACAGAGACAGAAAAGAGAGAGGGCACAACTCCGATCTCCACAAGAACATTTGATACATGATGCAGACAGGGTGTGAGAGACACAAACCATGCATTCCCACACATTACCAGAGAAAAAGACGCGGCGAGAAACAGCATTACCTGTGTAATGACCCATGACGAATACACTCACGTCTCCTTGACCCAGTTTACTCCCCCCCCCCTCCCCCCCCTCCCTCTGCCCACTGCCCACCCACCTCTTCCCTTTTTCTCCCCCACGTTTTGCCTCATTCGTTTTCCCTCCTTCTCCTGCCTCTTGTCCACGTTATTACGTTTAACAAGAAAAACGGGCAACGAAGACTGCCGAACTAGTCATGAGGTAACTGCGATCTGCTCTTTTCTTTCTCTTCCTTCACAGCGCCATCTACACTGATGAACTTTACTACCGTGGCTCTTTATTCCCAAAAATGATCGACCAGTCTCAGTACAAGAACTGTTTCATCCTCAAGACTTTCTTAAAAGAACAAAAAATGCACGAAAGGGACGAACAAATTCACAAGACAAAACACGACGCGTTTCGACCTCCTAGGCCTTCTTCAAGAAAGAAACGCAACACACAGGACAATGAAAACAAAAAACCAGCAATCATTTACCTCTTCAAATTGACAACAAAATGGACGTGAAATGAAGAAAGGAATGTTTTTATTCAATGTCCTTTTATTTCTTCTTCATTCCTCGCCCATTTCGCGCCCAGTTTGAGATCAGTGACTGTTCGTTCTTCTTTTTCATTGTCCTGAATGTTGTTTATCTTGCCTGAAGAAGACCAAAGAGGTCGAAACGCCTCGTGTTTTGTCTTGTAATTTGCTTGTCCCTTTTCGTCCGGCGCGGAATAGTGAGATATTTCTTTGAAATTTCAAAATGGAGTGACTGATGGCGGCGAACGAAGTAAAATTTAGAAATAGAGTTTGTTTCTTACCGCCAATGACATTGACAAACAAAGCACATGACAAGACACGATGCATTTCAACCACTTGGGTCTTCTTCGGGCGAAAAAATAAATCACATTTAACATTTGGGACAGTACAAACAAAGAACGAAAAACGAAAAAAAGAACGAAAAATGACTCATCTGTTGTTGTCCATGTGGTGGGGAGAATAGCCGGTAGGCGGAAATGACATGGGGGATTATGGGAGAGGAAAAGAAGGGGGGGGGGGGGGGGTTGCGTAGGGGGAGGTGTGTGTGTGTGATATGATAGGGTTGTGTGTCTAGTTTATTGGGATGTGTGTGTGATATGATAGGGTTGTGTGTCTAGTTTATTGGGATGTGTGTGTGTGATATGATAGGGTTGTGTGTCTAGTTTATTGGGATGTGTGTGTGATATGATAGGGTTGTGTGTCTAGTTTATCCCAATAAACTAGACACACAACCCTATCATATCACACACACACACTCCCCCTACGCAACCCCCCCCCCCCCTCCTTTTCCTCTCCCATAATCCCCCATGTCATTTCCGCCTACCGGCTATTCTCCCCACCACATGGACAACAACAGATGAGTCATTTTTCGTTCTTTTTTTTCGTTTTTCGTTCTTTGTTTGTACTGTCCCAAATGTTAAATTGATTTATTTTTTCGCCTGAAGAAGACCCAAGTGGTTGAAATGCATCGTGTCTTGTCATGTGCTTTGTTTGTCAATGTCATTGGCGGTAAGAAACAAACTCTATTTCTAAATTTTATTTCTTTGAAGTTTGTTTCCATTTCCTTCCGTCTGCAGTCACTTCACCTTGAAACCATCAAGACTTTCGTTTCTGCTCAGAAACTTATCACTGGTCATGGGGGCCAGAATAGCTCAGTGGGTAGAGCGCCGGACTTGTAGTCCAAGGGTTCCGGGTTCAAATCTCCACCGGGCCGTTTCGGTACAGGGGGATTTTCCCCTCGGAGTTAACATTATTTCTGACTCCATTCCCCATACAGTCCTTCGAATGAGACTATAAACCAAGGTTCCGTGTGTGAACGCACGCATAACATCTTGCGCATACGTAAAATCCCATCGCCAACTTTTGGAAGAGAAGGCCAGTTTGGCCGTTGGTATGGATGACACGTTACATATAGCATGCACCTTTCCCGAAGATGGAGTATGGCTGCCTTAATGGCGGGACAAAAAAACGGTCATGCACACAAAACTCCACTCCCTTTGTTGGGCAGATGGGATTAATACTTGTCTGTCCATATAGGGAGTGTCCACAGGAGTATCAGCCTGTGTACGCAGAAGAAGAAGATCACTGGCCTGACTTTAAACCCATTCCGAGCTTTGAACATTTCATGACGTCGACATGGCTCGTGACTGGTCGTTAGTTCCTCCGTGGTGCTGGTCCTCATTTGGGAGCATTGGCAACCTACGTGCCATGGTCGCTGACCAACCCGTGTCAAGACTGGCACCTTTCCTGTTTACCTTTCCTTCCTTCCTTCCTTCCTTCCTGCCTTGAAGATCTAGAACCTGCAATTTGGACAGGTGTAAAGGATCTCTGAGGAACAGTGCACACACAGACAGGCAATGAACGTTTTCTGTGCTGGGAAATCTGTTGAACATTAAGCCTCCTAGTCATCCGTATGCAATTGGGACGAATAAAAAAAAATCGGTAGATGACAGAGCAAGTGCAAAAAAAAAAAAAAAAAAAAAGGAAAAAGAAAGAAAGAAAAGAAAAGAAAAGAAAAAGAAAAAGGCACACAGAAGATTTCATTTAATAGGGCTAATGAGAAATTCAGTCACTGACGTAAGCTTCAGCACTTCTTCGAGTGGCTGTGTATTAAAAACAAACCCGAACTTTTTATAGACATGTGAATGCTTTCATTAAAAAGAAAGGAAAACAAAAGAAGAAAGGAAAATGCATCTGTTGGATTTTTGTGGGGGTTTTTGCCAGTGAAAATGGCGAGTGACCCCCCCCCCCTCCCCCCCCCACACACACACACAAAAGGAAAGGGGGGGGGGCAAAGTTGCTCCATGACAATCATGCAACTGAGGAAAAAGGAAAAAAAAAAGAGAAAAAAAAAGAGAAAATCTTCGTCTGTCCCAGATTTACAGGAGTTTTCTCTCCTGAAATCGCAGAGAGAGAGAGAGAGAGAGAGAGAGAAAGGGGAGAGGAGAGGAGAGAGGAGAGAGAGAGAGAGAGAGAGAGAGGGGGGGGGAGGGGCGGCGTCTACTATACAGAGCGGGCTTTCCTACTAGCATTCTTTTTCTCTCCCCATCTGCATCATCTATATGCTGACAGCGTACAGCCTGCTGTGCGATGAATCACCCGTGGCAAACATCTTCTCTTTGAGTGCAGGGGTTGCAGGAGGAGGCGTTTTAGTGTCGATTCCATGAAGACTTTTTCCCCCCTCCACATGTTCCTGACTCCTTCTCCCACACCCACCCCTCCACCCCCTCGGTTTTTATGGCTGCTGATAATCTTTTTTCTTCTTCTCATTTAATGCCTTTTTAGTTAAGCAGAAAAGTGTTGGGTCTAGGTCTTTTTAGCTTTTGCAATTTTTTTTGTTCTTAATGCAGTCTGCATGGTGTGTTTTGTTTTTAAACACTCTTCCAGCCTCAGCTTGGCTTTCGTGGTCGGGTGATTGTTGAACAACGTGAACCGAATTGATATCTTACCATCATCATCATCATCATCATCATCATCATCATCATCATCATCATCATCATCCTCATCGTCGTCGTCGTCGTCGTCTTCTTCTTCTTCTTCTTCTTCTTCTTCTTCTTCTTCTTCTTCTTCTTCTTCTTCTTCTTCTTCTTCATTATCATCATCTTCATCATCATCATCATCATCATCATCATCATCATCATCATCATCATCATCACCACGACTCTCCTCCTCTCCTCTTCGTCTTCCTCCTCCTCCTTCTCTTCTTCTTCTTCTTCTGCAACAGCAAAAACAAACCGCTGCTGCTAATGCTACTGCTCACACTCTTACTGCTTCTGCTGCTGCTACTTCTACCTCACCTGCTGCTGCTGCTACTTCTACCTCACCTGCTGCTGCTGCTACTTCTACCTCACCTGCTACTGCTGCTATTACTACTACTACTACTACTCTCGTTCCCGCTGGCAGTTCTCTGTCACCTTCTCTTTTATTTTGACATTTCTCAGTGAATTGTAATTGTTTGAGTGTTCGAATATAGATGTATAAAGATGCTATACATCTGTTTACTTCATCTTAGAATTTACAATTACACTCGTTTTAAACTGAATGGAGATTTGAATTTTAGGTGCAGTATAGAATTTTCAGTCGAATCGAGTGAAACAGAACAAAACAGAATGTGCTGAAACAGACTTTTGTTAACCACTTCTTAATTTAGGCTGAATTGGCTGTGCTGAATTGGCTGTGCTGAATTGGCTGTGCTGAATTGGCTGTGCTGAATTCAATGGCAGTATCATTCTCGCGTGACGATTGTTCTTTGTTGCAGGTCTTCACGTATGATCCACAGCCACAGACTTTCTTGGAAAATTTATCTCCCTGATCAGTTGGAGGGTCTTCAATCACCATTCTTCTGTCATCACCACCTGGCGAAGGTTGTTGATAAAAGAACTGGACAGACGAACAAAAGTGGTGACTTAAAAATTTGGACAAGCAAACTCAGCAACACTCTACATTTTCCATGAATTCACCGGTTGATGTACGTGAAAACTTTCTCTGAACGCAGCTAAGAGTTGAAAGGATTATGTTTTTTTAGCCAACCAAAACAGATAGACGAGGAAAGGCAAGATGGACGTACAGAGGAAAACAGAAAGAAGAAACTGTTTGGATACATATTTCACGGCAATCGTTCTCCCATACATCCCACCCCAGGGTTCTATGGTTAGTTCGGCTCCATATTGGTCATTAGTGTATGAATCTTGCCTTTGAAAGGGAAGGAGCTGTGAGGCATTTGTTTGGGTGTACTCTTGTTTTGGTTGTGGTGATCGCGTTGCCACGTACCGAAGAGTTTCTTGTGTTACGTGCTACCTAAAACTTCGAAGGGTGACTGAGACTTTCGTTCTGTCTGCGCGGTAAAAAAAAAAAAAGATTGCCGAACTTGATTCAGAGAAGCAGTCCCATTTGTTTGTTGGTGTGGTTGTCACACTGAAGGAAGGCAATGATCAGATTGGTCGTTTTGACAATGCCGCTCATTGTGATAATCAGACGAAACACCAATTTAATTCCAAGTCTTACAGCGGGAAAAAAAAGATTGGAATTGTTGTGTGAATCTAACACGATGCAATATCTTTTTGAAATGTTGGAAAATGAACAACAAAACTGAACGAATATAAAGTGCAAAGAAACCGGTTAAAGAAAAGAGACATTGACGATTGGGTGTATCAATAAGGTACCAACAGGTTATAAACACTGTGTGAGGGAAGAAACCAGTCTGACATGTTCTGAAATCGATTCCACGCCCACTACCATGCTTTCCTGAGGGATTTTCTGTGTGATTATCGATCAGCAAGATGGAGAGGAACAAACCTCGAACACCCAGATCCACCTCACCAACCCTCAGAAATCCGCTCTCCCCAGATCCACCTCCACCAACCCTCCAGAAATCCGCTCTCCCAAGACTCTAAGGACTCCAGTCATTTGTGCGAGAAGCGAGAAAAGCTGCAGCAGCGGAAGAAGAAATGCCCCCATCCCATCGTGCACCCGGATGTTGCGCAAGCGCAGTTGGAGGACAACAATGAGTTCCGGTACAACGAAGACAGTCGTCCCATGTTTTCCCCGATTCCCAAGAACTTCTCGGATGGCGAGGACAGCCCGCGGGGGGTGAACTTCAAGTGAGTGGTGTGTGTGTGTGTGCGTGCGTTCGTGCGTGCGTGCGTGCGTGCGTGCGTGCGTGCGTGTGTGTGTTGTGTGTGTGTGTGTGTGTGTGTGTGTGTGTGTGTGTGTGTGTGTGTGTGTGTGTGTGTGCTTTTTGTTTTACCTTTTGGATGGTTAGTTGACAGTCTGGTTAATGAGTTATTAGTTGTTTGTAAATTTAGGTGGTAGAATGAAGATGAGAAGGTATTCTGACAATTTAAAACTTTTAAGGAAAAGAACTCAAGTTTTGTGGCTTCTGAAGTCAGATTATCTATCAGTATTTGTCTGTTCATCAGTCGGAGTGTGTGTGTGGGGGGGGGGGGGGGGGATAAGGGCTGACTGCGTGCGTGTGGGAAGAAGGGAGGGGACTGTTACAGTAAAAATCTTACGACGAGCAATTTTAGGGTTATTTATATCAGAGATGAGAACTGAACGTACCTACCATGAATCTCGTGTTTGCTTTAGCAGATTAGTGAAAAAAATGTGATAACAAGACAGACATCATTGTAGTTATAGCGATGACTCCACACGTTGTGATTGGAAATCAAATCAGTACATGTACTTGTAAAACAATGGTTATGTTGGACAAGAAATCAGTACACATTCTGCCAGAACAATGATGATGTCAGGCAAGAAATCAGTATATGTCGCCGCCAGAACAAATGTTTATATCAGGCAGAAATCAATAAACAATTTGTTAGAACAATGATCATGTCAGGCAAAAATCAGTACACATTCTGACAGAACAATGTCAAACAAGAAATCAGTATGCATTCTGATAAAACAATGGCTATATCACGCACAAATCAGCACACATTCTAATAGAACAATGTCAAGCAGAAATCAATACGCATTCGGATAAAAACAATGAATATGTCAGGCAAGAAACTAGTACACATTCTGACAGAACAATGACGATGTCAGGTTAGAAATCAGAACATGTCCTGCCAGAACAATGATTATATCAGACAAGAAAATCCGCAAACATTCTGACAGAACAATGATTATGACGGGTGAGAAATCAGTACACATTCTGACAGAACAATGATTATGACGGGCAAGAAATCAGCAAACATTCTGACAGAACAATGATTATGACGGGCAAGAAAATCAGCAAACATTCTGACAGAACAATGATTATGACGGGCAAGAAATCAGTACACATTCTGACAGAACAATGATTATGACGGGCAAGAAATCAGTACACATTCTGACAGAACAATGTCGAGCAAAAATAAAAAAACAAAACAAAAACAAAAAAATCAATAAATTCTGATACAACAACAATTATGTCAGGCAAGAAATCGGCACACATTCTGACAGAACTACGATGATGATGATGATGATGATGATGATAGATGATGATGATGATGATGATGACGATGACGATGACGATGATGATGATGACGATGACGATGACGATGATGACGATGATGGTGATGATGATGATGATCATGATGATGATGATGATGACGACGATGCTGCTGCTTCTGCTGCTGCTGCTGCTGCTGCTGATGATGATGATGACGATGATGATGATGATGATGATGATGATGATGATGATGATGATGATGATGACGATGAGGATGACGATGATGATGACGATGACGATGACGATGATGATGATGATGTCAGGCCAGAAATCGATACTGGTCGATACTCGGCGCTGGCAGACGAAGCGAAGTTTATGTCCTTGCCAGAAATCAATACCCGCGCTGACAAGACAGAAATCCCCCCCCCCCCCCCCCCCTCCGCCCCTCTGGCATTCAAAAGACGCTGTAAGCATGCCTGTCCTGCCTGCAAGCCTGCCAGCCTGCCAGCCTGCCTGCCTGACACGGGCGTTACATATCCTTGACGCCCACCCCAAGATCATCGTGCCCAGAGGGTTAGGGATGGTAGGCGGACCATGTCTTTGACTGGACAGCGCGAATGGCCGACCTGGACACAGCCCCTCTAGCCGGTTTGCGCTTGATTGAAGGACGGGTGCTATGGTGGCCACGCCTTGCCTGTGGGGGATTTTTTCGTGAGGGTGTCCTGGTGACCTTCTGGTCGAGCAGGAACGCGATGCTGATGAACAGGCCGAGAAAGGAAGAAAGAAAGAGGGAAGGAAATAAAGAAAGAAAGAAAGAGGAAGGAAATAAAGAAAGAAAGAAAGAGGGAAGGAAATAAATAAAGAAAGAAAGAGGGAAGGAATAAAGAAAGAAAGAAAGAGGGAAGGAAATAAAGAAAGAAAGAAAGAGGGAAGGAAATAAAGAAAGAAAGAAAGAGGGAAGGAAATAAAGAAAGAAAGAAAGGAAAAGAAAAACAAACAAAAACCAAAACAAAACAGAAAAAACCGCACACACACACACGCACGCACGCACGCACGCACGCACGCACGCACGCACGCACGCACGCACGCACGCACGCACGCACGCACGCACGCACGCACACACACACACACACACACACACACACACACACACACACACACCACACAGAATGTGTATCGCACATAAGGATTGAACAAAAGAACTATTGTTTCATTTCTGCCAGGTGCATAAACATAGAAAGTATTGAGGCAGCAAATGAGAATATTACGTTATTTCAAATAGATAAAAGATAATGCTTACTTACCCTTTTTTATATTTCATATGTTATAGTAATCTACAAATTCATTTACTTGATAAATCAGTTAATTAAAAACCGAACAAAATTCGACATGAAGAACAAAGCTTGTAATAATAATAATAATATCATTATATTGTTAAAGAAAATCCCATCTATGAAAGGTTTCAGTGTACATCAGTCAAAGGATGCTTATTTGCTATTCTCATATACATGTCTGTAATTGAACGAGTTTGTCATTGCTGTTCTCTTCTTCTTCTTCTTCTTCTTCTTCTTCTTCTTCTTCTTCTTCTTCTTCTTCAATTTAGATTTGAAATGACAGTATTCCTCGACCATGCACCTTTTTCCCCCAGAGATTTTTTGTTCCTTTGTTTGGCTGGTGTTCATTTTTCTTCGCACTAATCATTATGTCATGCATTTCATGCAAGAAGCATAATCGGATCAAAGATGTCATCACTACGGAAGTTGAGGTCAGCCAGCTCCAAATAAAACAACCCTTTTATGTAATAAAAATGTTAACTACATGCGGACATTTCCTTCCGGTATGTCTCCCAAAGACTTCTGGACATTTCCTGCCTGTCCGCGTCGCTACAACTCCACACGCTGCACACTGTCTTCTCCATCGCGGCAAGAGCTACGTTTCTCACATTCTACCATTTAACCGTTTTCCTCAAAACCTACATTCGTTGGAATAGTTCTATGTATAATTCTTGAACCCCTTTTTAAAAAAAACACCTTAATATCTTTTATATAATAAATCTTTAACAAGCAATTGTTGATGTATTTTTTGTTTCCAAAGAAGCATTTTCGTCCACATCAAAGAGGAGTTAGGTTTTGAACCATTACTGGTTAGCATCTTGCTCTTCGGCTCCAATCCTTTGGGTACTAGCTGTGTTTTGTTCACGGCTGTGTTTGAGTTCTGTGACAACGTCGCCTAGTGTCAACATTATCTCTGTTCACGGCTGTGTTTGAGTTCTGTGACAACGTCGCCTAGTGTCAACATTATCTCTGTTCACGGCTGTGTTTGAGTCTGTGGCAACGTCGCCTAGTGTCAACATTATCTCTGTTCACGGCTGTGTCTGAGTCTGTCGGAACGTCGCCTAGTGTCAACATTATCTCTGTTCACGGCTGTGTTTGAGTCTGTGGCAACGTCGCCTAGTGTCAACATTATCTCTGTTCACGGCTGTGTCTGAGTCTGTGGCAACGTCGCCTAGTGTCAACATTATCTCTGTTCACGGCTGTGTTTGAGTCTGTGGCAACGTCGCCTAGTGTCAACATTATCTCTGTTCACGGCTGTGTCTGAGTCTGTGGCAACGTCGCCTAGTGTCAACATTATCTCTGTTCACGGCTGTGTCTGAGTCTGTGGCAACGTCGCCTAGTGTCAACATTATCTCTGTTCACGGCTGTGTCTGAGTCTGTGGCAACGCCCGCCTAGTGTTAACATTATCTCTGTTCACGGCTGTGTCTGAGTCTGTGGCAACGTCGCCTAGTGTCAACATTATCTCTGTTCACGGCTGTGTCTGAGTCTGTGGCAACGTCGCCTAGTGTCAACATTATCTCTGTTCACGGCTGTGTCTGAGTCTGTGGCAACGTCGCCTGGTGTTAACATTATCTCTGTTCACGCTGTCTTTGAGTCTGTGGCAACGTCGCCTAGTGTCAACATTATCTCTGTTCACGGCTGTGTTTGAGTCTGTGTCAACGTCGCCTAGTGTCAACATTATCTCTGTTCACGGCTGTCTTTGAGTCTGTGACAACGTCGCCTAGTGTTAACATTATCTCTGTTCCTAATAATTTAGAGAACAGAAAACAAAACGATCTAAGTTGGCTAACGAATCAATGGACGGATGTGATGACTCTGTATACATTCGGGAAATTATTTTCTCTACGCTCGAACAAATCTGAGAAACTGTACACTTTTCTCTTTTGCTTCCAATTTCTGTGTCGAGTGACTGTGTTTCTACGGTTACCTTTTTTTTTCTCTTAAAACAGGATTCCCCCCAAAATACCTTTTAAGTTGGTTTGTATTGTTTTATAGATGATTGCTTGAATTGCAGGAGAAAAATCTTTCAGTTCTTGACCGAAGAGTACTCTTGTGAATTTATCTTCACTCTCTGAGGAGGATTGTTTTAGACTTTCTATATATTTCGTGAGTGGACGTTTTTTGCTGTAGGACTGGTTAGTCTTTTCCGTTTTTTAGAAGTACGTGATAACGCTTGATTAGATGATTATTCAAAAGCTGTGTGTCATCACTATTTGAATATTTTTGTGTTCGGTTTCTTTAACGGATATTTTTTCTAGATTTCTCTCTGATATTACAGCTAACCTTACCAACTACACAAACATGTGGTGATGACGGTGGTTCCTTTCAATAATCCCACCTGTCTTAAAAAACACAAATTGACATATTTGACCACACACACATACACACACACACACCACACACACCACACCACACCACACCACACCACACCACACCACACACACACACACACACACACACACACCACCAACCACACCACACCACACACACACCACACCACACACACACCACACACACACACACAAACCCAAACCCCACCACACCCCACACACACACACACACACACACACACACACATTTGCTCACACACCTTGCACTCTCTCTCTCTCTCTCTCTCTTCTCTCTCTCTCTCTCTCCCTCTCTCTCCTCACACACAAAACACACACACACAAACACACAAAAAAACACACACACACACACACCCACACACCCAACACACCCACCACATACACCACACAAACGCTGCGTGTGCGCGCGCACCATACCAGACCCCCCCCCCCCCCCCCCCCCCGACACAAAAACATTACATTTGCGACACAACACTTGACTCTGCCCCTGTCTGTCTTGTCTGTCTCTTCTTTTCCTTCTCTCCCTTCTCTCCTCTCCTCCTCTCTCTCCATCTCTCCCCCCTCCCCCCTCTCACTCCCACTCTCTCTCCCCCCCTTCCTCCCTCTTTTTTCCTCTCTACTTCCCCCCCCCCCCTCTCTTTTCCCCCCCCCCCCTCCTCTGTCTCTTTTTTCTTACCCTAACTTCACATAGTCGCACTATTCTCGCTGGTTTGCTGCGCGAGGGGTTATCAAGGAAAATAGGGGTTTGAAATATGGGGGGGGTAGCATGTCATCACTCGTAAAAACCGCTCTTTTTCTCGTTCGGGGGAATTGCAGGGGCAAAGAAAGACGCTTTCCCGCCCCCACGTGGAGAAGTGTGACAAAGGTCAGGCGTCTTACGCCACTTCCTGTAGCCCTGAGCCACCGGGGACCCACTCCCCTGACTCCGACTTGGAGCTGGACAACGAGGTGTGTGTGGTGTGTGTGTGTGTGTGTGTGTGTGTGTGTGTGTGTGTGTGTGTGTGGTGTGTGTGTGTGTGTGTGTGTGTGTGTGGTGTGTGTGTGTGTGTGTGTGTGTGTGTGTGCGTGGTGCGTGCGTGCGTGCGTGCGTGAGTGCGTGCGTGCGTGCGTGCGTGCGTGTGTGTGTGGTGTGTGTGTGTGTGTGTGTGTGTGTGTGTGTGTGTGTGTGTGTACGGGGAAAAGAGGGGGAGAAGGTTGATGAAGAAAGAAACAGGAAGGATGAGTGGAGAGTTGAGAGCCAACATTTTTCATGCTGTAAATTTAATTTCATGCTTTACTTTATCATTGAAAGAAACGAACCCCATTTGTGGATTAAAAAAAAGACTGATAATAAAGCCCTACTTCACACAGCTGTAATCAAGAAAACCGTCTAACCAATTTCACTGATGACACAATATCTCATAATTTATATAACTGGAGTAAACCCTGAAGAAAGAAAACAGGAAGGAAGGAAAGGAAAGAAGGAAGGATAGACAGATAGCAAATCAAGTCCATTTCTTCTTTCTCCTCCCCACAGATAAACAAAGAAATTCCATATCTTCTTTGTCCTCCACACAGACAAACAAAGAGAGTTCATTTCTACTTCTCCTCCTCCCCCCCCCCCCCCCCCCCGCAGGTAAACAAAGAAAGTCCATGTCTTCTTTTCCCTCCCCGAAGATAAACAAAGAAAGTCCATGTCTTCTTTTCTCCCGTACAGATAAACGAAGCACGTCCATTTCTTCTTTCTTCTCCCCCACAGATAAACAACGAAAGTCCAGTTCTTCTTTGTCCTCCCCACAGACTCAACAAAGCAAGTCCATTTGTTCTTTCACTCCCTACAGATAAACAAAGCAAGTCCGTTTCTTCTTTTTCCTCCCCACAGATAAACAAAGCAGGTCCGTGTCTTCTCTCTCTCCCCACAGATAAACAAATAAACTCCATGTCTTCTTTTTCCTCACCACAGATAAACAAAACAAGTCCTCTTTCTCCTTTCCACAAACAAAAGGATAGATAGATAGATAACCAAAGAAAGCCCCACGGATAAATGACGAAAGTCAATTTCTATTTCTCTACGCCACATATAAACAAAGAAAGTCCATTTTTCCTTTCTCTTCCCACTAGATAAACAAAGAAAGTCCATGTCTGCTTTCTCTTCCCACTAGATAAACAAAGAAAGTCCATTTTGCCTTTCACTTCCCACTAGATAAACAAACAAAGTCCATTTCTCCTTTCTCTTCCCACTAGATAAACAAAGAAATCCATTTCTCCTTTCTCTTCCCACTAGATAAACAAAGAAAGTCCATTTCTGCTTTCTCTTCCCACTAGATAAACAAAGAAAGTCCATGTTCTGCTTTCTCTTCCCACTAGATAAACAAAGAAAGTCCAAATTTCTCCTTTCTCATCCCACTAGATAAACAAAGAAAATCCATTTCTCCTTTCTCTTCCACTAGATAAACAAAGAAAGTCCATTCTCCTTTCTCTTCCCACTAGATAAACAAAGAAAGTCCATGTCTGCTTTCTCTTCCCACTAGAGAAACAAAGAAAGTCCATTTCTCCTTTCTCTTCCCACTAGATAAACAAAAAAGTCCATGTCTGCTTTCTGCTCCCCACAGGAGAAAGTTCAGGTGCTAAATGAGGGCACTGCAGGCGGAAATCTAAAAAAAAAAAATCTTTAAAAGTGTTTGAAATAAATCCGCCAAACAACATGGACAAACGAATCACAAGACAAGACACGACGCGTTTCGACCTCGTAGGTTTTCTTCAAGCCAGATGAACAACACTCAGGACGACGAAAATGAAGAACGAGCATCACTGAGCTTGTCCAATTCGGCGTAAGATGGGTGTTGAATGAAAGTCCATCTCTTCTTTCTCCTCCTCCCCCCCCCCCCCCCCCCCCCCCCCCCCGCCCAGACAGCGAAAGAAAGTCCATTTCATCTTTCTCCTACACCCTAAATAAACAAAGAAAGTCCATTCATCTTTCTCCTACACCCTAGATAAACAAAGAAAGTCCATTTCATCTTTCTTCTCCCAAAGAAAGTCCATGTCTTCTTTCTCCTCCCCACAGATAACAAAGAAAGTCCATTTCATCTTTCTCCCCCAAAAAAGTCCTGTCTTCTTCTCCTCCCACAGATAAAAAAAAAGTCCATTCTTTATTCTCTCCCCATAGATAACAAAGAAAGTCCAAATTTCATCTTTCTCCCCGCCCCCCCCCCCCCCCCCCTAGATAAACAAAGAAACTCCATGTCTTCTGTCTCCTTCCCCAGATTAAAAAAGTCCAATTTTATCTTCTCCTCCCCACAGATAAAAACGAAGCAAGTCCATTTCTTCTCTTCTTTTTCTCCCCCACAGATAAACAAGAAAGTCCATTCATCTTTCCCTGCCTCCACACAGATAAAAACAAAGCAAGTCCATTTCATCTTCTCCTCCCCAAAGATAAAAACAAACAAGCCCATTTCTTCCTTTTTCCTTCCCCACAGATAAACGAAGAAAGTCCATTTCATCTTTCTCCTCCCCACAGATAAAAACAAAGAGGTCCATGTCTCTTCTCCTCCCCTCAGGTGATGTCCAGGGACAGCGGGGCCTCATGTCCTCCCCTTCCTGCACCGGAAGTCCGTGGCCGCGTGTGCTCGTGACTCAGGATCGAACCGTCGACTGCTGCCCTGGACAGCTCAAGGCAACTTACGGAAGCGCTGCGGCGTTCCGCTTCCTCCCCGGGTCAAGGTCATCTGCTGGACATCAGGTGACATGGCGTCGTACTTTCTCCACAGTCCATGATATATTGTTGCTGTACTTATGTATTGGTGTAGTGTTCTGTGATTGATAAAACATTTTGGTGTGGGTACACCTCCACACTGGTAATCGTGGTGTGTGGTGTGTGTGTGTGTTGCGTGGTGTGTGTGTGGTGTGGTGGTGTGTGGTGTGTGTGTGTGTGTGTGTGTGTGTGTGTGTGTGTGATAGTATGTTGTGTGCGTGTGTGTGTGTGTGTGTGTGTGTGTGTGTGTGTGTGTGGTGTGTGTGTGTGTGTGTGTGTGTGTGTGTGTGTGTGGTGCGGTGTGGTGGTGTGTGGTGTTGTGTTTGTGTGTGTGTGTGTGTGTGTGGTTGTGTGTGTGTGTGTGGTGTGTGTGTGTGTGTGTGTTGGTTGTGTGTGTGTGAGGTCAAACGTCACCCTGGTCTCCCCTTTCCTTTTCTCCTCCCCCCCCCCCCCCCCCCCCCCCCCCCCCCCCCCCCCGCCTTGTGCCTTCACTCCCCCTTCCCGTCCCTCCTCCTTTCAGACCGTTGATGGTGGCGCTCTGTCTGGAATTATTTTGTAATAATCTTCACCATGTTTGCAGCTCAAGTTGTGTTGTATATGACTTTACAGTAGTAGTATAGTACGTAGTAGTAGTAGTAGTAGTATAGTAGTAGTAGTAGTAGTAGTAGTAGAAGTAGCAGTAATAGTAAAGTCATAACACCAGTATCATTGATATTGTTGTCGTCGTCGTCGTCGTCGCATCGTCATCGCCCATCATCATCATCATCATCATCATCATCATCATCATCATCATCATCATCATCATTATCGATAGTAGTATAAGTATTAGTAGTAATAGTAGTAGCAGTACTAGTAGTAGTAGTAGTGGTGGTAGGAGTGGTGGTGATAACACCATGTCATTGACATTATTGTCGTCGTCGTCATCATTATCATCGTCATCGTCATCATCATCGATAGTAGTAGTAGTAGTAGCAGTAGTTTGTAGCAGTAGTAGTAGTTCTTGTAGCAGTAGTAGTAGTAGTAGCGGCAGCAGTAGCAGCAGTAGGGATGCTGTTGTTGCTGTCGTTGTCGCTATTGTCGTAGCATTTTCACGGCTTTTCTTCTTCTTCGTCATCATTCATCACTTCCCCACCATCGTTATCCATCATCACCCCTGTGGTTGCTTGGTGGCCAGCAAGGGGAACAAACAAACAAACAAACAAACAAACAAACAAACAAACAACAACAAAGCAGCCTCCAAGGGTCAGTGTTGTTTGCAGATACCGGCCGGACTGGCAGCCCCGGCCCACCCTACGTCAGTCCAGCGACGTGGCGCTGCACGAGCTGCGGCGGGAAGGGCAGAGGAGCCCGGTGTCGCCCCGGCGGCTGCCGCCCGTCTGGAACCGCTTCCCACCTGCCCCAGACCTGCAGAACCCTGTCCGCCAACAGTCTCAACTCCCCCTAGCCACGTCCCCCCCCCCACCCCCCACCCCCTCTCCCCACGGTGTCCTTCCCCGGTGGAGACTGATCCCCTCTCCCTTCCGTTGCCTCCCCCCCCCCCCCTCTCCCTCCCACCTCCCCTCCTCCCCCCTCCCTTCCTCCTCACCACAAGCTGCAGTTCAGTTTCCTGCCTACTACAAGCTCCGGTCTGTTTGATTCGGTTGCTGGGCGGTGTTCGCAATGGTTTGCCGGCGATGTGGCCAGTAATGTTGCCAGCAATGTTGCCGGCAAGGTTGCCAGCAATGCTGCCAGCAATGAGGCCAGCAATGTTGCCACAAGTGTTGGGCAAGTGTGTCGCGCCGACAACGTTCTTCTGTAACGTCACCCACCACCCATCCCGTTCCAGAAGGCACGGAACTCTTTGGGATTCAGATGGATGTTTTTTCCCCAGTGGTTTGTGTCAGAAGAACCTCCAAGGCAAAAAAAACAACACAACAAAACAACAACAACAAAGACACATAAAAAGAAGAAAAAGGAGAAGAAAATAAGTCAGGGCCGCACACCTGAAAAAACAAACAAACCCGGACACCTTGAGTAACTCCAAAAGAAACTCCTTTCAGGTGAGTCTAAATGTATACATTGTGTGACAAAGTTTGGATGATGATATTGCCCTGCACATCAACTGGAAGGACATAAATTTAAAAAAAAAGTGGCTACGTATACGTGAAAGGATCGAGTTCCAAACTAAAACAATGAAATGAGGAGGGAAAGCTAACGAGGTGTCCCATGTTGTATGTCTGAATCCCTCACTCATTACATGGCGTACACAGAACACAACGTGATGAGCTGCTGAGAGCTGTCATTTGTGGTGTGTGGCCTCCAGATGACGTCATCGTGATCATTTCTGGTGAACAACATGTTTCTGTGTGTTACTGTGATCGAGACTTTTTTCTTCTTCTTCTTTTCTAGAAGTCAAGATATCCAAACAGATTGGAATACCCACGCACACACGCACATCATCGAATCATGCCAGGAAGATAAATGAACGAATGATTGATGTGTGAATAAAACAAAAAATCCATCAAACCGCATCTCTGTTTCACATTGTGCAAAAGGTTAACCCAGTCTTGTTTCTCTTACAACACACCATCTTCTTTTTTTTCTTCTTCTTTTCTTTACATATACATCATCTCTCCTTCTTCTTCTTCTTCTTCTTCTTCTTCTTCTTCTTCTTCTTCTTCCACAGTCTTTCCTTCAACTGCAAGCAGATTCCCAAGAAGACGATTCAACACAAGTCAGTTGAAAGCTGGTGTATGCTGAAGAAATTAAAACGCTTTGCTGAAGGGGCTGTGAAACCCAAGACCTGCTTGAGATATTCATGACCTACCCCCTAATGCCTGTGATGCTAGTTGCATGTCTGTGAAACCTCTCGTCAGACACGGAATTTCCCGCTGAAACGCTGCGTCATAACTGTCGCTGGAAAATGGGGACGTGAAGACGCCTACAAACATTTACACTGGAACTTTGCTGTTTTGTTGATGACTCAGTGTCGACTCTCCGTCTGGCTGCGATGGGTTAGTGTGTAACCTTGTGTGTGCGCCCTCGTCAGGATGTGCAATGACGGTGTGTTTCCGGCAACATTGGTATATGAAGCTGAAAATGACTGTTTAATAAAGTCAGCCCGGACACGTGAGAGAAGTAAGTGTGGAATCAAATATCACGTGTTGAAACTGAGAAAAAGAAGGGGGGGGGGGGGGGAGGGGGGGGGGGGGGCTTTGACACGTTTACTGACTCGTTCAACTTGACTGTGATTTCTTGTTAACTTTGGATCCAGTGTCAACTTTTCACATCAAATTGTAAAAAAGTCTATTTCTAGATTTCATAGACGCCATGTTACCCTCCTCCTCCTCCTCCTCCTCCTTCTTTTCCTCCTCCTTATCCTCCTCCTCCTCCTCCTCCTCCTCCTCCTTCTTTTCCTCATCCTTATCCTCCTCCTCCCTCCTAATTCATAGACGCCATGTTCCTTCTCCTCCTCTTGCTCCTCCTCCTCCTCCTTCTCCTTCTCCTCCTCGTCCTTCTCCTCCTCATCCTTCTTCTTCTTCTTCTTCTTCTTCTCATTCTTCCACTCTTAAACTTCCTTCTCTTCCTCCTCCTCCTCCTCCTCCTCCTCCTCCTCTCTCCTCCTCTCTTCTTCTCTTCTCTTCCTCCTCATTCTTCCACTCTTAAACCTTCCTTCTCTTCCTCCTCCTCCTCCTCCTCCCTCCCATCCTCTCCTCCTCTTTCCATCCTCTCTCTCCATCCTTCTCCCTCCCTCTTCATTTGTTCATGTTTACAGTCACTTCTCTTCTTCTTCCTCTCTTCCTTTCCGTTCCTCTTCTCTCGTTTTGTCCCCCTCTACTCTCGTTAATGCTTTTCTCTCTCCGCCTTTTGAGGCAATAATGCTTATGTCCGATGTTACGCGTAGCATCAATATGTCTTTTCTTTTTCTTTTTCCAATTTTCATTTTTGCCCGTTGTCAGAGTCTTGTGCCCCATTTGTAGACTTTAGTGAGCGTTTTCGTTTTTCTCTTTTCTTATTTCTCTTTCTATTTTACTTGATCGGCATTTAAAAATTTTTTTTCTTTTTTCTTTTTTTACTTCTAAGTTTTACTATGACATTGACTGGTTGCTTTGTAATTTGTTGTAGTCTCATTTCGCCAATTTTTAACTTTTCTAACGTTTTTCTTTTTAATTTTTATTCCTAAAGTTAACTTTTGCTACTTCTAACGTTTTCATTAAGACATTGGTTGGCTGCTTCGTGATTTCTTGTGCTCTCATTTTGCCCTTTGTTGTTGTTGTTGTTGTTGTTGTTGTTTCATTTCTAACATAAACTTTCTTTCTTTCATCCCATCTATTATCATTTTAAGGTAGGTTGCGTCTGTCTTCATTGACTTCTCCTGGTGCCCCCCCCCCCCCCCCCCTCCCTCTTTCGCTCTTCTCCTTTTTGTGTTCGTTGAATTATTGACAAGATTACCAAAAATTCACGACAAAGAGTGATTATTTTGTTGTCGTTTGGAGAAAAAACAATTCATGGACTTGATGTCTAAATCATTCTTTTATTGTATTTATTGCACAATATACTAAAAAAAAAAAGTTGTTAATGTTCTTCTCTTCTTTTCTGTTTTTTTTTTTCTTTTATCTTTTTTTTTTGCCTTTGAATTTTTTTTTTGCCTTTGAATTTTTTTTTTTTTTGCCTTTGAAATATAATGTTAGAGACTATGTAGCTCTGTTTGAGCGAAGTAGTAAAACTGCTGACGTCGTAACTCGAGACGCTAGGTCGGGTATCGTCTGCTTTTTTTTTTTTTTTTTCAAGTGCATTGATCCTGCTTCCACCTTTTTATTCCTCTAGCAATATGAATTATTCATGAAGAAGGAAGGCGTGACATCGGGATAATTCTGACTGATCGGTGTGGCGCGTTTCCATTGGCTTGCGGATTGGGTGACGTAAGCCCCCGTTCATTGCTCGAAGTCTTCTCTTCATGAATGTTGTTGAGTATGTGGACATTTATGCATACGTCTCATGTTGATAGGCACGAATGTGAAATCAAAAACTGGGGGTCGGGAAATAGCAGAATTCTGCTTTTTTTTTTCTGGTTGTGATTTAACGTTTAGTGGATTGTGCCAGAGCAAGTGGCAAAAAAAAAAAAAAAAAAAAGTGGTGATATACAAGTGCCAGTGGATGGCACGCTATGTCCATAGACATGTTGTACATATACACCGTGTTGGCAAATGACACTGTACACGATGTCCATAGATTGTACATGTACACCGTGAATAACACTGCACACCACTTGCTTAGTTTGCCGTTACACCGTTTGGCGACTGACACTACACAGGGATGTCCTTAGACTGTACATGTACACACCATGAATGACACCGTACACCACGTCCATAGATTGTCCCTGTACACGGCGTTGGCAAATGACACCATGTCCTTAGACTGTACATGTACACCATGTCTACAAATGACATTGTACATCATGTCCATAGGTAGTCCATGTACACCGTGTCTACAAAAGACACTGTACACCATCTCCATACATTGTACATGGTCACCATGAAGACCAATGACACTGCACACAATGTTCATGGATTGTACACGTACACCACGACGAGCAATGACACTGTACACCATGTCCGTAGCTTGTACATGTATGTATACAATGCTGAAAATGACACTATACACTATGTCGAAAGACGGCACATTACACCATGTCGACTAATGAAAGTGTACAGAATGTCAATGAATGGCAAGATGAACACCACATGGATAGACGGTACATAAATACAATGTCACTAAGTGACGTATCTATCTGTCAACCTGTCTGTTGTGGCTGGCTGGTCAACGTCATTCCTTCTTATCAATCTCTCTTCACCCCCCCCCCCCCCATCCCCCCCCCTCCCCCTCTGTTTTTGTTGTTGCTTTGCTTGTGTTACCTCTTTTCTGACACTCATCTGTATACAAAGTGATTATATGTGGTCACGCTGTTCTACATGATGTGGTGTGTGTGTGTGTGTGTGTGTGTGTGTGTGTGGTGTGCGTGTGCGTGTGTGTGTGTGTGTGTGTGTGTATGTATGCATGTGAGTGCGTACGCATGCATGTGTGCGTGCTTACGTGCGTGTGTGCGTGCGCGCGCGTGCGCGTGTGTGTATGTGTGTGTGCGTGTGTGCCTGCACGCGCACAGTGGCGAGTGGCTGTGGCGGTGTGTGTGTGTGTGTGTGTGTGTGTGTGCACTTTAATGTTGCAATTTTCTCTGCGCTTACAAGCACTGGCCAATCAAAGTTGGCAGACCGATGCATGTTTCATGAAATCTTCCCAACCACCCCTTGCTCGAAGATGTCACCGAATTATACAGGCCGTGAATCCGTGAATCTGTAATTAGCGTTTTCTGCATCATTTTCAATGCAACAGACTTGACGACATCTTCTACATTTTATCAGTTTGCAATTACTCGTGTAGACTGACAAAAGATTCATCGTATATGTTATACAAAGTTTGTGACAAATAGAAAGCAGCATTCTTTGAAATTCAGACCCACGAAAGTGATTTCTAACAAGCAAGGAAGCTGGTATAGATACAAGATTATGACTGTATTGAAACTGACACAGGCCACGTATAGGTGTGATCTTGCCAAATACAGCAAAATAAGACCAAATGTCTCAATCAGTATGGTTAATCAAAAACAAAAACAAACAAACAAAAAACCCAGACAAACAAACAAAGACAACCTGTATGAAGGAATGTTTCGAAGTGCAGGCGGAAACCGAAACAAACTTTTAAAAAAATTGCTATTCCACTGAACAAAAGAGACAAACCCAAACAAAAGATACTGTCTTATTATTTGTTTGTCTCCATCATTCGGCGGAATAGCAATTTGTCTCTTCAGTCTGCATTGAAGCAGCAAATTGAATTGTCTCCCCTGTTTTGACTCGGAGACATCTCTTAAAAAAAAAAAAAAAAAAAAACTGTACAGATGCAAATCTGCATTAAAGCAAGCAAGTTAAACAGTGTGGCTTGTTTTAATGCGGATAGATCTTTTTAAAAAACTGTACAGATACAAATCTGCATTAAGGTAAGCAATTTAAAACTGTGTGGCTTGTTTTAATGCGGCTAGATCTTAACAAAAAACAGTACAGATACAAATCTGCATTAAAGTAAGCAATGTAAAACTGTGTGGCTTGTTTGAACGCGGAGAGATCTCTACGAAAACTGTACAGATACATCGCAATGCTTTTTTCTTCTTTTTTTTTGTTGCTTTCTCTTTCTTTTTTCTTTTTTTTTTTTAGATTATTGCCAAAAGAATTCAAAGTGCTTACCGTGGGGAAATCCAAAATGAAAACATCAAATAAAGGCAAGACGTGATATGTTTCTCGTAGAAATAAGACGCTGCAGGCTTACATCTGCGCGGTTTTTTTTTGTTTTTTTTTACTAGCAAAACAGAAAATGTTCCAGATCAACTCAACAGCATCAAAGCTATAAGGCAGTTCAGGACTTCAAAAGAGTGACTCACCAGACAAAATGCAGATATAATATAAAATCATCATTTATTTGAACGCGTAACGATGCCAGTTTTAAAGGTGTAAAGCAAGCCAAAGTACGGTTTCCAGAGGCATGATAAGCTGGATGCACGTGAATTGTTTGACACACTGACTGTTTGAGGCGGTTTCTTTATGGAAAGATCCACACGAGATTACGGAGGTAAGTGTTAGGCATTCATGCAAAAACGAGTACCTATTCACTCGCTCACCTGCACTGCGAGAAAGAGGCAGGTGCCCGTTGACTTTCAGGATAACAAGCCATAAAGCTGCATCCTGCATAGTTCACAGGTCACAGAATGGAAACTAAACTCATATATCCGGTTACCTCCTGATTCCTCGGACCTGAATGGTGTACATGACAGCTGGACACACACGGCTGAAAGTGGCGTTCAAGCAGTGATAGGATGTACAGCGGTTTAGATGAATCATAAGACAAGGGATGTCAAACATCTGGGGTATGCTGACAAACAACCTTTGAAATATACTAAAAGATTTGGATCTTCAGAATAAGATTCCTCTGAACTATCTTTTTTTTTAATTAAAAAAAGTTGTCTGATTATCTATTCATCCATCTGTCTCTCTATCAGTCAAATCGACCCATCCATCCATCCATTTATCTATCTATCTATCTATCATCTATCTATCTATCTATCTATCTATCTATCTATCTATCTATCTATCTATCTATCTATCTATCTATCTGTCTGTCTGTCTGTCTGTCTGTCTGTCTGTCTGTCTGTCTGTCTGTCTGTCTGTCTGTCCTCTCTGTCTCTCTGTCTGTCTATCTCTCTCTCTATCTCTATCTTCTACTTACCTACCTACTTACTTACCTACCTACCAATCTATCTATCCGTCTATCTATCTATCTATCTATTTGTCTATCTGTCCATCTATCTATCTAGCTATCTATTTATATACTTTTCTATGTATATATCTGTCTGTTTGTCTGTCTGTCTATCTAGCAATACATCTGTCTATATACACAATACGCGCGCGCACGTACGTGCATGCGTGCGTGCATGCGTGAGCGCGCACGTGTGTGTGTGCGTACGTGCGTGCATGCGTGTGCGTGCGTGCGTGCGTGTGCGCGCGCGCGTATGTGTGTGTTGTGTGTGTGTGTGTGCGCGCGCGCGCGCGAGGGTGCGGGCGCGGTCGCGTGTGTGCGTGCGATTATTTTGAGAATAGAGCACAGGTGAAATAAAAATATATATTCTTACCATCCGTTCTGGCATCAGGTTAGAATCATATGTTTTTTTGTCGTTCCATGCTTTCAATGACACGACAATTATAAGAGGAGCGTAAGTTATCTTTGAATTGGCGATGAAGTTGTTCACATTCGCAAGAAACAAACGCAATAAATCACAGTCTGAAATATCCAACATGACGTCTTTGTACAGGCAAAGAGCCCGTATAGTTGGGTGAAAACGTGTACTCAAACGCTGAAACGCACAGTTAACTGACTTAACATATTTTTGCTTAAATGGGATGGGAATAGAAAAAAAAAAGTTTGTGTTTTGGGTACTGTTGCAATATCTATAACTTCTTAAGCGGAAGCATACTTCTAGTGTGTGTGTGTGTGTGGTGTGTGTGTGTGTGTTGTGTGTGTGTGTGTGTGTGTGTGTGTGTGTGTGTGTGCAGGCTGACATTTCCAGTATTTCTGATTTCTGACAGTAATGTGCAAGAAATCAAATTTTATAGAGAGGAAGAGTTCCGGAGATGTAAACATAATGGTGTTTTTTAAAATCGTTTTTTCCCCTAAAAAACTGGTCGTGACGCGCTTTTTGCTTAAGCTTTGGTTAAAATGATACCTCTTTCCGACATGGCAAGTGATAGTTTCAGGATTCCGTCTGGGCGAACTGGCTGGTAAACTTGCTATTCTACTTACGATATGTATTTCAGACAGACTAGAATAGCTTCAGAAATTTTCGCTCGTGACACCGCGTCAAAATCCATACATATGAAGATTACTCCATTTTTGAGAAAGGGAAAAACGCTTCAACGATCAAGATCAGAAAAGAAAAAAAAAGTAAATTACTGTGTCATGGAACATATATGCCAAGCTCAAAACAAACAAAAAAAGAAATATTAATCACAACAGAAGCCGGACTTAAGATATAGCTGTTGTTTTTTTCTGGCCTACACGGGGGCAGATAAACAAAATCTTTAGCTGCACTTATTCAAAACCATTATCCGTTTATGAGTTAATAACCTTAAACTCTACAGAGTACCAAATGCCAAAGAAACTGGGAAACACCAAATAGATGTAGCGTCAACAACAACATATTCATCTCGTATGCGACTTCGTCAACAAACCGCTGAAACTAGACACCCTCCCTGTACGGTCCATTCTAACTGGCCAAAAAAAAATATCGATGTCTATAAAAGTAACCAAAATGATAATTCCAGAAAAAAATGAAAATCTACGGGCTGTTGCGATGATTTTCCGAATGATCTTGGCAAAAGAGCGTGGAACAAAATGATGTCTGAAAGATTGTTTCGCGCGGCGGGCCAGCCCGCCAAATGCAATCACCCTGCCAGACGCAAATGAACGACTGCCGCAGTAGTTAGACAGGTCGTTACCGCCCCACCACCAAGAATACGGACTGGCTTGAAGTCCGTTAACCAGAGAACAGGGAATCTGTAATCACGACTGGGATACCGTAGAACATGTATGTTAGTATCAGAAGAGTCTTAACTGACTAGGGATACTGAACGTAATTTGTATCGGAAAAGTCTTAACTGACTAGGGATCTGAACAACGTGTATTGTATCAGAAGAGTCTTAACTGACTAGGGATACTGAACAATATGTATACTAGTATCAGAAGAGTCTTAACTGACTAGGGATACTGAACAACTGTATTTATTATCAGAAGAGTCTTAACTGACAAGGGATACTGATGAACAACGTGTATTCGCATCAGAAGAGTCTTAACTGACTAGGGATACTGAACAATATGTATACTAGTATCAGAAGAGTCTTAACTGACTAGGATACTGAACAATATGTATACTAGTATCAGAAGAGTCTTAACTGACTAGGGATACTGAACAATATTACTAGTATCAAGAATCTTAACTGACTAGGGATACTGAACAACGTGTATTTCGTATCAGAAGAGTCTCAACTGACTAGGGATACTGAACAATATGTATACTAGTATCGAAGAGTCTTAACTGACTAGGATACTGAAGAACGTGTTCAGTATCGGAAGAGTCTTAACTGACTAGGATACTGAACAACGTGTTCTGCTGTGAGCCTGTGAGCTGGGGGTTCTGCTGTGAAGCCTGTGAGCTGGGGGTTCAGTGGTAAGAAGTAGTGTGCGGTCTCTGAAACGTCCAGTGGATTGACTGATTTCCGACCGGGGAATACACGGAGTACGGAAGAGACCAGTTGCCTTTGGCGCGGTGGGTAGTACTGCGGACTCTCCCGCCTGGGATGTCGTGGGTTCGATTCCGATTTTGTTGGCCCATCGTCTCTACCCAGAGTTGAGTGTGCTACTGGCTCAGTGGGGAAGACAAGACGAAGGTCATCCACTGAACGGATGCGGCGTTTCAGAGTGTTGCTGGAATCTTCCCACAGAAGATGAGACAGACCACAAAAAAAGGAAAAGAAAAGAAAACGAAGAAAGAAAGAAACCTGTGTGTGTGTGTGTGTGTGTGTGTGTGTGTGTGTGTGTGTGTGTGTGTGTGTGTGTGTGTGTGTGTGTGTGTGTGTGTGTGTGCGTGCGCGCGCGCGCGCGTGTGTCTGTGTGTGTGTGAAATGAAGGGGCAGAGATGGGACATTGTGAGAAGTTTGGGGTAGGAATTGGAAGAAGCCGGCGCTTGGGGCACATGAAAGTCTATCTCTGTCGCACTGTCTTCCAACTCGCTACTTCGCACTGAACCAACTGTTTCACAAACCTGGAAACGACTTATTGTGCTGGTACTCTTATCCCGTTCCTTTTTTCTATGTTACGTCAAATAACTTCGTGACTTTCAAAGTAATGAAACTGTTCCGATCCTGATTCCATGGGTAGGTCAAAGGTGGCCGGGAAGTCATCGGGAACAAGTCGACTCTCAGACATAACCTGTCAGTCAGGGAACAGGAAACTGACAGCGAAACTTCAGCCAGAATACTAATTGAGAATGGGGGGGTCGCAGACATCCTCCACCCCCACCCCCTCTCCCCCCCCCCCCCCCCCCCCCCCGCCTCCCGCCGCCCTTTCCACCTCTCCACCCCACCATCCACCCTCCCTCCATCTCCGCCTTCACCACCACCACCGCCACCCCATATCCCTCCATCCCCTCTCACCATGTTGCTCCCAAACTCTCGACATAGTCTGATCCTCACAGCACAGTCTGTGCGCCCATTGTGTGCGAGTCTTTTGATTCCGTCAGAAAGGGCAGGCTCTGTAGCTGTTTACAGGCGAAGAAGACAGACATCTGTCTGCACGCTTTGCTTCCTCTGTTTACAGGCGAAGAAGACAGACATCTGTCTGCATGCCTTGCTTCCTCTGTTTACAGGCGAAGAAGACAGACATCTGTCTGCATGCCTTGCTTCCTCTGTTTACAGGCGAAGAAGACAGACATCTGTCTGCATGCCTTGCTTCCTCTGTTTACAGGCGAAGAAGACAGACATCTGTCTGCATGCTTTGCTTCCTCTGTTTACAGGCGAAGAAGACAGACATCTGTCTGCATGCCTTGCTTCCTCTGTTTACAGGCGAAGAAGACAGACATCTGTCTGCATGCCTTGCTTCCTCTGTTTACAGGCGAAGAAGACAGACATCTGTCTGCATGCCTTGCTTCCTCTGTTTACAGGCGAAGAAGACAGACATCTGTCTGCATGCCTTGCTTCCTCTGTTTACAGGCGAAGAAGACAGAAATCTGTCTGCATGCTTTGCTTCCTCTGTTTACAGGCGAAGAAGACAGACATCTGTCTGCATGCCTTGCTTCCTCTGTTTACAGGCGAAGAAGACAGACATCTGTCTGCATGCCTTGCTTCCTCGCTGGCTGCCTCATCCACCGTTGACCGTTCAGCCTCATGTGGTGTGCATGCATCACATGTGAGTTAATACAGGCATGAATGCTTCTTGTCTTCTTCTTCTTCTTCTTCTTCTTCTTGTCGTTGCTGTTGTTGTGTTGTTGTTGTGTTGTTGTTGCTCTTCTTCTTCTTCTTCTTCTTCTTCTTCTTCTTCTTCTTCTTCTTCTTCTTCTTCTTCTTCTTCTTCTCCTCCTCCTCCTGCTCCTCCTCCTCTCCTCCTCCTCCTCCTCTCCTCTCTCTTCTTCTTCTTCTTCTTCTTCTTCTTCTTCCTTCTCTTCTTCTTCTTCTTCTTCTTCTTCTTCTTCTTCTTCTTCTTCTCTCTCTCTCTCTCTCTCTCTCTCTCTCTCTCTCTCTCTCTCTCTCCTCTCTCTCTCTCTCTCTCTCTCTCTTCCCCTCTCTCTCTCTCTCTCTCTCTGTCGAACAATGTTTGGTCTCTTTTGAATCTTCTTGAATTGCTGACATTGATGGCTAAACTCTGTGAAGGTCAACGTACCGAAAATGGAATCATACGTTCATGAACAGTCACCTTTCCGCTGTATCCTTCGTTAAGGACATCTCACAGATATAGTCCACCTTTCCCCTGTATCCCTGTCGTTAAGGAACATCTCACATGATATAGTCCACCTTTCCCCTGTATCCCTGTCGTTAAGGAACATCTCACATGATATAGTCCACCTTTCCCCTGTATCCCTGTCGTTAAGGAACATCTCACCTGATGTATGTCGTCGGTTACAGATCATAAAGAAAGAACGTGAACAGGGAGATTCCAAAGGCAGGAAATCGTTCAGGCTGTTGACTCCTTTCCTTTAACCCAATCGGGTCGTGATGGAAATTGTGTTCCAACACTTCTACTTTGTTTGTGAGAGCGCGTCGGTCATGGAGATCATTTTTCAAATCAAATATTAAGAAAACTATCAATTCTACTGACTTAAGGCTAAACTAAGTTTAATTTTCATGCTATTATCTATCCGCTTAATTTTTTTTTTTTTACTTCTATGCATGCAATTTTGATCTTTGTTTGTTTTTTTGTCTACTTGATGAAGAAGTATTGCCCCTTTCACCGCGACTCAACTGAGTTAATGCTTTATCTTATGCTTTGTTTATAGGGTGTTTAATAAACCGCAAGGAAAAGATTTGTTCCGAAATGATATGCACGGAATAGTGCTTTACACACTGTCCCCTCTTTGGTCCAACATAACATTGATTTTGGCAATAAGTTGGTACCCGTCAATCGCTTGGTCAGTCGTAGTTTGACTGATGCTTGTTGTAATGATACTGAATAATGTGACTCTGGCAAACTGTTAGATATGTGTTTGAAAGACATCCTAATGATGCATAGTTCCACTTACTGATCATGTTTGGTTGTCCTCAACGGTCCATGCCTGTCGCACACAATACAAAGTGAACAAATATTTGAAGGAATAATAAATGTACAATTTTCATGTGATGGCAGTGATTAACTGTCCTCCACGTGTAATTTAGCTGCAACCATGATCGCGTCTTCTCTTGCTTGTTTTCTCTCTTCTGAATGTCTTCAAGGTTCAGATCTGCTTTTTTTTTAAAAAGTGAGAGTAGCTCTGTGTCTGTGGACACATTGTGGATTATTCTGCGTCAGCCTGTTTGACAATGTAGCCATCATATAGGACGTCAACTGTCGGGAAGTCCCAATGGCTTCGGAAGACATTTTGAATTGGAGGAGGTAGTGGGGAAGGGGGAAGGGGGGGGAGGCAGTCGGAGGGGGGGGGGAAGTGGCGGGGTGGGGAGGGCCGCCCAACC
>CM031621.1:48092266-48094766 GCA_018398815.1 Conus ventricosus | reverse complement strand
TAACCTTTTTTGCGAGTTGTTTTTACCCACTGACACCAAAACATTGTGGCTTTGCATTTTACTCACTGTAGTGTGTCCTCTGCTTTTTCACGAGGACACAATTTTCACGTGATCTGACCTCAGTTAACGACACAGTGGCACTTTTGCCGAGTAAGGTGAAAATGCGGCAACTTGGGGACAGGGCCATAAACTCCGTCCGTGACAAAGTGATCTGCCGGCTTTTTCGTGATCAGAACAGAAAAGGCCAAGTTGCACTCAGACACATTTTGCAGTTTGTACAATAACCTGCCAGGCTATGTCGGATTTTCCAAATATTGCAACATTTTGGAGCGGCCGTGTCGCGTTTCTAACCGTAAAGACTGTAATAATGATTTATAGCGTTTAATCTTACATAAGCCCCAAGTGCTTACAAATTAAAAAAAAAAAACATAAATGAAACCAATAAGAAGATAAGTAAAAGTACCACGCACCTACAATCAGGAGTGCATATTCACACACACACACACACACACACACACACCACACACACACACCACACACACACAAGTCGCAGAATTAATTGAGGTGAAGGGAAGGGGAAAAAAAAAAGAACTGCTATTGCCAGGCGAAGAGGGTTCTTATAAGAGATGCCTTGAAGGAAGACAGAGAGTTTGAACTACGCAAAGTATGGGAGTTTATTCCAAGAAACCGGACCCTGAAATTAATCTTTTTTTTCTTTTCATTTGTTCGTTCGCCGAAACAGAGTAGGGAGAAAAATCTCTGTGGATGTTTTTTTTCCCCTCTTTTTGTGCATGACTCTCGTTTGCAAATAGGTGGATACAGGCGTTTCATCGCAAATTATCGTTAACGTTAAGTAATTACTCAGGTATCCTGATAGACTATGGTGTCTGTCTGTCTGTGAGCCATAATGTTCAGGTGAGGGCTTGAAGCGGTCCGAATCACTGCTTTGGGAGAAGCTCTGCTGGGCCTTCACGGTTTGTTTGGCTTTCTTAGTATAGAGGAAGGAGCCAATAATAATAATTTTTAATCAGTCTTTTCTGGCCAACTGGCCTATACAGACAGGAGAACTGGTCATTCAAAATTGTATACATGGTGAGTAGCAAAACATTTCAATCAGGATGTAGTTTGGCATCTCAGTTTCATAGCTCCACAAATATAAGTCGCAACTCTAAAGGCTAATTTTCCACTAAGATTTGTGAATGGCAATTGTACTTTTAGAGTTGATGGGAAGCGGTAGTAATACAGAGGGATATGTCGTTTACGGAGTGCAGCATACCTTGGGTACACAAGCAAAAAATGAACAAGATCTTCAACACAGTTCACATCTCAGACTTTACAAATTGGATTTGACAAACATTTGACAAACATTTGCCATAACGTGGGATTCCATTTAGTGGGAGTGGATTTGATTTAACCAGACAAAGAACACGACGGTGCTCATGATTTTCTAACTGGCTTATATAGGTGGCCCTTAAGATTTCTGGTTGGTATAAGATATAGTCTTCCTGTTACAACTGATTCATGCCAGCACTGACGGAAATTATAGAGGAAGGAACCGTGTGTGTGTATGTACTGGGCTGAGGTGATCACTCACGGTGAAGTCAGCTTACGCCAGTAGGGGAACGGTTGGAAACCCTACCTCTGACACGCAGCGAAGTAGCAGACTTTTTTCAATCACTTACTTTCGGTGGCTGAACGTTTTTCCTTTCTTTCTGTCTGTCTGTCTGTCTGTCTGTCTTTCTTTTGTTCTTTTTTGCTGGGACAGTACGTCTCCAAAGTCTGGAACTTTGAAACACTTTTTTTTTTGGCGATCTTTTGAGCCATTTTTCGTGTCAGCCTCTGTGCGAATCTTCATTGCGCAAAGATGAGTTAGTAATGCGAAGGAGCGGGTGCGCTGGTGTTTTGAAAACTTGTTGAACTTGAGCCTGTGTTGGGCAAGGTTCCGTTTGTTGACAGCCATAAGAGTTAGACTGCAGCAGAGACATTGAACGTGGATCCCACAGGGAGAGCAGCTTGCTAACCCTTTTGTTGTGTCGAGAGCTTGCGTTGGATTTCTCTATGTGTGTGTGTGTGTGTGTGTGTGTGTGTGTGTGTGTGTGTGTGTGCGTGCGTGTGTGTGCGCGTGCGTGCCAGTGTGTGCGCGCGCACGTGCCAGTGTGTGTGTGTGTGTGCGTGCCTGTGTGTGTGTGTGCACACGCGCGCATGCCAGTGTATATATATATGTGGTGTGTGGTGTGTGTGTGTGTGTGTGTGTGTGTGTGTGTGTGTGTGTGTGTGTGTGCGTGCGTGCCAGTGCGCGCGCGCGTGTGTGTGTGTGTGTGTGTGTTCCAGTAACAACGCCATAAGCTGGACTGGTGGTCCTGTAAAGTGTAACGTCAGAGAGATTTCCGACCAGCACAGCCTCTATATTGCTATCGTCGTTAGGCGCTAATAAATCAAGCGGCACTTTCCCTTCGCGCCGCCCCCGCCCCCCCCCCCCCCCCCCCCCCCCCCCCGCCAC
>CM031621.1:48088677-48092166 GCA_018398815.1 Conus ventricosus | reverse complement strand
GGTAATTCCCGATCCCGTGTTCCACAAACAAGCGAAGTTTTTTTTTACCGCCTACACAAAAATGATATATCCCGACCCTCCTCCCTCCCTCCCTTTGTATGAGTTTCTTTCCGTCAATGGTGAAATTATGTACGGTCTTCACGTGTAAGCAAAGTCGATCGTTTTCTCCACCCAAAGCGACCTTGGTCTCCGAACTCTTTGAAAGAAGAAGACAACAAACAAATATATAGAGACAACAACGACAAGACCAGAGAAGAAGAGAGAGGAGAAGAGAGAGAAGAAAGAAGAAGAGAAGAGAGAGAGATGGGTTGTGAATGAATGAAAACATTCTGAGAAAAATACCAAATAAACATTTGCTCTTATTCTAACAGCTGTATTCGAACAGCCTATCAAACCTGATTTCAACAGGCCGGATTACAAACAGCGATAGGCCGTGATTCGAACCCGTGATTCGGACAGAGCCTGATTCGGACAGCCGTGATTCCACAGCCTTGATTCGGACAGCCCGTGATTCGGACAGCCGTGATCATGCTGGATGAAAACGATGGCCACTCCCTAGGGGGACTGCAATTCCGCGTGCCTGAGCAATATTATTGTTCCCCCACATCCAACACATCCATCTCCCCCCCCCCCCCCCCCCCCCCCCCCACTTGCAGTCTTTGCTTGAAGGGCATGAACGGAATTGCATTTACAGAGCACCTAAATCTAAACCGTATCTTTGGCATAAGCCATTCTGCCTGATTTTTTTGCCCCAAATAACCAACAACAACAACAAAACAGTAGACGTCCATTTGCAGCCAGTGTGAGGAGATCAGGGACTGTTCCTTCTTCCTGTTCACTGTCCTCAATGTTGTTTATCTTGCCTGAAGAAGACCAAAGAGGTCGAAACGAGTCGTATCTGTGGTGGTAACTAACCCCTTTTTTTATAAAATTTTGAGTCGTGTTTTGTCTTTTCTTTTTTCTTTTTTTTGTCTCTTTCGTTCGGCGGAAAAGCAGTTTTTCTTTCAAGTTTAGAAAAGCATTCAAATGAATTTTTGAATGATCATTTTTTTTAAATCAGTGCCACAAAAGTGCTTAAAAGGGCATCATTGACAAACAGACTCTGAACAATGGACAGGCTGTGTGCAGTCTAGACTGTGTATATGGTCTTATTACCTAGACGTCAGATGACATCATTAACATATTATTATTATTTATTTCTTTTAATATTATTATTACAATTATTGTTATTATTGTTATTATTACTATTACCATTATAATTAACATTCGATTATTTTCTTTTTTTTTATCATTTTTTTCTACTGCCCCGTCCTCTGAGTCACCTCAGAGGCACTAGCACTGCAGCCACGCCACTCATACCCACCCGACCACCCACCCGACCACCCACCCACCCACCCCAAATCCCATCCCATCCCATCCCATCCCATACCATCCGCAGCCACAACCGGGCACCGGCAATCCACAGGGATGGTCAATGCCCAAGTCGCTAAGAGGCAACCCACCGGAGGAGACCACTGCACTGCCGCCGAGTCACTTCGGTGGTGTTTAATGGCGCCTGTTTCTGATCCAACATACGCAGGACACCACCTACTATGCCCCTACTGACGAAAAAAAAATTTGCTCAGTCGCGGAGCTGGCGTGAGTGACTGTCCTACTGGAGGCGCCATCACGTCCATTCAACGACATCAATTATCATCATTATTGTCATTTTCATCTGTACCCTCTCCCCCCCCCCCCCCCCCCCAGCCTCTCGTCTTCTCTGTCCATTCCGTAATTTTAGTCTTTCACCCACGCCACATTTAAATTTGCAACAAGATTAAAGAGCTCAGCGTTTCAGTCATTCCATATTTGCTTTTAATGCCAGAACACAAGAGTTAAACTGCAGAACACAAGAGTTAAACTGCAGAACACAAGAGTTAAACTGCAGAACACAAGAGTTAAACTGCAGAACACAAAGTTAAACGGGCATCAACTGGAACAAACGGGAGAAAAAGTGTCAAAAAATGACTGGACCCAAAACAACAGTGAATGTGTCACAAAGGCAGAAAAAGAGATGGACGACAGCCAAGTTAACATCCCAGTTTCTCTGAAGGGGCATTGAGTTCAGCCCTCTCCTTCCACCACCTTAACCTCCTCCCCTGAGGGGAATCAGGTACCTCTTCATTGCGGGTGGACAGAGAGAGAGAAGGGTTTCCAAGCCGTCAAAATGAATGTTGAGAGCGGTTCATCCTCAGTGCGTCAGGTCCGCAGCCCGACCTTTGATTGTTGGACTTCTGGCATCTGACAGCCGGAAGAAAGAGGAAATGTAGCATAGTCAGAGACTGACAGAGGAAATGACTTTCACGGGAATTTCTACACCACGATGATGATAGTGATGAAGATGATGATGATGATGATGATGATGATGTATTGCTTCAAAGTTCATACCAAACTCGAGTAAAATGAAACTGATATTGAGCAAGTTACTATAAAATACATTAGATATTCAGAGGTGGAGTGTGATGAACGAGCTAGGGGAGGGAGGGAGAGGGGGTTGCTCCATCCAGCTGCTGCCAGAGAAGATGGGGCAGGGTCAGGTTTTAGCGGAGGGGGGCTGGTGTATTTTCAGCCGGGGTCGATGTTGGGGGGGGGGGGGGGTAGGGAAGTCCTCAGTGGGGTTCGGACAATGGAGTAATTAGACTTTTGTTACGCACGAAAGGTTGTCATATTCTTGTGCAAAACCTTCATTTGAAACTGAAAGTCCACTTTAACAACATTCAGACTTTGTGCATGAAAAGATACGCTTGGTCGAGTTTCCAGTTATGAATGAAACAATATTATAAATTTTATGGATGGAAAGTTATGATGAGCAGTTGAGTGCCAGGCAACGTTTTTATAATAGCTAACAATAATCAACATTTGTTCTCTCTCCCCTCTCTCTCATCTCTCTCCTCTCTCTCTCATCTTCTCTCTCTCTCTCTCTCCTCTCTACTCTCTCTCTCTTCTCCCCCCTCTCTGTTAATTTACCCTTTCCCCTTTTTAATCTGGGGAGGGAGAGTTTGAGCCTCCAAGCCCCTCCTTCCACCTATCCTCTGTCTTTGATCGGAGCCAAAAATATTAACCAAGCATCTAGTACTAAGAGAGAGAAGAGAGAGAGAGAGAGAGAGAGAGAGAGAGAGAGAGAGAGAATGCTTTTCAAGCCCGTCGTTTCGATTCCCATCATTCCATTCATCAGTGTCACTTAAATCAAGTTCACAGGGCATTGATTATAAATTGTGTGTGCGATCGTATTGCCCTATCCCGTGTTCCACAAACCAGCAGAGGGCTCTTTCAATTCCAAATAGAAAAGATATTTCTTCGTACCCCATCTCACTCCCTCTCTGTTGTATGGAGGTTTCTTTTCGTCTAATAGACATGGTCTTGAAGACAAATTCGTGACATTGTTTACGGCCTCTTTACGTTTTAGAGCAGAGTCGATCTTTCGTACAAGCAAAGTAATCTTGGTCTCCA
>CM031621.1:48083677-48086177 GCA_018398815.1 Conus ventricosus | reverse complement strand
ACAAAACAAAACACACACACACACACACACACACACACACACAACACACACAAAACACCACACACACACACACACAAAACCCCCAAAAAACCCCGCACGCACGCACGCACGCACACAAAAACATTCCCCAAAAAGGGGCCCCAACACAAAAAAACACACACACACACACACACACACCACAACACCCCAACACAAAACCCAAATTCACCCAAGGCACATGCACAACACACAAAAACCCCCACACAAAACACACACACAAAACACACACACACACAAAACACACACACACACACCCCAAAACACCCCACACCAAGCTTCCCACGAAAGGGCACATGCACAACACACACACCCCCACACACACACACACACAAAACAAAACAAAACCCCACACACACACACCAAACACACACACAAAAACCTCACACACACCACGGCACAGGCCCTTTGAAATGTTTTCACTTTGTGTGGTGTGTGGGGGGTTGTGTTGTTGTGTGTGTGTGTGTGTGTGTTTGTGGAAGAGAGAGAGGAGGAGAGAGAGAGAGAAAAGAGAAGAGAGAGAGAGGGGAGAGAGAGAGAGTTTGGGGGAGTTTTTTTCATGCCCGTTGTTCGATTCCCCCCCAACCCATTCTTTCAGTGCACTTAAATCATGTTCACGGACTTGAATATATTTTTGTGTTTCGATCTATTCCCCAAAACCCCGTTTTCCCCACAAACCAAAAGGGGGCCTTTTTCAATTCCAAATAGAAAAGATTTTTCCCTTCTCACCTCCCCCCCCAAAACCCCCTCTGAAAAAAGGAGTTCCCTTTTCGTCAAATAAAAAATTGGGTCTTTAAGAAAAATTTCCCGGTCCCATTTTTTTGGGGCCCTTTTTATTTTAGGGGGGCGGGAGTCATTTTTCTTTTACAACCAAAGAGATCTTGGTCACCAAACTTTTGTGAAGGGAGTGAGGGACAACAAATTTCCTTCACTTAAAATTAAAAGGGTGGTTTTTAGGGGTTTAAAAACAGCTTGTGGATTTAAACGTTAAAGGCATTTAAACCTTCAACTTTTAAAATTCCTTTGATAAAGCACAATGAAGAGAGAAAACAGAAAAGCCCGACGGGAACCAGAGAAAAGAGAGAGGCAGAGAGCCCAAGGAGAAAGGAAAAAAATGGCCCACACACACACAACAAACACAACACACCCCAACACAAAACACACAAAAAAACGCGCGCGCCGCGCGCGACGCATGCCAAAATACAAATGAAAAAATTTTTTGGCCTCCCCCCACCCCCTCCCCCCCTTTTTCCCTTTTCCCCTCTCTCTCCCCCTCCCCCCCAACTTTTCTCCCCATTTTTAAATTTAACCCCCCCTGTTTTTTAAAAAAAACTGGGCGGAGGGGAGGGGTTGACCCCTTAAAATCCCCCCCCCTTACCCCCCCCCTTCCCTCCACCTATCCTCTGCCCTTCTTTTCTGAGCCGGGGAGAAAAATTCCCCAAGAAATGAATTCCCTTTTTTTTAAATTCCAAAAACCATCCCCCATGCCAAAACAGACAGACCCCACACCCACACCCCACAACAAAACCACACACACACACCACACACACACACACACACACACACCACAAAACACGCACACACACAAAACACACACCCAAAAACCCACACGCATAGAAAAAGCATTCCCCACCCCCTTGGCGCCGCGCTTTTGCACAAAACCCACACACACACAAAACACAAAACCAAAACACAAAACAACACAAAATTTTTAAACATGCAGCACACGCACAACCACGCACAACACACAACACACACACACACCACACACAAAACCCCAAACACAAAAACCCAAAACCCCAACACACACACCCCCACACAAAACACACCACACACCCCCAAAACCCGCACGCACAAACAAAAACACACAACACACAACACCCCAACAACAACACACACACCCCAGGGCCAAACACAAAAACACACAACACAAAACCCACCCCCCACACAAAACCCACACACAAAACACGCGCGCATGCCCAAGCCCTGAGATGAATGCACTCAGTGGTGGTGCGTGTGTGGTTTTTGGTGTGTGAAGTGGTGTGGGTTGTTGTGTGTGTGTTGTGTGTGTGGGGTTGTGTGGGAGGAGAAGAGGAGAGAGGGAGAGACAGTGTTTTTTTTTTCCAACCCGTCGTTCGTTTCCCGCCCATGCCTTTCATCATGCCCACTTAAATCATTTTCACGGGCCCATTGATTATATTTTTTGGTGCGATCGTTTCCCCCTATCCCTTGCCATTTAACCAAAAGGGGGGGCTCTTTAAATTTCCAAAACCCAAAAAAAAGATATTTCTTTTTTACCTCCCCTCACACTCCCTTTTAAAATTGGGGGGAGGTTTCTTTTCGCCCAAATTTATTCGTTCACTTTTTAGAGCAAAGTCGTTTTTTTGGTACAACAAAAGGGGGAATTTTGGTCTCCAAAACCCCTGGGGGGAAATGAGGTGATGGACGAACGGGAATCCCTCAC
>CM031621.1:48003677-48071177 GCA_018398815.1 Conus ventricosus | reverse complement strand
TTACTATGTATTGTCTACTTACTATGCTATTGTCTACTTACTATGTTATTGTCTACTTACTATGTTATTGTCTACTTACTATGTTATTGTCTACTTACTATGTTATTGTCTACTTACATATTCTTTTGTCTCTTACAATGTTTTTGTCTACTTACTATGCTATTGTCTACTTACTATGCTATTGTCTACTTAACTATTGTCCTTATTGTCTAGACTTACAATGTCTTGTATGTCTACTTACTATGTCTTTTGTCTACTTACTATGTCTTTGTCGACTTACTATGCTATTGTCTACTTACTACGATGCTATTGTCTACTTACTATGCTATTGTCTACTTACTTACGATGCTATTGTCTACTTACTATGCTATTGTCTACTTACTATGCTGATCTAAAGCTACTGTTTGAATTAGAAGGCCCAGACCAGGTGTCTGTATCTCATGGGCCTGGTGGACGCCATGATATAGGACAAAAGACACCATAAGTCCAGTCTTGTCATATAGTCTCAGACCAGTGTTGAATGTCACAGCATTATCTTCATCCCCCTCGCCCTCACAGATCATTACAGTCTTCTGTGCCTACTGTCAAGGTGATTTCAGTCTGGATATTTCCTTTCCCCATCCATGTCCAAAGTGAATTCCTGTTACACTCATTGTTGTTCGAAAGCTCAGGAGGACTGTTGCTGGACACAACAGCTCGGTATGGAGCATGGGAAGAGGGTGGGGGGGGGGGGGGCATTCTCTGACCGAGCAAATGTTGTCGTAAGCTTGGGACATAGAAGCTTGTGTCCTCAATGTCAGAACAGGCAGCTCTGAACACCGCTTGGCAGCAGTGTAGTGTCTTCTCTGGTGGGTTTCCTCATGTGGACCTGAAACAGATCAACCCACCATGGAGAGCATTCTGTTCCCTGTGGTTCTATTCCATCAGGGTAGACTTTCTTCTCCTTCTTCTTCTTCTTCTGCGTATGCAGGCTGATACTCCTGCGGACACTCCCTGTATAGACAGGCAAGTATTAAACCCATGTGCCCAACAAAGGGAGTGGAGTTTTGGTCATGCACACAAAACTCCACTCCCTTTGTTCCCTGTGGTTCTGTTCTATCAGGGCAGATCAGCTTATTCTGTGTGGATGATGTCCAGCCTTCGCCAAGAAAACCCACCACAAAGAGACAGCTGATTTCATGTGTATTATGCAGGTCCAAAATGAAATATGTGCTGTACGTTGACGGTGACCCCGACCATTCCCTTTGTCACTGTCGCTGTCTGTTCATGGAAAGACGTGGTGGGGTGCTGGCTGCCAGGAATAGCGTTGTCCAAGCGCAGAGAGGCAATTTCGTCAGGGCATTTTCATTTCCGGGTACCGGGTTTCTGTATAGCACTGGTTTCCGTCAAGCGATTGTACGTGTGAGAATATTAAGGAGCGAAGGGGAGAGAAGAGGAAGGAGGGGGGGAGGCGCATGGAAAGGAGGTGAGAGATGTGTTTGTCCTTACGTTCATTGTCATCACAAGATCTTTAGTCCTTATCAATGTCGCGCTTCCAAATGGAGGTTTCCCAGGCAAGGGAGGTTGATTAGTGTCAGTATTTATTAATCCGCCTCGCCCTCCTCTTTTCTCTCTCTCTCTCTCTCTCTCTCTCCTCTCTCTCTCTCTCTCTCCAAGCGTCCAGCATGCACATCAGACCACGCAAGCGCGCAACAAGTAAGCATACACGCAGTCAAAAACCATCTATGCAAGCTGAAGCATAAACAGGTTCACCCACGCTCAGTCTGTACTCATCTACGCCATGCACGTTAACAAACACTCGCCTGGCAGCAGATAGAAGTCCCGTCAGGCGGTCATCATTTCTGACGTAAGGCAAACTTTGCAAAGAAGACGAAACGATGGATGTAAGAAAGGAGATCGGAGGTGAAGACTGTGAGGAAGGAAAAAACGATCATAGTGCTGCAGTTCATCATGTCAGATGCAGGTTGGGAGGCTGTGGCTCGATCCCACCCACGGCATTGTTTGGATTTTCCAGCGCAGACCAGCTCCTACGGGAGCCATGTGATACAGACTCAACTGAAAACCGCAACTACACAGTCGAATTTCGTCTACATAATATGTGTCTCTGAAACGGATACTTAAAATTACCAGACCAGCACTGCACGTGTCTGTATCTCACGGGTCTGGTGGACGCCATGACACAGGTTGAAACAAACGACCTGACATGCAGGACATTTGTGTTTAGAGATGTGAAAAGTGGCAATAAGGTCTTCAAAGTCACGCCTCCAGAGCATATTCTCAACCAAGTCCGCGATTTGTTTTCTTTATTTGTTTCTGTTCACAGGTTTTCTTGAAGGAATTTCTTGAATTTCCTTAACTTCCATCACGATTTCATCATGCTTGTGTATTAGTTTGTCTCCTGCTCTCATTTCAAACAGACATTTACGTACAAAGTGCCTCTTCTCTAGACTGCAGAAATATGTTCTTGGAGATCTTTTCACCAGCAGCTTCTTGTCTTGTCTTTTTTTCCCTCATAATTTCATTTCTTCTCTTTCTTTTGCTCCTTCTTCCTTTCTTTCTTTCCTCATCTTTTTTTTTCTTTCTCTCTTCCTCCTTTTCTTTCTTTCTTTCTTTTTTCTTATTTATTCCCTTTCTTTCTTTCTTCTCTTCTCTTCTTTCTTTCTTTCTTTTTCTTTCTTTCTTCTTTCTTTCTTTCTTTCTTTTTCTCCCCCTTTCTTTTGTTTCTTTCTGTCTTTTTTACCTGTGCTTTTTCACATTTTTCGCTTTCTTTCTTTTTGTCTCTTTTTCTTTCTTCGCTCTATCCTTTCTTTCTTTACTAGGGAAGATTTTGTTCTCAGTTGTATTCTCTTACTTTTTCTTTCCTGTTTTTCTTCTGTCTCTCTCTTGTATCCGTCTTTGTCTCTGTCTGCCTGTCTATCTGTCTGCTTACCTGCCTACCCGCCTATCTGCCTCTCTCTCTCTCTCTCTCTCCTCTCTCTCTCTCTCTCTCTCTCTCTCTCTCTTCCTTTCCCTCGTACTCTCTCTTTTTTGGCTCCGTCTTTGTTTTCTTTTTTTGCTGTCCCAACTTCTGTGCCACCTCAGTGGCAGCGCACGTACCCACGCCGCTCGTTCCGACACCCCGTCCACAGCCACAGCCCGGTCAGTCCCGCCGCAGCCCCGGCACCGGCAATCCACAGGAACAGTCAATGTCAAGAGGCAACCCACCGGAGGAGATACTGCACTGCTGCTGAGTCACTTTGGTGGTGTTCAGTGGCGCCTGTTTTCATCCAACATACGCAGGACACCACCTACTAAGCCCCCTACTGACGACAATAATTGCTTAGTCGTGGAGCCGGCGTGAGTGAGTTCTCCCTCCGGAGGGCGCCACCACGTCTGTTCAATGACCCCCCCCCCCCCCCCCCCCCCCACTAGACTCGCCAATACCGGTGACCCCGACGGAACCAAGGCCACAGACGTAGAGAGGACATCAAAACTGAGGTCACCGTGAGAGCAGGGCATGAAGCGCCACAGAATTTGAGACTTTTTTCTGTTGATCGATGAAAATGAAGATGATGAAGATAATGATGCGGATTTCCATTCCGGTCTGAGGCTGCATGACAGGGCTGCACTCTAAGCTTCCTTTCATAATATATCCCGGCGTCAACCAGGCCCGAGAGATACAGACACCTGCAGTGTTGGTCAGGAAATTTGAGCAACACCCTCGGAAACGCATCCATTAAGTGGATGAAACTCGACTGTGTGGTCTCAGTCTTCCCAACTGAGTCCGAAGCAAACACAACTCTGAGTAGAAGCCGGTGGGGACAGAAAAATCCCACATGACTCTGATGGGAAATCGAACCTGTGACCTCCCCAGCCGGGAGTCCGCGACGCTAACCACTTCGCCACAGCGTTGGTCCTTTCCTTTATTCTTCTTTCTCTTCTCCTCCTCCTCCCCCTCTTCCTCCTCCTTCTCCTCCTCCTTCTCTTCTTCTTCTTCTTCTTCTTCTTCTTCTTCTTCTTCTCCTCCTCCTCTTCGTCGTCGCCGTCGTCGTTGTTACCACCGTCCTTGTCTCCATTTTACATCCCTCTTTTGTTATGATAGCTCTGACTTTCCTCCTTTTTCTTTCTCTGTATACTGATTTCTTTTTTTATTTTCTTCGTTATGGTTTCTTGTGAAGGGAAGAGTGAGATATATGAGCTCCTGCCAGTGCGTGCGCGCGCGCGCGCGCGCGCGTGTGTGTGTGCGTGCGTGCGTGCGATATGGGCTTGCATGCTTGGGTGCACTCGCAGCTCCTGCCAGTGTGTGTGTGTGTGTGTGTGTGTGTGTGTGTGTGTGTGTGTGTGTGTGTGTGTGTGTGTGTGTATGCACTTGTGCATGCACCCCCTCGCGTTCTTTGTCCCCGTAGCATTAGCATCATTTGTCCAACTTGTTTGTACTTGTTAACCCAATTTTTCATTCTCTGTTTTGATGATACAAGGACTTAGGATTTAAGAGAAAAAAAAAAAGATCAGATGCCAAAGATGAAGATGATCGCAATGCCATCCATTTCTGTCTGAGAGTGAATTACAGGGCTGCCCTCTGTGTTGTTTTCATTGTAGGCACTGCCGTCCTTTGGGCCTGAAGGATTCAGACAACCGAAAATCTCATTTGGAAATTTGAGCGGCACTCTCGGTGATGCACACATCAAATGAGTGAGACCCCGTTCACAGCAAACAAACAAACAAACAAACAATGGTTAAGAAATAATGAAACCCCGTTCAATTTAGTACCTTGTGTAATTAAAGAATGAATTCATTGGTTCATGTGTTTTGAAATCAAGGGCAGGTGTCAAAGGTCAAAAATGAAAACAAGTATTATAATAGTTTTTTTTTTTTTTTTTTTTGAAAAGCTTGTAAACATGATATTAAAATTCGGGATCAAAGGTCAAAAGTCAGGGTCAGAGCATGGCGCCAGTCAAAACATGTCCTGATGCAACCAGACGAGCGGCTTGGTAATGGCCTCCTGAAGATCCCGTGCCATCTCTGTTGTCCTTGTGGATTCTGTAAATGTCACAGTGGAGTCTGGAACCTGTGAATGCCAGACTAAAGATGGGAAACCTTTTCATTTCAGCTTTTCAGGCAGGGCCATTTCAGGGCGTTCACCCGAAAAGCAAAAAAAAAAAAAAAAAAAAAAACAACCTTGTCCGTGTTTACATCTTTGACGGGGCAAAATATAAAGCTGTCTTGAAAGAAGCCACATACACTATGTAACTGCTGCGAACAATTCATGCCATGACAGGCTTTTCTGCCGACTCCTGGAGGTAGGCCATGCGGTATTCTGCCTGACGTCTCCATTAGCCCCAGACTGAAGCAAAAGTCAAGTGTGAATGATAAGTTTAACGGCGCCACACACAAACTCAGGAAAGCCGTGTTGGGCAAATAGGTCCTGCCGAATGGATAGCTAGGGTCCGCCCTGGCTGGTGCTTACGTCTTTATGTCTAGTCACCAGAGAATAAAAGAGAATCAATAAATGAATAAATGATAAATAAGTGAACCTAGCATGCTATAAATTAGTGTAGGGAGAAAACGAGTATCTTTTTTTATTTATGAAAAAGAAAACTAGTGGTTCACAAAGGCAGGGAGGAGGGGGGGGGCAGTGAATGACTGTAAAAATAAGAAACGTTTTAACAAAAATATAGCTCAAGAGGGTTGTAGAAAAGAGGAATTTGTGGACGTAGAATTTGTGGAAGGAGAGAATGCAGTTTTCAGCAGAAGAACCCCCCCCCCCCCCTTCTTTCCCCCCCCCCCTTCTCCCCCCCCCCCCCCCCCCCCCCCCCCCCCCCTTGCCCACCATTCTCACAGGATGAAAATTCCAGAAGTTTATTCCTTTTGCCCATGTTGGGGTGTGGAGAATAGAAAGAAAACAGACTGAACTAATGCATAAAGAGCGAGCTCAAAGGCAACGTATATCAGAAACTTCAGTGACTGAATGTAAACCTACAACCTTTCCGAATATTAACAACGTCATGAAATGTACACATTTAAGGCAGTTTGAAGAAAAAGTGCATAAGTGACCAGATCAATACTCAACATTATTTCATTCAATACACCAGTGAAGTTTCTGGTTCTAGTTTCCATGATCTTTGTTGTGCAGGATGAGTTACATAAATCAAGTATTGGGAATGGAGAGCCGCAAGTATTAATATACTTTCAGTTCGATTTCCCAAAGATCTCATCATGGTATAACCTAAGTGTACTTTCAACTGCCATCCATACAACCCATAATTCCATCCTGCTTCCTGTGTTTCTGTTCTATCAGAAATGACGTGTGTTCCGTGTGGATGTCGAGCCTTCTACACCACGGAAACCCACCACAAAGATACATCACCATTCATTTTTCCCGTGCAGGTTCAAAACAAAGCATGTCATGTACGTTGACCCCAACCATCTCCTTTGTCACTGTCGCTGTCTGTTCATGGAAGGACGTGGTGGGGCGCTCGCTGCCAGGAACAGCGTTGTCCGAGCGCAGAGAGGCAATTTGGTCAGGGCATTTTCATTTCCGGGTTTCTGTATTGCGCCGGTTGCTGTTAAGCGATTGTGTGTGCGAGAGTGTTCAGGAGTGGAGGGCACGGAAGAGGAAGAGAGGGTGAAACGAAATGGGGAAAGTGTGGGAGGGAGGTGGGAAATGTGTGCGTCCTTTCGTTCATTGTCACCATAAGATCTTAAGTCCGTGGTCAGTGTCATGTCCTCCAAATGTTGGATGCCCAGGCTAAGGATTGATTCAGTGTCGGTGCGTTTATGAATCCACCGTCCCTCCGCTGCGCTCTCTCTCTCTCTCTCTCTCTCTCTCTCTCTCTCTCTCTCTCTCTCTCTCTCTCTCTCTCTCTCTCTCTCTCTCTTCTCTATCCATATACTCACACACAGCCACACGCATTGCACCCAAGCATATGGATATGAACGATCTTTATGCAAGCTCAGGAGGCAAGCCTGTCACCTTTTTCTAGCAGCAGCAGAAACTGACGTCCCTGTCCAAGCGGTCATCATTTCTGACAACATGGAAAGTAAAAATTAGAACAGATGGAGGGGGGAAAAAAGGAGAATCAGGAGAAGATCGAGTAGGAAGAGAAGAAAAAAACGAGCCGCAATAGTGCGGTGGTTTAGTGTAAGAATATTGATGGTTGGGAGGTCGTGCGTTCAAATCCTATTCAAGGCGGCTATTTGTGGGATTTTTCAGTCGACGTCAGCTTCTACGCAGAGTTGAGTGTGGTAGGGGCTCGGATCGGAAGACTGGAACCACACAGTCGAAAACGTTCGTCTGCTTACTACGCCTCTCTGAAAAAAAATACTCAGATTACCTGACTAAGACTGCAGGTGTTTGAATCTCACGGGCCTGGTGGGCGCCACGACACAGGATGAAAGAAAGCATAAATACAGCCTTGTCACATGTTGTCTCAGGCCAGAACTGAATTTCACTGGATGATCATTATTATCATCATCATCCTATTTGATCATAACAGTGAAATTTTGCGGGCATCTTTGCCTGCTCTCAAGATGATCTTCATTTTGGCTTCTGCTCCACATCTATACCCAAGTTGAATTCGTATCAGACTCGGTGATGTTCGCAAGGTCACGAGGATCGCCGTTGGACACAGTAGTTCATTCTGGGGGAGATGGGATGGGGGGGGGAGGGGGGGGGGCACTCACTCACGCTGGCTCAGTGACTAAGCCCCTATTGTCGTAAGTAAGGGGTGTAGAAGTTGATGTCTTGCGTATCAGAACAGGCAGCTTTGAACACCACTCGGCAGCAGTGAAGTGTCTCCTCTGGTGGGTTGCCTTATGTCGACCTGAAACAAATACCTCCATGTGCAATGCAGTGCCAGGACTGCAACCACATGATGTTGGGTGAGGTTGTATATGGGGGAGCCGGCACGTGAGGCATGGGAGGGGTCATGCAAAGTAAGAAAAGGAAAAGAGGAAGGGGACGGATGGGTGGGGAGAAGGAACAGGCTGAGCAGAAAAGAGAAGATGGGCGATGAGCATGTTTTGTGTAAGAGGATAACGGAGAGGAGGAGGAGAAAGAAGGAAGGACAATAGAGATGAACAAACAGACGAGGAGAATGAAGGGCGCCACGACCACAGACATCAATTTGCCCATACATAAGCGGATAAAATAACATAAGCATGAAAGCACCTTACTGCTATCGACGAATGCCGTCGCCTGTTCAGATAACTTCCCAAAGGTGCTTCAGCGTTTCTATCTTTAGACCTAGCGCTAGATTTATTTTTATGAAGTGTAGTGGCGTTTACCATGCAGAAGTTGAGGAGGATTCCAGCGAGAATGAGATCTGAACTTCACGTAACAGACAAGGTGAGGAGGTGAAAACCACTTGACAGTGTCATTTCAGAAGCGACCTGGGTATGTACGGTTCTGAGGCTGCCAACAACAAGTCGTCTGATCTTTCTCTCCTTCGGTTCCAGCACTCCCAGAATTCAATGCTGTCCCTGTTTTTGTTTTTTTTTGTTTTTTTTTTTGCAAACAGATCGGGCTTGGTCGGAATTCAAACTGATGCAACTTTCTGATAACACGAGTTGATAGGAAGAATATCTGGCATGTCTGTTGTTATATGTTCATGGCTCACATTAGCACTGAAACACCTCTCGGGGAAAAAAATACAACAACTGCTGTCTCTGAGGAGTCAGGTTGGTTTGTTGAGATGTATTGAGGTCTTCAGTGATGGCAGAATTGTGTGGTGAGTCCCTCTGGTGTAATGCAACCACATATGTCAGAGAGAACGGAAAGAGGGAAGAATGGGTCCGTGTTTCTCTTGATTAAACAAATTTTATTCCAATTCGACACGTCTCAGTAGATATGTCCGTTTGCTTCGTCACTGTTCTTGCGTTGTTGGCTCACTTTTTAATCGTCGCAGTTTCATAGAATTTTGTTTGAAGAGTATACAATGGCACATGTCTTTGTTTGTGTAATCGTGCCTTGGTTTAGCGTACAACGATTTTTAATCTGTCATGATTTTGAAACTCAAGGATCCATTTTGTGGATAAAGAAGATTTTACAGCATTAAGATTATTTACAACGTGGAAATGTCCATTTTGCAGCATTCTGGGCCGATACAGGACAACTCATACCACAGAGGTCAGAGTGACCATCTGGATCATAACATTGGTGAGAAGAAGATTTAAGCTTGTGACCAAGTGGTTTGATAGGAACGAAGTGTAATACCATGTCAATAAGTACAGGCCATAAATCTGCGATTTATATATCCAGCATAAAAGTCAACATGACAAAAAATTAACATTTAAAGAAAATTGATCACTTAGAATTGTTGCATCATACTCTAATACAAGATATCATGAGTGACATTATACATGCAAACATAGCAAGAAGCATTAAGTTAATGTACCTCAAGATTGGACCATAGAATGCACCTTCTATCAGGGAGATGAAAATCTCTCTCTCTCTCTCTCTCTCTCTCTCTCTCTCTCTCTCTCTCTCTCTCTCTCTCTCATCATGGTAGTTGTACCAGAGGGAACAACTGAGTAGCCATCAAAATGCCAGGGAACTCGGCCCGCGTAACCGATGATTAGCCATGTGTGTTCAAACCTTGTGGATTGATTGTCTGCAGCTTACGAATCCAGAATCTTTCCCCGAGATCTCTATGAGCGTCACTGTCTGTGTACTATTTCTAGATGGACAGATAGATAGATAGGTAGGTAGGTAGTGGATGGTGGATGGATGGATGGATTAGACAGACAGACAGACAGACAGACAAAATGGAAATATATGCGGGGTTTTCACAAGTGACATCGCAGTCAGACAGAAGCACTGTAATCTGAAGAGTAAGGACTCCATCTGTACCTTTCTATTCATTTTACTTTGAACCTCCGTTCCTTTTGAGTCGGTGTGCCCGCCAGCCAGTACAGAACACTGAAACATATCCATGATTCTAAAGCAAAGTAATGGTCTCCTGTGATACGTGTCGATGTATCTGAATGAAACATCTCTGGCAACGGACAAGGGAGACAATTCTCAACTGTGACTTGTCGGTGTGATCTTCAATTAGGTGACCAGAATATGTTCTACGCCTGTTTACACATTATCATGTGATGTGTAAAATTAGGTTGAGAAATTTTACGGGAAAAAAAATGCCATTCTCTCTGCACCATGGACAGGGGTCTTCTTCGGTCACTCTGTCCTGAACTAGAATCATCAACAAGCAGGTTATAGAATTTTCAGTGTGCCCTGATGACTCTTCAAAAGCACTGAAAACCTGATGAAATCTTCTCCTTGGAGTGAGACTCTTAACAAAATTTTGTACAAAAACGTTTGTGAAGAGCGAACCTCTTTACAAAGACCTGGTACAGCGATCAGACATGCAGGAAATGTCTTTTTTTAAGAGAAGTGGAAAAAGTGACAAGAAGACCCCCCAAACCACGCCCCTCGTGCTGGAAGTTTCAGCCACGAGGAGTGAAAAGTTATGATAAAGGATCAGAACAGGCGCCACTGAACACCACCGAAGTGACTCGGCCGTAGTGCAGTGTCTCCTCCGGTGGGTAGACTCCTGGCGACTTGACGTCGACTGCTCCTTGGGGAGTGCTGGTGCTGGGGCTGCAGCAGGACCAGCTGGGACGTGGCTTGGGACTGGCAGCCGGAACAGGGTGGCGTGGGGTAGTGCCATTGAAGTGGTTCTGAAGATAAAGACAGCAAAGAAACAAATACCTAAACGAATGAATAAATTAATTGATCAATAGATTAATTAATTGATTAATACATGCACACAGGCATATATATATATATATATATTTTTTTTTTTTTTTTTTTTTTTTTTTTGTTAAGAAATATTATTAAAATGGAATATTAAAACTCAACAAGCTTGTTTCGACCCTCGAGCCGCTTGCTCTCATCAGGATATCCTTTCGGGGCACGCTGTCGGTCTTTTATAGCGTGCGGAACCCGATTTCGTTTCTGCATGTGTGACTTAATCTCATTCGCTGCACGTGCGGTCTGTGGTTCTTGTTGGGGTCTGTTCAGGTGGAGTGCGCTAACAAAGAAATCCATTTGTGCCTGCAATTGTTTACTATTTCTACTTTTGTATTCAAAGTTGCTAGGTGGGGTTTACATAATATTAACCATTTTTCTGTGGAGCATAAGTTGCTTTTTTTGTTGAAATATTGTTGTATGGTGTTGCTCTTTTTATGATTTTCCATGATATGCTGTAGTCTATTTTTTATCTTTAAGTCTCCAAATGTATTTACTCATCTCTGTTTGGTTTTTATATTTTTCATTTTTGAATGACTGTTTATGGTTTGCGTATCTTTTTTGAAGTGGTTTTCAGTAATCCCTATACATGTTTCTTTTTCATTTTCTGATGTTACCGTAGCTTGGTAACAATATTGTTGTGAAGACAGTTGTTGCTTAGGGGGCACTGTTCTTTTTTAGTGCAGTTGCAAGATGTCCTTTCGGCACCCTTCTTTGTTGTGTTGCTTTTCATTTTGTTAGATGAGTCAATTATGTTTTTAAGGTTGGGCATACATGAGTATGATTGTTTAATGGTGTTTTTGTTAAATATTTTGAACAGTTTGTGTTCTTTTGGGAATGATGTTGTCAAGATTTTAAAGAATTCTTTTCGTACGTTTGTTTTTACTTTTCCATCGTATGGGGGGTTGTACCATATGATCTTCCTTTTCCTGTTTTTCTTATTTATGTTCGTGTTGTTGTCTGGGCTGTGTTGTAGTTTGTAATTATAACCACTTTTTTGTAATGCTTCTTGGTATTCTGTTGCTGCATTATTGAATACTTTTTCATTGCATGACAAGTTGGATAGTCTCTTGTTTATACCATTGGGTATTGTTTTTAGTATAGATGGAGGGTGGTTACTTTTGATATTTACGTAGATTGGTATGTCATTGTGTGTTTTGTATGGGTTGTACACATGGTCATTAAGGTCTAATGTTATGTATAGGTAATTCACTACTTTTTTGGTTTGCTTCTATTGTGATTTTTAAGTTGTGGTTTTTGAAAATTATACATAATTCTTTTTCTTGTTTTCAATAGTTCTTGGATTATTGTTTAATGCAGCAAGGCCGTCATCTCTGTACAAACCGACCTGTTTTCCAAGTTGTTTTGGGATGTTGGATAGCATGAATAGTCCGACTAGTTTACATGTTTCGGCACCATCATACGATCCCATGGTCACATCAAATGTTGAGTTTTTGCTCGTTTTTCTTAATCCAAGTTTCATTTCTGCTGTAGAGTAGGGTTTTCTTGGTGTGGAAAATAATCTCCATTTCTGACTCTGTTACTTTTGTGTGTTTGTTGGCAAATTTCAAAGCTTTGGTAAGCAGTTCTTCATCTATGGATGGGTAGAAGTCCACCATGTCGAATGTAATAAACACTGTGGTTCTCTGTTTGTTGAGTTTCTTAAACCATTGGATGACTTTATAGCTTTTTTTCCAAAGGTTGTATTCGGTGTTTGATTTTACATTTTCTATAACCTTTTCCAAAATTCTCTTGCTTATTTTGCCCAGTTCGGATTTAGATGGGTTTATTAGTCTGCATGTTGGGTTGTTTTGGAAGTTAGGCTCATGGTCTTTAAGTGACATGAAGGCTTCTTTTGTTGCTGTTGCCTCTACCCTGTCGCTTAACTCCATGCTGTGTGCAAGTTCTTTTTCTTTTTTGCGGATGTTGTCATGTGTGGTATTATCAGCTTTCTTGTAATTTTTCTGGATATTTTTGTCGAGGAGTTGGGAGTATTCATTTAGTTCCATTTCGTAAAAATTACTAGTTTTATCAGCCTTTACGAATATCTTTTTATCATTTTGGATTTGTGTTTTATTTCATTTGCTAGTGATGTTTGAAAGTTATTATTTGATTTCTTGAATTCAATGTTGGCTATCAGTGCCTTCATTTTATCTTCAAAACGTTTCATTTCATCTATTGTCGGAGGTGATCGCCATGATTTGAATCCATATGTATTTTTGTCTTCATTCTTTGCATTTGGGTTTAGGAAGAAGAACGCCTTCCATCTCATGTTGCGTACAAATTTCTCGGTTTGTTCTGTCAGTTTTTTAGTGTTAGTTTGCGGGTTTGAAAACGGTTTATTTTTAGTGGATTGCCTAAAGTTGATTTTCTTCATTTTTGATTTTTTTTCAAACCCACAAACTTACACTAAAAAACTGATAGAACAAACCGAGAAATGTGTACGCAACATGAGATGGAAGGCGTTCTTCTTCCTAAACCCAAATGCAAAGAATGAAGACAAAAATACATATGGCTTTAAATCATGGCGATCACCCCGATAATAGATGAAATGAAACCTTTGAAAATAAAATGAAGGGACTGATAGCCAACATTGAATTCAAGAAATCAAATAATAACTTTCAAACATCACTAGCAAATGAAATAAAACAAATGCAAAATGATAAAAAGATATTCGTAAAGGCTGATAAAACTAGTAATTTTTACAAAATGGAACTAATGAATACTCCCAACTCCTCAACAAAAATATCCAGAAAAATTACAAGAAAGCTGATAATACCACACATGACAACATCCGCAAAAAAGAAAAAGAACTTGCACACAGCATGGAGTTAAGCGACAGGGTAGAGGCAACAGCAACAAAAGAAGCCTTCATGTCACTTAAAGACCATGAGCCTAACTTCCAAAACAACCCAACATGCAGACTAATAAACCCATCTAATCCGAACTGGGCAAATAAGCAGAGAATTTTGGAAAAGGTTATAGAAAATGAAAAATCAAACACCGAATGCAACCTTTGGAAAAACAGCTATGAAGTCATCCAATGGTTTAAGAAACTCAACAAACAGAGAAACACAGTGTTTATTACATTCGACATGGTGGACTTCTACCCATCCATAGATGAAGAACTGCTTTACCAAAGCTTTGAAATTTCCCAAACAAACACAAAAAAGTAACAGAGTCAAAAATGGAGATTATTTTCCACACCAAGAAAACCCTACTCTAAAGCAGAAATGAAACTTGATTAGAAAAACGAGCAAAAACTCTACAATTTGATGTGACCATGGATCGAGATGGTGCCGAAACATGTGAACTAGTCGGACTATTCATGCTATCCAACATCCAAAAACAACTTGGAAAAGAGGTCGGTTTGTACAGAGATGACTGCCTCGCTGCATTAAACAATAATCCAAGAACTGTTGAAACAAGAAAAAAGAATTATGTATAAAATTTTCAAAAACCAAAACTTAAAAATCATAATAGAAGCAAGCAAAAAAGTAGTGATTATAATTCCTAGACAAAACATTAAAACCTCAATGACCATGTGTACAAACCATACAAAAAATACACAATGACATACCAATCTACGTAAATATCAAAAGTAACCACCCACCATCTATACTAAAAACAATACCCAATGGTATAAACAAGACACTACCCAACCTGTCATGCAATGAAAAAGTATTCAATAATGCAGCAACAGAATACCAAGAAGCATTACAAAAAAGTGGTTATAATACAAACTACACACAGCCCAGACAACAACACGAACAGAAATAAAAAAACAGGAAAAGGAAGATCATATGGTACAACCCCCATACAATGAAAGTAAAAACAAACGTAGGAAAAGAATTCTTTAAAATCTTGACAACATCATTCCAAAGAACCAAACTGTTCAAAATATCAACAAAAACACCATTAAACAATCATACTCATGTATGCCCAACCTTAAAAACATAATTGACTCATCTAACAAAATGAAAAGCAACACAACAAAGAAGGGTGCGAAAGGACATCTCAACTGCACTAAAAAAGAAACAGTGCCCCTAAGCAACAACTGTCTTCACAACAAATTGTATACCAAGCTACGGTAACATCAAAAAATGAAAAAGAAACATATATAGGGAATTACTGAAAACCACTTCAAAATCAGATACGCAAAACCAAAAACCCAGTCATTCAAAAAATAAAATACAAAAACCAAACAGAGCTGAGTAAATACATTTGGAGACTTAAAGATAAAAAAATAGACTACAGCATATCATGGAATATCATAAAAGAGCAACACCATACAACAATATTTCAAAAACATGCAACTTATGCTCCACAGAAAAATGGTTAATATTATGTAAACCCCACCTAGCAACTTTAAATACAAAAGTAGAAATAGTAAACAACTGCAGGCACAAATGGATTTCTTTGTTAGCGCACTCCACCTGAACAGACCCCAACAAGAACCACAGACCACACGTGCAGCGAATGAGATTGACCCACACATGCAGAAACGAAATCAGGTTCCGCACGCTATAAAAGACCGACAGCGTGCCCCGAAAGGATATCCTGATGAGAGCAAGAGGCTCGAAACAACCTTGTTGATTTTAATATTCCATTTTAATAATATTTCTTAACAGATGTTGCTCCCTAGACGGTTGAGCTTTTTTAGATTTTCAAAGGACATCTTCATATTGTTCGTGATATATATATATATATGCACACATACATACAATATACAACATGATACACACATACGTACACTCATACATACGATAACAAGTTCGTACACACACACACCACACACACACACATACACACACACACACACACACACACACACACACACGCGCGCGCGCGCGCATGCATGCACGCACACATACATACATACATACATACATCATACATACACCAACACACACGCACGCACACAAACATACATGCATACATACACGCATACATACACCTGTACATACACACATACATACATGTATACATACATATATAGAATCCAATTAAAATAGAATAGAATAACATCCTATGAAATAAAATAGAAAATACGGAGTATAGCAATAACTCTGGCTGACCTCTCACAAAGAAAGTTTCTGCTACGGGGAGGGGGGGGGGGTAGAAACTGGCAACAAGACCTAAGACAAACCTATCGTACAGAAAGTTTCCACTATGAGGAGTGAAACGTGACATAGCACCTCCCACTGCACGCCTCTTGTACAGAAAATGTCTGCTGTGAGGAGAGACAGATGATTGTTAGACCCCCCCTGAGGCGTGGCTCTCAAACAGAAAGTGGTGTGGTGTTTGTTTGCCAACGGGAGTGAACTCGACAACTAGATCCCCTGAAACAGACTTTACAGGCAGGAAGTTTCTTAGTGACTACGTCAAGTGGAAATCCACTTTGGAGTTGCATCCAAACACCAAATACTGGTTGAGGGCAAGATGTAATAGAATAGAACGCATGTTCCAGACAACGAGGTGGCTTAGTTGAGACATGTCTTGCATCCATTCAGAAAGAACGGCACTCGGTCATGTACGAGTAACTTCCCCCTCCCGTACTTTTGGCCTGTGTGAGAGCACGCTTGACGAAGCACATCCAACAAAGCTTTTTGTCGTTGATGGAACCTCTGCATCACTGCACAGAGAGTGTTCAGTCAAAGTCTGTTATTCCAAAACCCCTTAGAAAGCATGGAAAACCTTTAAAAGAAACAACAGAAAACAAGCATTTTGGGGCTTACAAAAATGAAAACAATACAATACGGCAATTTTTCAGTATCGTGCATAGTATCACACAATACTGGTTGATGACGAAAACTTGGTTCTTGCACTGAATTGAATGGTTGTTGGTTCTTTCACTCTGACAAAACCGGCTAACAACATAGCAACGTTTTTTAGTACCATGCATAGCATCACAGGAATACTCGTCAATGACGAAGGCTTGGTTTTTACACTGAATTGAATGGTTACTGGTTCTTTTACACTGACATGAACGGCCAATAAACGGACAAAAAGGTGAATTCTGCGAAAGCAAGAGTGAGCTGAGAGTACGGCCATTATTGCCACTTGTGGCGCTGTCTGGGTCTTGGTGCAAACTACTAAAAATAAAAAAAGAAGAAATCGAAATAATGGCTACTCCTTGACCAAAACAGCTCACTCGATTTTGGTCATTTTAATCCAGCGCACATAGCAAATATTGCTCAGAAAGACACACACCAACTGAAGCTTCGCCACAACTTCCGTGCTCACCAGAAAGATGACTGATTAGCCGAATGAAATGAATAGGGATCTGTCATTTCTGTTTCAGCGTTGTGCAGAATTTCATTCGACGGGCATTTTAACTGTAAAATTACGGCTCATGTTCTTCGTTTCTTCAAACAAAATGAATTCATATCATACATAAAACCAGTAGCTAATAACTCTCAAAATATACTGAGCGCAGTTCAACATCGATTCGGTGCCTAATTCCTGTTAGAGCTCGTTGAATCAGCGCCACAGCACACGTAAGACCAATGATTGTGGCCGTGGTCATCGTGTGCACCAGCTAAACTGCTCTAGCTGTGTACGCTCAGAACTTCAATGTCAAATAGAGAGCTGGGGGGGGGGGGGGGGGGTCTGGGGGGCGGAGAAAATGACAGGTCAAAGACTATCTGTTGAACTCATCGTCTGCATGGGCAGAGATAGCATTCAAGGGTGATATTGAACTGTCACTTCATATGACTGTGTCCGCCGCTCTGCATGAGGGATCGCCCCTGCTTTTAGTTCGCTATCTGGGTTTGAAATAACCCCACCCACCCCCCTCTCTCTCTCTCTGTCTGTCTGTCTGTCTCTTCTTTGTCACCTCCTTCTCCACATCTCTTTTCCGCCTTCTTCTACTACTGCTAAATTTCTTCGTCGTCGTCCTCTCATTCATTGTTGTCGTGATCTTCTTTTATTGCTTCTCCTCCTCTTCCCTCCTCCTCCTTCTCCTCCGCTTTCTTCTTTATCTCCTCCTGTCCCCTTTCTTGTTCTTCTTTTTCTTTTACCTTCTTCTTCTTCTTCTTCTCCATCCCTCTCTTCTTCTTCTTCTTCTTCTTCTTCGTCGTCGTCGTCGTCGTCGTCGCCTTCTTCTTCTTCTTCTTCTTCGTCTTCGTCGTCGTCTTCGTCGTCGTCTTCTTTTTCTTCTCCAGTCTTTACAAACATAATGGCGTCTGGGACGATGAGCAGGTGAAGACAAACGAATGATGTTTTGAAGGGGCAGGGTAAGAAGCCTGCAGTCAGACGATGAAGGGGACAGGGGTAAGAAGTCTGCAGTCAGACGATGAAGGGGGCAGGGTAAGAAGCCTGCAGTCAGACGATGAAGGGGACAGGGGTAAGAAGCCTGCAGTCAGACGATGAAGGGGGGGGGGGGGGGTAAGAAGCCTGCAGTCAGACGATGAAGGGGGCAGGGTAAGAAGCCTGCAGTCAGACGATGAAGGGGGGGGGGGGGGGGGGGGGGGGGGGGAAGAAGCCTGCAGTCAGACGTGAAGGGGGCAGGGGTAAGAAGCCTGCAGTCAGACGATGAAGGGGTGGGAGGGGTAAGAAGCCTGCAGTCAGACGATGAAGGGGGGGGGGTAAGAAGCCTGCAGTCAGACGATGAAGGGGGGCAGGGGTAAGAAGCCTGCAGTCAGACGATGAAGGGGGGGGGGGGGGGTAAGAAGCCTGCAGTCAGTACGATGAAGGGGGCAGGGTAAGAAGCCTGCAGTCAGACGATGAAGGGGGGGGGGGGTAAGAAGCCTGCAGTCAGACGATAAAAGGGGGGGGGGGGGGGTAAGAAGCCTGCAGTCAGACGATGAAGGGGGGGGGGGTAAGAAGCCTGCAGTCAGACGATGAAGGGGGGGGGGGGTGGTAAGAAGCCTGCGGTCAGACGATGAAGGGGGCAGGGTAAGAAGTCTGCAGTCAGACGATGAAGGGGGGAGGGTAAGAAGCCTGCAGTCAGACGATGAAGGGGGGGGGGGGGGGGCGGTAAGAAGCCTGCAGTCAGACGATGAAGGGGACAGGGTAGGAAGCCTGCAGTCAGACGATGAAGGGGGCAGGGTAAGAAGCCTGCCAGTCAGACGATGAAGGGGGGGGGTGGTAAGAAGCCTGCAGTCAGACGATGAAGGGGGCAGGGTAAGAAGCCTGCAGTCAGACGATGAAGGGGTTGGGGTAAGAAGCCTGCAGTCAGACGATGAGGGGGGAGTAGTAAGGTGAGGCAGGTCTCACCCCCTAAAGGAAGGTGGCGGTTGAAGGTGGCGGTTGAGATGGCATCGGGGAGATCGATGTGAGGTCCCTATTAATAGACCCTCGGATGATGACGAAGCTGGCATCTTGATGGTGTTAATCAAAAAAAAAAAAAAAAAAAAAAAAAATGACATACTGGTTTTAGCGACTTTTTTTTTTTAAGGACGAATCACATGACCGAGGATGCTCGCTGTTGACATCCTAAGTAAATAGGTGTCTTTGTTTGGTTATTTTTATTATCCCGTCTCCCAGCGGTGACAACACACCTGATGAAAACAAAAGGCAGTCAGCTCCCGGAAAGGGCCGAAGTGAACCCGCTTCCCAGCTGATCATTACTGATTCTCGACATTGCTATTTAAACGCCTTAGGGCGAAGGATATGACACAAGGAAGTTCGCTGAATGCATCGCGAGATCGATGTGCGATCGCTAGTAAAGACCGTAAACGGCGCTGACACGCCATACACGGTAATGTACACGCCTGTCTCTCAACTTAAAAAAAAAAAAAAAAAAAATTTTTTTTAAACCATTAAAATGTATAATCGAAACTGGAAGGTCGTATTTTAGCGTCAAAAAGAAAAAATCATGTTGCATCAGAACACCATGATAGTACTGGAAATGACATGTTTTCCCCGTCCGCTGATCGTTCGAGCTATAAAACGGACTAAAGTTTAAAGCAAAAAAGTAATGTAACTTTAGTCAGTCTTACAGAACCAAGGACCACCCAGGAAACACCACGAGGAGGTGGGGGATTGTTTCCAAAAAATAATGGATTAAACAGCACACTCTGATACGAGAAAAAAGAAAAACGACTATTAGAACACTCACCAAGACCACAATCACGTTGGAACGCTATCATCAAATAAAAAAAACTGGCAGAGAGGGGTAAATGAAACAAAAATTTTTTAACAGCCGGGGAAAAGTTGTGAAAAACCCCGTCGAACCCGAAAACTCTTTTAATAAAAAAAAAAGGAAAAAAGAATTGCGGGGTTTTGAGCGTACGTAAAAAATACTTTTTTCCGTCCGTTCTAAACCCCTTTTTTTTTCCACCCCCACCTTTTGGGCTTTTGAAGAACCTTTTTGGAAAGGTTTTCTTTGGTGGGGTTTTGTTTTTTTTTTACCTAAAACCCTTTCCCAGCTGATTTGGGTTTTGGGGTTTTTCCCAGAACGGGAATTGGTTTTAAAACAGAAAAAGCCCCACGAAGAAATTCCCTGTTTTTCCTTTGAAAAAACCCGGGTGCCCCCGTTTTTTTCATATTTGGCAGGGGCCAGGCAATGGGCGCACTGTTTGAACTTCCCACGCCCCCGCTCGGTGTCGTATCCATTTTAAAAGAGTGAAAAGGGCCCGTTGACAAGCTTGACTAGGGAAAAACCCCCCATTTTTAACTCAAAAAAAAAACCCTGCTGTCGAACGGGGGGTTTCGAAACGACTTGACCCCCAACCCCCCTGCGACGACTGATGCCATTACAACGAATCCTTTACCCCCATCCCCAAAAATTTTAAAAATTCTGATCTGCCCCGGACAAATTTGCCCAAAACACCGTAAAAAAACCCCAAACATCCCGAAAAACTTGGCGTATTGATAGACGAAATAAACCAATTTTGGATGGGGAGTCCCCAGTTGATTTTTTTTTTTACTCATTTCCATTTTCAACAACACCGTCACCAAATTTGGGTCAGTTTTTGAACCGCCCTTTTTTTTGACGATTTGGGGGGCTTCTTTTCCGAAAGTGACAAATGAATGTCTCGGTTTTTTTGGCAAATGTTAGTCAGAGTTTTCCCAAAAAGCAATGTTACCTTAAAAAATTTGGGAAAGGGTTTTAGCCAAAATAGTCTGCGGGCGAATCCTTATCACCCTGTCTGCGCGCCCTTTAGCACCCCTTCACCAAAAATTCCCTTTAAACACGGGTTGGGTGGGTACTCAACGACTAAGGGGTGTTAGTCACCAAAAAGACCCTTTCCCAAATTCACTTGAGGGAAAGGGGTACAAAAACAAAAGTTTTTTTTTTCCCAAAATAGCTCCCGACCAAAAATTCCCCGCGGTTGACTGAGTTGGTTTGTGTTTTTTTTTTTTTTCCCCATAGTCCGCATGTTTCTGTTTCCCATGTGGTTCCCACCCAAAAAAGGCGTTTTTTTTAAGATCGGTTGCAGTTCGAAAAATGTTCCCTGAATGATCTGGGGACCGAAAATATCACATTCAACAAGACCAAACGTCGATTTGTCTAAAAAAGCCTCCAAGATGGCTTTTTTGGGGTTTAAGGGGGGATACGTCCCTTTAAAAGGTTTTTTAAAATTTTGGAAAGCGAGTTTTTTCAAAGCGTGTAAACAGTTTGGGGTTTTGATGTTTTTGTTTTTTTTCCCTTCCCCCCCCCCCCCCCCCCCCCCCCCCCCCCCAACTCCCCACATTTTCTACCCAGTCACTCGCACATCCTCACGGAGATAATTGGTAATTTTTTTGTGTGTTTTGTCTGATTCATCCCGAGGGTTTTTCGTTGGGAAGGGGGGGGGTCGTTTGCCTCGGTAAGTCCAAAAATCTTTAAACCTGAAACAGGAAGCCCCTGAAACTGGGAGACAGTGGGTTTTGCGATCCCAACCCTCGACCCGGATACGTTGTGTCCTAAACTGTGTTCTTTGGGTTTTTGAAAAAAGTGGGTTTGGAAAATGAAAGTTTTTTTGTGTGCCCTGTCCCAAACTTTAAACCCTTCCCGCCCCCTTGGCCCACCCTATACGTCCGTTTTTTTTTTTTTTGCCCGGGAAAACCTGTCCGCATTCTTCTGATCGTGGGGGGTTCCGGTGGGCAAGGGGGTTTATGATAGCCCAGGGTACATGCGCGTTGGCGATATCCCGCACCAAGGATCCCGGGTTTGTCGCCCCCATCCGAATAAAGGTCTTGTCTTTTTCATGGGATCTGTGGGGAAAATTTGGAAGGCCCCAACCCACAATGGTTTTTCGCGCAAAACGGTTTTGTATTCTTTTTGGGCGTTCGTTAAGAAAAGAAAAGTACACGTCGGGGATAGGTTTGAAACAAATATTTCAAAGTAATTTCCGGGGGAAAAAGACGCGCTTTGAGAAGATCGTACTTTTTGCGTGAATTTTTGATCAATCTGAGTTTTGGGGGCCTGCAGAAAAAGGGACCCACATCTTGTTTTTTGTACCAAAAACAAAAAAAATCTTGTTTTTTGGGGGTCATCTTTTTTGTTCCCAACAAACCCTTTTTACAGAATTTCGTATTGGGTTGTCCGTGATTTTTTCGTTTTTGATCGGGTGAAGAAAACAGAATGTGGGGGGGAGAACGTTCGTTTTATTTGTCCAAAAAATTGTCATGTACCCCGTAAAAAAAAAGTTTCCCTTTTGGTTCCCCTACTCCAAAAAGCATCGGAAAATTTTTTGAAAAGCTGAATCCAGGAGCCAAAAAATTGGCAAAGTCCCAAAAACTTGAGGGCCCCCCCAGTGGCGGGTGCACATGTTTGATTGTTGCGTTTTAAACGTACTTAAAAAGCTCTAGAATTTTGGGGGGGTCCTGTTTTTTTGGAAACCAAACTCATCCCATCATCAACATCCCCTGTCCGCCCGAATCAAACCCATCGGGGGCTGAATGAAACGAACAGGGCAGGTTTACAAACATCCGAAACAAAATAAGGTTTGATGATGGTTTAGGCATAGTTGGGGAAAAATTGAACCCCAAACCCCAGGGAGTTCATGCAGATAGCCCTTTTAAATTTTTCCTTTTTAAAAAGCAATTTTTTCGGGGGGAAAGTGAAAGCGTGTTCGTAGAGTCGTCATGGTCCTGCGGGAGGTTTTTTTTAGTGATCTAAAGGGATCGAACACATCTTCCAAATGTGTTTTGAAGGAGCCCAAAAAGAGGCGTCTGAAACGCGAAGTAGATAGTCTATCATGCGAAATTTACCCGTTGTTGCGGGCCCCCGTCCCCGAAGAAACCCCACAGGGGTTTCAAATCCCGGTACATTAGAAGGGACAGACACGGGGGAAAACGGAACGTGTTTTGGCCGTGAAAATGGCTAGAGGGGTGCTTGTTTGTTTGTGGTAGATCATTTCCGGGCTCAAAAAACCCTCAAAGGGCAAAAAATACCCTAAAAGGAAACCAAAATCAGGGGCGACGGGGAAATTTCCCACCCCCAAGTTCCCGTAAAAAACCGAATTTAGGGGGTGTATACTCCCCCTTTGTACGTGTGTTTTTGGGCTGGGCCCGCCTTGGGCCGTCCCTTTTTGGGTTTTCCCTTTGTGTCCATTCCGTTTGGCCAAGTTTTTGGCATTTGGAGAAGCCGAGCGTGTCCTAATTTTTTAAAATTAAAGAAATGCTAAAAATGTTGTTTGGGCTGTTTAAAACTCTGATTGGGGTCCGCGTGTTTTTAGTCAGGGGGCGAACCCGGGGCAAGAAAAAAGGGGGAGACCGGGGTTTCGTCAATTGAAAAAACATCGACATTTTACCCGCAAGGGGGTTTTCAAACGACTCTAGCTCTGAAAAGGTGACCCCGGAAAGTTTTTCGGGGGGTAAAAGACCCCCCCCACTGGTGAAAGAGAGCCTTTGTTGGGCCTTTTTGGGGAGGGTCCGTATCCTTTTCCCCGGAAATTGAAAAAAGGGGGGGGACAACCTGTCGACACGGGCCCAAATAGAACCCTTTAAACATCCTCGGTTTGGCCCTTCTGTTTGAGAAGGGAAACCGATTTGGTTGGGCAGAAAGCCAAACGAATCTTTGCATTCTCAGCTCTACCCTTCCCTCAGGTCGCTTTCGACTAATTAATTTTTTGAAAAGGGGATCGTTGATCGCTTGGGATAAAATTTATCCTTCTTTTCGTTGGGGACATCCCTGAATTCATCTTTGTTTTCCCCTTCTTTTCGAAGGTCCCAACTACATTCCCAGATTTGTACCAGATTGACGCCCAGAGTGATGCCGAGGTACTCTCTGATGTCCTGGGTGGGTTTGTTTGTTTTTTCTAAGTTCATCCATGGTCTTTCCGTTTACTGGGTTGACGTCGACTCCACGTGTCTGGCGACAGTCGTGTCATGAAACAGACTTTCCGTGGAATTGGTAGGCCATCCTATGTTCGGGTCCACCTGTCTACCTGATCTGGAGTCCTCCCAGTGCCTATTCCTTGCTGTTGTACTTGTGGCGGTTGAAGACGCGTTTTCTTTGTGGATGACCCATTCCAGCCATGCTCTCGCCGTCTCTCATAGACGTTCGTTTTTCCGGCTTGAAAGTTGCTTCCCTTGCGTCCGACGGACAAGATGTTCCGTGGGCATCTCCTGCATTAGAGCCCACGGATACAAGGCGTTGACGTCGTAGCCTTCCAAACACTGGACTGACTTTTCACCTGGGACCCGAGTCATCCCCTTCTCGTGGTAACGTGTGCAAAATGATGGATGGCCCTCCCACCATTTCCTTGCACAGCAACTCGTGGAGATCTTTTGTTTTTGTCGTTGACCAGAGAGAAACAGACATCTGTGGAAGCCGTCTTGAACAGGTACCTCAACGTCAGTCCAGGGATCCTGATGGCATCCTTTAGCATGTCCAATCCCAGAACGGAGTACTGACGTGTCTGCTTTTTCCCGGGGCCTCAGGAAGGGCATGACGTCAAAGGGTTTTTGTACCACACTAAGAAATCCCTCAGAGCGGTCATGCCATTCTCTTCCCAAACTCGTTGGCAGTAAACGTTGTCTTCTCGCTGATAGAATCGTTTTCAGGGAGCTGAAGAACGCCTCTCGTGGAGGAAGAACAACGTCGTCAGTTTGTCCAGCTCAGTGATGTACTCGTATGGGAAGAAGCCCTTGCGTTCCTGTACCTCGAAAGCGGCCAAGTATTTGGAATAGGAGTATCCAGGAGCGATGTAACAGGTGATGTCCAAGAATTTCAACTTCTTTGTGCTGAAGCTTTGTACTGGTTGTTGTTCTTCACCAGAAATGTGAAGGGAACCGACTCTTCTTCTTCACTGACGACCCATCTCTGGAAGAAATAAGGTTTGATGAGATTGAGGTCGTAGTCGAACTGTTGAAACCTACCACGGGCAACTCTTCTCCTTCTCCTTTTCATTATTGTCTGTCTGTGTCTCTGTCCGTCTGTCTATTCTGTCATGTGTTTATGTGTTTTTTTCTGTCTCTGTCTCGATCACACAGCCGAAACCACCTTGAGACGGGGGGGAGCACACCATGACCTTCGAAGAAGAACATGATTTAGATGCGATGGCCAGCATCAAATATTCAGTGTCAAAGTACGCCATATTTGAAATTTAAATTCATGGGTGTAGATTTTTAATGTGTACTTTTCAATTTCTGTTTCTTAGGAACAAATACCACCAGTCGTAGTGGGACACTGACTAAAGAAAGGACGAGGCATTTTGATCTGATGTTGTTGTAGTGAAGTAACATTTTCCTCTGATATCTGTGATGTACAGAGTACATTTTCATAAATTCTGAAAGATTAATTTTAGACAAATTTTAATTAAAGCAATTACGTTTCTTTAAACCAAGGGAGATGACTCTGTGCAGCAAGGTTTTCTGTTAAACTAGGACTCTGGGCGTCATGGGCGACATCGCGTGTGTACTCATCGTATACAGCATTACTCTAATTTGACATGTCATTGTTGTCGTCGTCGTTCTTTTCTTTGCCTTTTTTTTTTTTTTCCCCCTCGCCCCCCCCGAAACCCCCCCCCCCCCCCCCCTTTCTTTCTTTGGGCAAAAACCATCTTTTTTTTCCTTTTTCCTTAGGGGTTTGAAAGGATTTTCCCATATAAAACTAAAAATTGGGATGGCTTTTCCAAAACACCAAAACCCTTAAGCTTAACAGAGCACGTTGCAAAATTTTTTCCCTTAAAAATTACAACGCCAGATTTCAAGGGCATGCTTCTGCCCGGGGGGCCGGGAAAGGGGACCCCGAGACTTCACAAATTTAAACCATTTTTCAACACCCCATCTATCGGGGATCCCAAACCCCACACACCACCCCTTAACCCTTCCTGTTCCTCCCCCCCACCCCCACCCCCCCCTTTTCCCCCTTTTTCCTCCCCCCCACCTCTTTATAAAACATTTTTCCAGGGGCCCCCCCAATCTATCAGGGAAACCTGGAAGAGACTTTAAAGACTTTACAACTTCCACAACTTGAAATGACACCCTATCTGGATCTAAACACGCACCCCACCACACACACCCACACAAAACACACACCCCACACACACACACTCCTTCAAAAACCTTTTTTTTCCCTCCTCCTCCCCCATCCCCCACCCTCCCCCCAACCACTGCTATATTTCCCCTTTTTTTCTGCCATGGGTCACTGGGGTCAAGCCCACGTTTTCACTGACTCAAAAAAACGGTTTGGGGGGGGCCCACCCCAAAACAAACCCCAATTTTTTCCCTTTGGGGGGCCCCAATTTTCAAATTGGGGGAGGAAAAATTTTAGCGTGGGGGTTTTGAATGAGATGTGCCCTTTGGGGGCCCAATTTTTTGGGCTGGAGGCTGGCGGGTACGGGGACCGGTGCTCTTTGGGGGGTGGAGGGGGGGGGTGTCTGCTTCCCTCTTCCTTCAGATCATGCCTTATCCTTCCTTTTTATTTTCTGTAGGGCTGTTTTTTTGTCTGTCGGGTCTCTGTCTCTCTTCTCTCTCTTTTTCTTCCCCTTCCCCTCTCTCTTCTCTCTTCTCTTTTTCAAAACAACGGATATTTCATAACGGGAAATTTTTTTTATTACTGAAAACCCTTCCCTTTTCCTTTGAAAAGAGAGCTGCCCACTTTCCCTTTCCTTTTGTAAAAGGCAAAAGGAACCCTTTGGTTTTGGGACGATCGAAAAACTTCGTATTCCTTTATTTGTCTCTCATTTGACCCGGAGGTTTCAGTATTCTCTTTTTCCGCTCTAAATGATTTAAAGGTCTCAGTATTCTTTTTTCCCATCCCCTGACTGTTTTAAAATTTTTCCTTTTCTTCGTTTCTTCATGTTTTCCCCCCGCCCTTACAATGTTAAAAACGTTCTTTGACTGAGGGGATTTGATTTCTGTTTTTTTTGGCCCCTGTCAAATCACATTTTTTATTTTACTAACACCCCTTCCCCCCCCCCCCCCCCCACCCCCCCCCCACCCCCCCCCCACCATAATTTTGTTCTGATAACTTTCCACGGGCACTTGAAAAAAAAATAAAATAGCAGCGCACACATATCATAAAAACCCCCCTAAAACACAACCCCCCATTTACAGGCATTAAATCGTTCAAAAAACCCGGAAGAGACAGTAAAGACATTACAACTTCCTTATTTTGACAGGGCAAACATGGGGATCGAACCCAAAACCCCCTTCCCCCCCCCAACCTTTTCCCCTTTCCCTCCCCCTCCCATCACCCCCCATCCCACTCTCTTCCTCAACACAACTCCCTTATTTCCCCTTTTTTTTTTCTGCCATCGTCACTCGTTCAAGTCAACGGTTCACTGACACTAAAAAAGGGAATGAGGGACCCCCCACAAAAACCCCCAATTTTTCCCTTTTAGAGCGGGCCAGTTTCAAATTGGGGGAGGGAATTTTTCTGAGGATTGAAAGTGAAAAGGTGAAACCTTTGGGGACAATCGATAGGGCTGGAGGCGGGCAGTGCGGGCCCGGGCCTCCCTTTGTGGGGGGTGGGGCTGTCTGTCTCTTTTTTTTTCCCCTTCTCTCCTTAGGCCCCCCCAGTGCCCTATCCATCTCCCTCTCTCTCTCCCCTCTCTCTCTCTCTCCTCTCTCCCCTCTCCCTCCCCTTCTCTCTCTTCTTTTGGGAGTGTTCTGTTCTGTCTCTCGTCTCTCTCTTTTCCCCTCTCCCCCCTCTCTCTCTTCTCTCTCTCTCTCTCTACCCCTTCTCTCCCTCCCCCTTTTTCTTATTCTAAAATAACAAGTTTTTTCCCGGAAACGGGATTCGTAGTTCTGTAAACTTCCTTCTGATTTGAGAAGAGCTGTCCACAAAAACCCATTTGCCCCATTTTCACGTGAAAAACCTTGTTTTGGATACTGTTTTAAAAAAACAGTATTTTTCTTTTACTTTTCCTGACTGATCAGTGGTTTTTAGTTGTTTTGTTTTTCCATCTTTGTCCGGTAAAATGTTTTTTAGGGCTTTTACTGCCCTTTTTTTTTTTTTAACTGACTGCAATTTACAGCCAAATTTTCCCAATGATAGACCTTTTATTTCTTTTCCCCCCCCCTGGGCCAAGTGACAAATTTCCAGACTGTCTTTCCCTTTCCCCCGGCCGTTTACAGGGTTTAGTTACTGAGGGTTCCCCCTTTCCCTCCCCCCTCATTAAATTTTATTCTGAGGGCCCTTCCACCCGCACTGAAAATAGGGAAAAAACTGAACACACACAGATTATAATTCCCCCCTCACACAACTCCAGTTTTTACCCGGCTGCAATTTCAGGAACCTCGAAGGGACTTTGGGAAAATTACAAATTTCCTCAACTTTTTTACGCCATCCCTTTCTGGGGTCTCAACCCCCACCCTTTTCCCAAATTTTCCCCCTCCCCACCCCCAAACCCTTCACCCCCCCATCCACTTTTCTCCCGAACACCCTGCTATAAATTTTTTCCCTTTTTTTTTCCCTCGTCACTCCGGTCAAGTGACGGTTCACTGACACAAAAAAAACGGAAATTTAGGGGGAAACCACAAAATCCCAATATTTTTCTTTGGGGCGGGGCCCCGTTTCAAAAAGGGTGGGGGAGCAATGTAGCGTAGGAAAGGGGAAATGGGCATGTGTACCCTTGGGGGGGAATTCCCATGGGCTTTCAGGGTGGCATTTTTGGGCCGGGTATTTTTTTTGGGTTTTTGTCGGTCCTTGTCTGTCTGTCTGCTTTTCATTTCCTTTACAGCGAGTGCATTTCTATCTCCTCAATCTCTTTAATTTCTCTCTCCCCCTCCTCTCCTCGCTCTCTTCCCTCTCCCCTTCCCTTTTCTCTCCCCTCTCTTCTCTTCCTCTCTCTCTCTCTTCCTTATTTAAATAAACCCTATATTTCAGAAAAAAAAATTTGCACAAAAAACCCCTTCCAAATTTTCAGGGGAGAGCTGTCCAATTCACGTGTTTGGGCATATTTACATGGCGCCTTGTCCTTTGGGCCGGAAATGAAAATTTTTATTTTTTTCTTTATATTTTTCTCTGATTGCGATTTGGTTTCAATTTCCCCTCTTTGCCCGCTTTGGGCTGAAGAAAGGTTTTAGCATTCTGTTGGTTTTTTTTTTAAACCCCTGAAAGGTCAAAACGTTTTTGTTCCCTTTGTTTTCTTCATGTTTTCCTTGACTTCAATGGTACAGAAATTTTTCTTGATTGAGAGGGGTTGGGTTTTTCTTTCCCCGTGTTTTTAGGGTCGACTTCAATGGTACAAACATTCTCTTGATTGAGAGGCCCTTTTGGGGGGGGTTTTTTTCCCGGGGTTTTACCAACTGACAAATTTCCGACCTGTTTTTCTTGCTTCTGGTTTTTGACCTTTACGCTTTTTGTTACTTAGACTCCCCCCTTTTCCCCCCCCCCACCATAAAATGCCCTTTTTTTGACCCTTCCCCCCGCATTTTTAAGCTGAATTGACTGAACACACCAGACCATAATTTTCCCCCCCCCCCCCCCCCCCCCCCCCCCCCCGAAAACAACTCCAGATTTCACGGGGAAAGCTTTTTTTTATGGAACCCGGAAGGGGGCGTTTTAGAATTACAGACTTCCCAAACTTTGGGCAAGACATCTATCTGGATCTCAAAACCCCCCCCCCCTCCCCCCCCAAATTTTTTTTGGCCCCCTCCCCCCCCCCAAACACCCCCACCCCACCCCCCCAAAGTCCTCCCCAAAAAACCCAAAGCTATATTTCTTTTCCCTTTTTTTTTGCCCTCGTCACTCGGGCAAGTCGACTTTTTTAATGACACTTTTAAAACGGGTGGAGGCCAGCCAAAAAATCCCCAATATTCCCCTTTGGGGGATTTCAGGGCCAGTTCTCTTTGGGGGGAAGTGGGGCTGTCTGTCTCTGTCTGTTTTTTCCTTTTTTAGTGAGTTTTCCCAAAATAAACCCCTTTTCTCTTTTCTCTCTCTCTCTCTCCTTTTCCCCCTCTCTCTCTCTTCTCTCTCACACACACACATCTCTCCTCCCCTCCCCCCCTCTCTCTCTTCCAAAACCACAACTCTCTCTCTCTCTCTCTCTCTCTTTTCTCCTCTCTGTGTGTGTGTGTGTGTGTGGGGTGTGTGTGTGTGTGTGTGGTGTGTGGGGTGTTTGTGCCGGGGGTGCGTGCCCTGCCGGGCGGGGCGTGCCCTGCGTGCGTGGGGGGTGTGTGGCCCCGCTTGGGTTTGGGCCCGTCTTCTGTCTCTTTCTCTCTGTCTCTTTTTTTCGTCTCTCTTTCTCTGTCTCTCCCTTTTCTCTAAACTCCATCTCTCTGTTTTCTCTCCCCCCCCCCCCCCCCCCCCCTCCCCTCCCCCCCTGGGCCGTCCCGCCTGAGGCTCATGCGGGGACGGGAGGGAGACCAAAGAGAAAAAGAGGCAGGGAGAGGGGGAAAACAAAAAAGAAAGAGAGGCAGGGGGGAGGAGACACAAAGAGCAAGGAGGGCAGGGAGAGGGGCCCAAAGGGGAAGAAGGCAGGGCGAAAAAGAAACAAAGAAAAGAGAGGCAGGGCGAGGAGACACAAAGAGAAAGGGGATGACTGGGAGGAGGGGGAGAGAGAGAAATTTACAGAGACAGAGGAAGGGGGGGGGGGGGGGGGGGGTGAGAAAATGGAGGGGAAGACAGACAGAAAAAACGGGTGACAAAAAAAGAAAAAGAGACAGCGCCCTGGAGAGGGGAAACAGAAAAGGAGAAGAGGGGAGGAGAAAAGAGGAGAGAGGGAAAAGAAGAGATAAGGGGAAAAGAGGGGGAGAGAGAGATAGTAAAAAGAGAGAGGGGAGAAAAAACGGGGGAAAAAAGGGAAATTTGGGGAGAAGAAAAAAAAAAGACGGGGCCGAAGGGAGGTGGAAAAAATGGGAGAGAAAAAAGGAAAAATTTGCACAGTCGAAAACCCGGGAAATGCTTGTCGTGTGAGATTTAATCAGTTCGATGTTTGAAGGGGTTTTGGAGGCTTGGTTGGTTGTGTGTTTTGTGTGTGTGTGGGGTGTGTGTGTGTTGGGGTGCGTGCGGGGCGGGCGTGCGTGCGTGCGTGCGTCGTGCGTGCGTGCCCTGCGTCGTGCGTTTCGTCGTGTGGTGGGGTTGTGTGTGCGCGAGCGCACAAAGAAAAGAGAGCCCCCGGGGAACGCCCCGGGGAAAGTTTTTTTCATTGTGTAAACTTTTTTGCCCTGCGTGTATGTGATGTGTGTTGTGGTTTTTCGTGTTGGGCGGGGACGCAAGTTTGTTAATGGTTAGTGATTGGGGTGTGTGTGTGTGTGTGTGTGTGTTGTGTGTGTGTGGGTGGTGTGGTTTTTGTGTGGTTGGGGGGTTTGCGTGCGTGCCCTGGGGTTTCGTGGGCTTTCGTTCGGGTGTAGTGTGTGTGGGTGCTCACGGGTTTCTGTGAATGTGTGGCTCACGGTGCTGTGGGAATGTGTGTGTGTGTGTGTGTGTGTGTGTAGTTGTTGTGTGTGTGTGTGTGTGGTGTGTGTGTGTGCGTGTGCGTGCGTGTGTGTGTGCGTGTGTGTGGGGTGTGCGTGTGTGTGCGTGTGGTGTTTGAATGATGTGTGTGAATGTTGTGTGTAATGTGTGAATCTGTATGTGTGTGTTGTGTGTGTGTGTGTGTGTGTGTGTGTGGGGTGTGGGGTGTGTGTGTTGGGGTGTGTGTATGAGTGGAAAATGAAGTGTTACGCTCTCTGTCTGTCTGTCCGTCTCTCTCTCTCTCTCTCTCTCTCTTCTCTCTCATCTCTCTCTCTCTCTCTCTCTTTATTACTCTCTTCTCTCCCTCTCCTCTTTTGAAAGTAAACTCTGCAATGTATACATGTCTGCACTTATGCGTGGGACACAAATACACCGACACCAAAAGATTTAGAAACAAATCGGGGAAAATGAAGGCGAACAGCCTTTCACCAAAAAAAAAAAAAAAAAAAAACAGACAGACAGACATACACAGACACAGACACAGACAGGAGCAGAGAATGAAAGTCAGTCAGACTGACAGACAGACAGACACACCGACCAACGCCTGCAAATCAGGACCGCAGGGAACGCAGCCATTAACTCTCCGACCCCCCCCCCCCCCCCCCCCACCCCCCTGGTTTTGCCCTGGGCCCTTCCACCACACGACTCCCGGCGCCCCCCTATCGATCTGTGAAACAGGGGGGGGGGGGGGGGGGGCGACCCAAGGGGGGCTTGTCAGTAAACTGAGCAGTGGTGATGACCTGGCCATGCACGTGAACACTGATGACAGTCACTGGTGCTGAGTTTATTGCCGACGATCATTGTGATTCTATGAGAAAGGCTTTTTTTTCTCTGGCCCTTTCCTTTGAACCCCCCCCCCCCCCCCCCCCCTCCCCCCCCCCCCCCTCTCCCCCTTCCCGATAATATTGTCTGTTGCGCTCTCTCTCCTCTCTCTTTCTCTTCTCTCTCTCTTCTCTCCCCTCCTCTCCCCTCTCTCCCCCTCTCTCTCTTTTCTCTCTGGGAGAGAATGGCACATTCATTGCTATTGTATTGTGAAGGCCCTTCTTCATCCTCATTCTTCAGCCACAAATAACAGTGTAGATGTGTTGTGATAGCTCTGTCTCTCTGTTTGTTGTCTGTCTGTCTGTCTGTCTGTCTCTTTCTTTCTCTCTCTGTGTGTGAGTGTGTTTGAGTGTGTCTGTGAATGTGTGTGTGTTGTGTGTGTGTGGGGGGGGGTGTGTGTGTGTGTGTGTGTGTGTGTGTTGTGTGTGTGTGTGTGTGTGTGTGTGTGTGTGGAGAGAGAGAGAGAGAGAGAAGAGAGAGAGAGAGAGAGAGAGAGGAGAGAGAATGTATTCATGCGTACCTTTATGAGGGAAATTCAAATATACTGACACCAAGGGACTGAAAAACAAATCAGAAAATTAATACTAGAACGCGAGCAGCCTACGTTAGAAAACTCTTTTATTCCGCCAAACATGAACAAACGAGTCACAGGACTTGGGATTCGTTTGTTCATATTTGGCGGATACAGTACTTCACAATTTGTTTCAAAAGATTTCTTTAGATCTCCGCCTCAGCCGCCTCACTTTGCAAGTACATAAAGTCAGTAGACAGAGTCAGACAGACAGACAGACAGACAGACAGGAGCGCAGCAGGCAGCAGACAGACAGACAGCAGACAGACAGACGACAGACAGCAGACCAGTAAGACAGACACACAGCCGTGACTACACACACAGACGCGCAGAGAACGTAGCTATTAACTCCTTCCGACCCCTCGTGCTTTCCCAGGCCCTCCTACAACACGACTCCTGGCGCCACCTATCGATCTGTGAAACAGGGGTGATCCAGGTGGGGGGGGGGGGGGGGGGGGGGGGGGGGAGGGGCCATCAGTAGACTGACCAGTTCTGATGGCGTTGTCATGCACATGAAAACGGTTTACAACGTTCAACTATTGCTGACGGTTATTGCAGCTGTTGCCATCTCTCTCTCTCTCTCTCTCTCTCTCTCTCTCTCTCTCTCCCTCTCTCCTCTCCTCCTCTCTCTCTCTCTCTCTCTCCTCTCTCTCTCTCTCTCTCTCTCTTCTGTGCTTGTGTGTGTGTGTGTTGTGTGTGTGTGTGTGTGTGTGTGTGTGTGCAAATGTATTCGTGTATGTGCACATGTGTACATTTATATGTGGAAATCAAATACATTGACACCAAGGGATTGAGAAACAAATCAGAAAAGTGATACGAAGAAGGCGAACAGCTTACATTAGAAAAGTCAGACAGACAGACAGACAGACAGACACACCAACCAGTGACCTACAGACACACATACGATGGCAGAGAACGCAGCTATTAACCCCTCGTGCTTTCCCAGGCCCTCCCACAACACGACTCCTGGCGCCACCTATCGATCTGTGAAACAGCGGCGACCCGCAAGGGGACATCATCCAATCGAGCCGTTCTGACGGCGTGGACTTGCGATGGAAACGGTTACAATAAAGGTAAGGAGTTATTGCTCACAATGATTGCGATTTTATCATTAGAAAGGCTTTTTTTAACCTAGCCCACATTCTTTAATTGCCCCTCTCGACATTATCAATTTGTTTGCAATAGGTCTCTCTTTCTGTCTGTCTCCGTCTGTGTGTGTTGTGTGGTGTGTGTGTGTGTGTGTGTGTGTGTGTGGTGTGTGTGTGGTGTGTGTGTGTCTCTCTCTCTCTCTCTCTCTCTTCTCTCTCTCCTCTCTCTCTCTCTCTTCCTCTCTCTCTCAAAAGAAGTTTCATTTTATTCAGGCAACGAGAGGCTAGTAAAAACGTAGAAGTTTCCATGTTGGGGGAAACACTGAAACGGATGAAGAGAGAAACAAGGAAAGAGAAGTACAGAAATGAAAAAAATGGGGGAAAAACAAAAATAGGTGATCTGTAATGAAAAATATAGACTTCAAGGACAGAAGTGTTAGAAGAATGAACTAGAAAAGAGAAGAATGTAGAAACAAAAAGAAATGAACAAATGACAGAAAATTTAAAAAAAGGAAAGAAGGAAGGAAGGAAGATAGAAGTAGTTGAATGAAAAAATGAGAGAGAGAGAGAGAGAGGAGAGAGAGAGAGAGAGAGAGAGAGAGAGAGAGAGAGAGGGGGAGAGAGAGAGAGAGAGAAAGAAAAATGCATTAAGGTGTTTTTTCAAAGTTTCCATGTATGGTGGCGAGTGATTTCACTTAGAGGAACAGTCATAGGACGCAGACCAATTTCCTGTTCAACACCAGTTCCAGACTTCTACGGCCATCAGTCTGGCATTTTTGTGGTCACTGAATGTCACAGAACCAGCCGAGCGTGGCTGGGGCTCTGTGGGTGGTTCTGCCCTTCTGGCATGATGACCTTGTGGTAGAGATTTCCCCTGTCTATGCACGCCTGCGGTGTGTTGGTGCAATCTTCAGCTGGGATTTTCCCCTCCATGCTGTTGTTGGTGCGTTGGTCCAAACATTTAGAAAGGATTTTCCGTCTCCCTGCGTCCCTTTGTTAAGTTTGTTCAATCATCGGTTGGGTATTTTCTCTCTCCATGCACGCCTGTGGTGAGCTGGTCCCAATCATCAGTTGGGAGTTTTCCTTCTCCATGCATGTTCTTGAGGAGCTGGTTCAACCATCACTTTAACATCTCCCTCTCCGTGCATGCCTGTGTGGAGTTGGTTCAATCCTAGGTTGTTTTCTTTCATAATTTTATCTGTGCTGAGGTTGTTCGATTCTGGTTTAGGGATTTTCTCTCTCTTCACGCCGCTCATGTTGGACCGGTCCAATCTTCAGCCGAGATTTTTCCTCGCCGTCATTTCTGGGGTCAGTCGGTTGGTTTATCAGTAGCTATTGTTCCCTGTCTATGAATACCTATGGTGAACCGGTGCAATCTTCAGTTGCGATTTTTGCTCACCATCATTTCTGGGGTCAGTCGGTCGGTTTATCAGTAGGCATTGTTCCCTGTCTATGAATACCTATGATGAACCGGTGCCATCTTCAGTTGGGAATTTGGCTCTCTGTGCATGTCTGTGGTTTAAACAGTAGAAAACAGTCGCATGTCCCAAACGCAGTAGGGGCAACGAACTGCGATAAATTCATTGTGTCTAGGGCACGGCATGTTGGAAGGCGGTACCCATCCCTCTGTTTCTACCGCTTTTTAACCTTCCCTGAACTGAATAGTAACCCAGTTACTGCTGGATGGACAGAGACAGTTTTTCAGCCGAAAAAAGAAATCCTACCCTTCGAAACGTTTCCAGCTCACGGCCGTCAGCTCCCCAGCCAAACGTTGTAAACCGTTTGACTGTGCAGAGTTCATCCCATCATCCAACGTTGTAACCATTTGACTGTGGAGAGTTCATCCCATCATCTAACGTTGCAAACCGTTTGACTGTGCAGAGTTCATCTCATAATCTAACGTTGTAACCGTTTGACTGTGGAGAGTTCATCCCATCATCTAACGTTGTAACCGTTTGACTGTGCAGAGTTCATCCCATCATCTTTCGATTTTTCCTCCCCACACCCGCCTGTGGCGAGCTGTTCAATCAGCGGCTGACAGATTTACGGGTGTGGAGGGACACGTGGCGGGGTGCCCTCCGGACGGGACGCTCATTCCATGGAGTGAGGACGTTTCCATGGTCACCGTGTCCGGGAAGCCTGGTGGGCCATGTCCCAGGAACAGTGACAGCAGGCAGTGTGGAGTGACGTCACTCAGCGTGACGCCTGTGCTCCTCTCAGGGGAGGTCAGCGGGGCTGGTCTGTGTGGAGGGCTGGCTGTGAGATGGACGATGAGGGGGAAGACAACTCCAGTCTGCTGTCTACGCCTGCAGCTTCACGTTCAGAGACAATGCTGAGCTGTGTGTCTGTGTGTCAGCAGAAATAATGTACATGTTGTGCTCACTTCTGCACTATAGAATTATCCACCATAACGTCTGTTTGCTACACCATCGCAACGATGATGATGACGACGACGACGACGACGACCATGATGATGATGATGATGATGATGATAATGGTGATCATGATGATGATGATAATGATGATGATGACAAACAATACGAGGAGGATGAGCAGGACAAGACGAAGGACAGGACAAGACGAAGGACGGAGGAAAAAAGAAGAGGAAATACAAATCTGAGAGTGAAAGAGAGAAAGGTAGACAGATGGCCAGAAAGACAGAGAGTCAAAGAGAGAGAGGCCGCACTCCGGTATCCAGAAAAAAAAACACTTCACTAGCTACGACACATACAGCCTCACTATCCCTACCCCCACCCCTTCCCCCCACCGCACTCCTTCAGTCGCATTCACACACATACCCCTGTCCCCCCTCCCTCCCTTACACCCCAGCACCCCCTCCCAGCCTCCTCCCCCCTCCTCTCCACGCTGTTGCCTCTACATCATCGATCTATAGAATAATTGATCTCCGTAAAAAGACACTTACAGCTGCGTCTGCCCTGCGTTCTCTCTCTCTCTCTCTCTCTCTCTCTCTCTCTCTCTCTCTCTCTCTCTCTCTCTCTCTCTCTCTCTCTCTCTCTCTCTCTCTCTCTCTCTCTTGTGTGTGTGTGCGTGCGTGCGTGCGCGCGCGCAGCGCGCGCGTACATGTGTGTGTATCTATCTCTCTCTCGTCTGTCCGTCTGTCTGTCTGTATCTGTCTCCCTCTCGTTCGCTCTCTCTCTTTCTCTCTCTCTCTCTCATCTCTCTCTCTCTCTCGTTCTCTCTCTCTCTTCTCTCTCTGAGTGAGCGAGTGTGTGTGTGTGTGTGTGTGTGTGTTGTGTGTGTGTGTGTGTGTGTTTTGTGTGTGTAGTGTGTGTGTGTGTGTGCGTGCACGCGCATTTTGTGTGTGCAAACGTGTGTACACATGTGAGGAGAGAGTGGGGAGAGGGGAATGGGAAGGAGGAGAGAGAGAAGAGAGGGGAGGAGAGAGAGAGAGAGAGGAGAGAGAGAGAGAAGTAGGAGAGAGAGAGAGAGAGAGAGATAGCAACTATTTACAGTTGCAAACAAGATAACTGTTATCGTCTTTCTATATCTTGGGGCATGGCCTGCTTATTCTAGTTTCAAATGTTTTCCAGCTTGCAGGATGCGCTCCCTCCTCCCTCCCCCCCCCCCCCCCCCCCCTCTCTCTCTCTCTCTCTCTGTTCAATAGCAGCAAAACGGACAGTCAAGCTGCTCGCTCTCTCTCTCTCTCTCTCTCTCTCTCTCTCTCTCTCTCCTCTCTCTCTCTCTCTCCCCTCTCCCTCTCCCTTCTCTCTCTCTCTCTCTCCCTCTCTCTCTCTGTTCAATATCAGCAAAACGGACAGTCAAGCTGCTCTCTCTCTCTCTCTCTCTCTCTCTCTCTCTCTTCCTCTCTCCCCTCTCTCTCTCTCTCGTGTGTGTTCAATATCAGCATAACGGACAGTCAAGCTGCTTTCTCTCTCTCTCTCTCTCTCTCTCTCTCTTCTCTCTTCTCTCTCTCTCTCTCTCTCTCTCTCTCTCTCTCCTCTCTCTCTCCCTCCCCCTCCCTCCCTCCCTCCCTCCCTCCCTCTTTCTCTCTGTTCAATATCAGCAAAAACGGACAGTCAAGCTGCTCTCTCTCTCTCTCTCTCTCTCCCCTCTCTCTCTCTCTCTCTCTCTCTCTCTCTCTCTCTCCTCTCTCTCTGTTCAATATCAGCAAAACGGACAGTCAAGCTGTATGCCTGAAGACAGATCCAGGAGAGACATGACCCTAAGAACTAGATACATCCATGACAAGTTAAATTCCTGCAGGACCTGAGTGACTGGACTTTGCCACGGACGTCATTGGAGATTCAGTCGGTGCTGACATCTTTGATGACGTTATTTTCTCGCTGAAAAGAATGTACCTTTGATGCATGAGGTTCAGAGAAATGAGGATTCTGAAAATTTCAGAAAACGGTATTATTTTTGTGGTGTTTCGTTTTTTTCTTACTTTTTTCTGTTTTGTTTTCTTTTCCTTTCTTTAGTTTTATATGTATTTGAACTTGCAGAAACTCTCTCTCTCTCTCTCTCTCTCTCTCTCTCTCTCTCCTCTCTCTCTCTCTCTCTCTCCGTATGTTTGTGTATGTTTATGACTGTTTGTGCGCGCCTCTGTGTGTGTGGGGTGTGTGTGTGTGTTGTGTGTGTGGTGTGTGTGTGTGTGTGTGTGTGTGTGTGAAGAAGTTCCACTGTGATCAGAAAACGTGAGGTTTGTACAAATGTAGGAGTCTCCATATTTAGGAGAAAAATACTGCAACCGAAAAAGAAAGAAACGCAGAAAGAAGAGTACTTAGAGAATTAAACAAAAACATTGAAAAGGTATCAGTGATCTTTGAAAAAAAAAGTAGAACTGAAGGCTGGCAGCAATACTATAAGAATGAATCAGAAATGAAAACAAAGAACAAAGTACAGAAACATGGAGAGAGAAAAAAGAAACGGATGGACGATTTTATGGGGAAAAACAGCTAAGATGAGCTATGATGAGCTCAGTTGGGACTTTCCCTCTCCAGTGTACCTGTGGGTCAGTTGGTTCAATCTTCGTCTGGAATTTTCTTTCTTCATGCATGCTCTTGATGAGTTGGCCCAAACATCATCGGGGGGTATGCCCTCGCCATTCACCTGTGGTAAGTTGGCCCAATGCTCGGCTGGGATTTACCCGTTTTCCAAGCATGTATGATCTTAGTTGTCTAATATCCATTGGGATTTATGTGTCTATATTTCTTGTTGTGAATTGGTCAAATCATGGCAGCGGTTAGAAAATAGAGATCAAACTCACACAGGCTCATGACCACAGGGGCAGTGAACTGTCCCCAGGTTCACTGCATCAGGTTCACTGCATCAGGTTCACTGCATCTAGGGCACAGCATGATGGAAGACAGGACTCATGCCTCAGATTCCACCGCTTTAAATCTGTCCTGAACTGATTCAGGTCACCAAGTTTCTGCGGGATGGACAGAGAAGGGTCTTCAAGCAACAACAACAAATTCCTACCCAACGTGTGGTTCCAACTCACGACCATCAGCTCCCCAACCAAACGTTATAACCGTTGACTGTGGAGAGTTCATCCCATCATCTTTCGATTTTTCCTCTCCACACCCCCCTGTGGCGAGCTGTTCAATCAGCGGCTGACAGATTTACGGGTGTGAAGGGGCACACGTGGCGGGGTGCCCTCCGGACGGGACGCTCATTCCATGGAGTGAGGACGTTTCCATGGTCACCGTGCACTAGAAGCCTGGTGGGCCATGTGCCAGGCAGAGTGACAGCAGGCAGTGGGGAGTGACGTCACTCAGCGTGACTGGTCTGTGTGGAGGGCTGGCTCTGAGATGGACGATGGGGGGGAAGACAACTCCACTCTGGGGGCGATGACAATGAGGGGGTGGGGGGGGGAAAAGACCCATGTGTGTCATTTCTTTACAGCGCAAGCCGTTTTCTGGTGATCTTTTTCTCATCTGGGGGGGCAGGGGCCTTTTTTTAGTTTTAAGTTCCGGTGAGGATGTGATAAATGAGATGCTGATAAAGGATAAAAAAAAAGGGGAGGGGGAAATGAGAGGAAAAAGACAAGGGGACAGGGAGGAAAAAGAAGGGGAAAATACAAATCTGAGAGTAAAAGGGGAAAAAGGAAAACGGGAGGGCCCCAAAAGACGGGAAAAAAGGTCAAAGAGAGAGGGGCCGCACTCCGGGTATCCAAAAAAAAAACCCCCCCAACTTCATTTGCTAGGGACACGTACAGCCTCACTATCCCAAACCCCCCCCCCTTTCCCCCACCGCACTCCTTCATTTCGCTTTCACACAAATCCCCCTTTTCCCCCCCTTTCCCTCCCTTAACCCCCAGCATCCCCCCAAGCCTCCCCCCCTTTTCCCCCCCCACGCTGTTGCCCCCTACTCACGATTTTAGAATATTGATCTCCTTTAAAAAGACACTTACCCCTGCGTCCCCCTGCGGTCTCTCTCTCTCCCCTCTCTTTTCCTCTCTCTCTCCCCTAATTTTTAATCTTTCTCCCCCTCTCTCTCCTCTCTTCCTCTCTCCCCTCTCTCGCTCTTTTCTCCCCTTTGATCGAAAAAACATTTTGAGCTCTCTTCTCTTCTTCCTTCTTCTCTCTCTCTTCTCTCCTCTCCCATCTCAAAAAATTGGGGGCCCCGGGCGCGCGCACGCCCCGGGGCCCCGCGTGTGTGTGGGGTGTACATGGTGTGTGTTTTGGTGGGGTGTGTGTGTGAAAGGGGTGGTCTGGGGTGCTGCGTGTGTGTGTGTGTGTGACCCTTGTAAGAAAGAAGAGGGCGGGGGGAAAAAGGTGGGGGGGAAAAGAGGGGAAACATGGGCGCTTTCTTTTTTCCCAGCGAAAAGGGCAGTTTAACTGTTTTTTCCCTTTCCCTCCTCTTTGGGGACGGCCTGCTTAGTGTATTTTCCAATTTTTTTTCAACTCTCTCTCTCTCCCTCTAGATCTCTCTCTTTTCCCCTCTACTCTTCTCTCCCTTCTCTCCCCTCTCTCTCTCCCACTATTTCTCTCTGCCCTTTTCCTCGTCTTTTTTTCCCTTCTTTCTCTCTCTTTTTTCTTTCTCTCTGTCCCTCTTTTGCCCCTCTGTCTGTTGTCTGTTGTCTTGTCTCTCTGTGTGCCCTCTCTCTGTCTCTGTCTCTCTATTTTCCTGTTTTTCTTTCTGTCTGCCCTGTCTCCTCCCTTCTATCGTTCCCCAAAATCTCTCTCTCTCTTCTCTCTCTCTCTCTCTCCTCTCCCCCCTCTCTCTCTCTTCCCCTCTCTCTTCTCTCCCTTTCTCTGTCTTTTCTTTAACGTCAACCCGGGCGTGGAGTTTGTATGCCAAAAAAAAACGGAGGGGGTGGGGAAAAGCCGTTTGGGAACTGTTTTCCCCCTAATTTTTTAAAACCGCGGGAAAACCTGGCTTGTCAGGGGCTTTCCCACAAAAGCCCTTTTTGGGAGGGCTTAGTGGGGTTGACTTTTTTTGTCGTGGTGGGGCCTTTGGATGATTTTCCCTTTCGGGGAAAAGGACGAAATGAACGTTAAAAAAATTTTTAGGGGACCAATTTTTTTTTAGCTTTTTCCTTTCTTTTTTGTTTTTTTTCGTTTTTTTGGGGGGGGGGGGGGGGGGGGTGGGGGAAAGGATGCACGTTGGAGGAGGGTTTGGGTGGGGGGGGGGGGGGGGGGGGGGGGTTTTAAGGGCCCTGAACATGATTAGAAAAGTTTTCCCCCTTTTAACCTTTAGTCTTCGAGAAAAGGGGTTATCTTGTTTGAAATTTGAATTTGGTTTTTCCAAAAAAGAAAAAAGCTCTTTTGGGAAACCCAAAGCTTTTTTTAAAAACAAAAATTTTTTTTTAAAAAATTTTATTCAAAAAAACCCTTTTGGCCTGAACTCATAGACAAACGAAATAAATAAACAAAACACGACCCGTTTTAACCCTTTTTTGGTCTCCTTCGGGCAGAAAAACAACACTCAGGAAAACCAAAAATTGAAAACGAGCGATCTTTCCCCACAAAGATAAAATTTGGGATTCCCCACGTGCTTAAAGTTCTTTTGTCCTGAGGGGTTTTTTTCTCTTGTCTGCAAAGACCTAAGGGTCAAAAAACGCGTCCCCCCGTTTTGTCTTGTTATTCATTTGCCCCGGGTAGGTTGGGGGGGTTTTTTTCAACCTTTTCAAAATTTGGGTTTTAAGTTACCCCTGCAGCCCCTTACTTTGAAAGGGTAGATTTTTTTAAACTTCAAAACTCCCCTCTCTCTCTTTTCTCTCTATTTTGAAAAACCCAAAACCCCTATGTGGGGTTAAATTTATTCGTAAATTTCCATAAATTTTCCACCTGATTGGCGGGAGAGAATGCTAAACAATCACCTGTTTCTTTAATATCGCGGAGGGTCGTCACGGGGCCGACCCTGACAATCCAAAGATTGGCCCAACCCCCAAAAAAAAGTTTTCGGGGGGCCAAAACCGTTTGGTTAATGTTAGAAAACGAGGGTTTAAACGTAAACTTACGGAGTTTTTTTCCGGGGCAGGGGCCCACACGAAACCATTTTTTTTCCTTGGTTTTTTTCCTTTAAGAATAGAACCATTCGTGCCAAACCCCAAGATCTTTTTTTTCCCTTCTTTTTTTTTTCTTTTTTTTTTTTTTTGGTAAATAGCATGGAAGCTTGTCAAAAGTGTCCCCCTTTTATGAAAAAAATTCCATGACGCCATAATGCCCTTTTAAATTGAGGGGGATGCAAAAAAAGGGAAATAATTTTGGGGTAAAAGGACCCAAAAAAGGGGCCCTTTTAGATGGGGATTTTTTTTGCCCGTTTGGGGCGGTATTTTTTTCACACCGTAAACATGCATTTGTTTTTTCAAATTTTAAGCAAATTTTATTAACCCCAGCCCTTTGAAACCCAAAAGTTGTTGCGAGTGACTAGAAATGGGGTGGTTTTTAGGAAAAAAAGGGGAATTTCCCCTCTCTCTCTCCCCTTTCCTTTTCTCTCTTTTTCCCCCTCTCCCCTCTTCTCTCTTTTTCTCTCTCTTCTCGATGCAAAGGGTTTTTACCCTTTTTAAAACAGCAAATGGTTTTCTTTGTCGATTAAGGGAAAGGAATGTTTTTTAAAAAAGAAAAAAAATGGAATTTGTCTAAATCTCCCCTTTTCCCCTCTTCTCTCCCCTCTTCTGTTTTTTTTTTTTTTTTTCCGCTAAACTTTCCCCATTTCCATCCCCCCTTTTTCCCTTTTCTACCTCCCCACTTTGCTTTCCCCCCCCCCCCCCCCCCCCCCCCCCTCCCCCCCCCCCCCCCCCCCCCCCCCCCCTTTGGCCCCCATACCCCCCCAAAAATTTCCCCCCTTTCCCCCTCTCTCTTCCTCCAAAATTTTTGGGGGTTGGAAAACTGTGCATTTTTAAAAAAAAAAAAAAAGTGAAAAGTCTTTTGCTAAAAAATTTTAAATTTTTTTTAAAACTACAAAACCGGGAAAAACTGTTGTCACTGCACTTGAAACCCTTTTTTATTTTCCGTCCATTTTGTTTTTCTCCCTTTTTTGAAAGGGCCCCAAAAGTTAAAAAAATAAAAAGAAAGAAAGCTGTTTTGGGTTTTCTTTTTATTTGTTTCTTTTTCCCCTCTTTGATCGGGAAAATTTAAATTTTTTTTTCCAGCTGGCTACAAATCATAACTCAAAATTCTGCCTTAAAATTGCATCTGCCGTTTAAAACAATTTTAAAGTTGGAAAATTTTTAAAATTTTTTTCTTTTTTTTTGATGTTGAAGATTTTCAAAAAAGCGGTTTTTTTTTCATGTCGATTGACGAACATTTCAAATCCAAAAGGCTGGCCAAATGGGGAACATTTTTACATACACAACGATGTAAAATTTGAAAGCAGGAAAAAAGAGGGTTTCCCCAAACAACAACCAAAAAATTTGGTTTACAAGATTAGCGTTTTGAGACACTTCAGAAAACCAAAATTTTGGGTGGACAACCGAAATTTGCGGGGGCGTGATGGGAGTAAATTTGTGGTTTAAGTGAACCAAAAGGGGGGGGGGGGCTATCCATCTAAAAAGCATTACCCCCCCGAAGTTTGTGTCAAACTCCCTTTAAAGAAAACCAAACTTTGCACGTGCAGTGAAAGCGAGAGGGAAAAAACAAGGTAATCGGGGTGAAAAAGTTTTTTTGGCAGGGGGTCAAATTGCAGTGAAAAGCAGAAAAACCCCCCCCCCCCCCCCTTTTTTTTTTTTTTTGAAATCGTGGTTTATGGAATCACTTACCTCCCTTTGCCCCACTCATGCCTTCCTTTCTCAATTGTTTTAAACTCTCTCTCTCTCCTCCCTCCCCCCTTTCCCTCTCTCTCTCCCTTCCCTTCTCTCTTTTCTCTCCCCCTCCCTCTCTCTTCTCCCCCTCTCTTCCCCCTTTCCCCCCTTCCCCCACTCTCTCCCTCTCCCTCTCTCTTTTCTCTCTCCTCTTTCTCTCTCTCTCTAAGGGAAATTAAAAAAATTTCGTTCGTTCGTTCTCTCTCTCTCTCCCCTCCTCTCTTCTCTCTCTCTCTCTCTCTTTCCCCCTCCCCCCTCTCCCCTCCCCCTTCCCCCCTTTTCCCCTCTTCTCTCCCCTCCCTCTCTCTTCTCTCCCCCTCTCTCTCTCTCTCCCCCCCTCTCCCCTCTCTCTTCTCTCTCTCTTCCCTCTCTCTCTCCCCCCCCTTCTCTCTCCCTCTCCCCCCCTCTCTTTCCCTCCCCCCTCTCCCCCCCCCCTCTCTCTTTTTCTTCTTTCTCTCTCCCCTCTCTCTCTCTGTTTTTCTCTCTCTCCCCTCTCTCCCCTCTATTTTTAATTTTGTTTCCCCAGCCCACCCCAATCCTCCCTTTTAATATTTTTTCTTCATGTCTCTTCTCTTTTTGATTTTCCATTTGGATTGCAAGACTTTTGTTTGACATTTGCTGGGCCCCACATTTTTTCATTTCACTGCATGGTGTAGTCCCCATCAGGGTTTAAGAATGGGTGTCAAAATTTCGCGTCCCTTTTTATCTTTTATCCTCGTAAATTTAAAAAATGGGTTTTCCCCAAATTTTCTTCTCTTCTCTCTCTCTCTCTCCCCCCCTCTCTCTTTCTTCTCTCTTTCCCCTTTTCTCTCCCCCCTGTGTGTGTGTGTGTGTGTTTTGTGTGTGTGTGTGTTGGGGTGTGTGTGTGTGTGTGTGTGTGTGGTGTGTTGTGTGGGTGTGTGCGGGGCGCGCGCGTATATGCGTGTCGTGCTTGGGAACCGACTATGCCTGTAATTTTTTTTAAGCAGACTTACCCCCTTTGTTTCCCCGCGATTTTTTTTTAAAGTCAAAAAAAATTCCTTGCCGAAGAACGTCCGATAACACCGTTTCCATTGTGGTTTAGGAAAGGACATTTCCCGGGAAAAAAGCCGACCCCGTCATGGGCGAACAGTCCTTTTTTTCCCCGGGGTCCCCCTTTACCGATCCACGTTTGACTCAAAATCTTAAAAAAGGTTTTACACACATCGCTCCTTTGAATAAACCTCAATTTTGGGTGGGGTTTTTTTTTCCTCATTTCCCGTTTTATACATCAGTTTCCTGGGAATTCCCCCCAAGAAAAGTTTAAAAAAAAAAAACCCCCAATTTTCGTGTTAAAGGGAAAGGGAAAAAAAAAAAAGTTTAAAAGGGGTCTTGAATCCGGATTTGGGGGCTGGTTAATTTTAAAGGGTGTGTCAAGGGGGGACATTGCATTTGTTTTCCCGACAGGTTTTGCGAAAAACAGTTCTGGGTTTTTTGTGTGGTTTTTTTTAAAGAAGTTCTGACAGGGCAGAAAAGAAAGAAACCCAAAACCAAAAAAGGTCCGTGAAAACAGTGCCCCTTTCTGGAGTAAACAAATTTTTTTGTTTGTGTTTTGTAAAAAAATAGTAGTAGTAGTAGTTGAGTTTGTAATAGTAGTATAGTGGTGGTGGTGGTGGTGGTGGTACTTTTACGTTGTTAACCAAAAAAAATGTGATACCAACAGAGAAAAGAAAGGGGAGGAAGGGAGGGAGCGAAGGAGGGGGAGAGAGACAGACAGACAGACAGACAGACAGACAGGCAGACAGAGAGACAGACAGACAGAGGGAGAGAGAGAGAGAGAGAGAGGATGTGTGTGCTTGCTTACATGTGCGCATCCGTGTGTGTGCGCGCGTGTGTGTGTGTGTGTGTGTGTGTGTGTGTGTGTGTGTGTGTGTGTGTGTGTGTGTGTGTGTGTGTGTGTATGGACCATGTAATCACACAAAGACCGCCAACATCATTTTAAAACACCTAACTGGACTACGTCACCAACAAGAGGTAACTTTAACAGCAAGACTATTATTATCGAGAAAAATAAAACATCATTCACAGACATGTCTGATAAACATGGTTACGTATGCCCGGAGAGGCACACACTCAAACAGAGCATGACCTCTTGGTAGGTTTGTTTTGCTACACACACATTTTGTTCAAGCACTTTATTTTAGTTCTGAAAGCATCTTTGCCGGAGGTGGCATGGAGTGTCCGGTGTTTCTGACCCCTTGGTGACCTCTCAAGGTGACATTTCAAACGGTGAATTGGCGGTGACATCTCTTCGCCTTTCCCCCCAACAAACGCATCACCACCACTGTCAGTGACCCTTCACCCCGTCAGTGACCCTTCACCCCGTCAGTGACCCTTCATCCCGTCAGTGACCCTTCACCACGTCAGTGAAACTGTCTGCCAAACCCATGGACTCCACCAAGAATTTATGTTTCCATCTTCATCCGTTGTTTATGTGTCTGTCCGGAAGATTAGTCAACACGCACGCACACTTCACACACACACACACACACACACACACACACACACACACACACACACACACACACACGCACGCACGCACGCACGCACGCACGCACACGCGCGCGCAGGCACGCACGCACGCACGCACGCAACGCGCAGCGCGCGCACGCAAACACGCAAACACGCACACACACACACACACACACACACACACACACACACACACACACGCACACGCACGCACGCACGCACGCACGCACGCACGCACGCACGCACGCGCACACACACACACACACACACACACACACACACACACACACACACACACACACACACACCTCAATCCATTTGAACCAAATTTGGTGGAAAGATGAAATTGCAAAAATAAATAAAATAATAAATAAGTGAAAATAAACAAGAAACAAAACAAAACAAAACAAAGCCCCCATCCAAATAGAAAATGTCGGGGCTCTTTCAATGCAAATAGCTCCCGCGCGTTCTAGAACTTCTGTGATATGAATTTGATCTGCTCTGCGACTCCTTTTGTGACTCTCCAAGTTTCATTTATCTATTTATTTATTTTTGGCTTTCATCTTTTATTATTTTATTTTTTTGCCTTTGCGGACCATTCTCCAGTCTTTGTTCTACAAATGCATTTATCCAGTAGCAATGTATGATATGGCAGCTTTTGTTATCATCTTCTTCTTCTCGATCGCCTATCACACCTGTAGACAGGATTCTGTCATGAAACTGGTGGTCCTCTGCAGGGCCTCCACAGACCCGTACAGCTTGTCGTTGATGGGCACCGACTGCGGCCATGTCCTGTCCCTCAGACACTGCAGGTCCCCACAGGCCTGTAGAATGTGTTTTGTGGTTTGTTCTGCCTGCCCACATGTGCACATTGGGGATGGTTTCAGGTGCAGCTGGCGGTGTAGATGGGATGCTAGCCTGTTGTTGTGCCCGGTTCAGGGGTCCAATTCATGGGGCGGGCGGTGGCGGAAACGTCCGAACTAAACCGGTTGTCCGAGACTATCCGGGAAGAGTCGGAATTCACGGCGGAAGACTTCGTCAAAGCTTCGGACTAAACGCCGGCCTTCGGCGGTGAAATTTAGTCCAGCGATTTCGCTGGACTAAACTCGAACGTCGGGACTACGCGGAAAAAAAATGGCGGCTTTTGTTTATCGCAATACTGCTTCCGACGTTCACTTCGAAGGCAAAGAGTATTTCGAGACAGACAAAATCCTCTTGAGGTGTATAATGATTGCCAAATATTAAAGAAATTCCGTTTGACTCGACAGGCAATCCTAGATTTGACGGATTCACTGAGCGTGCAACTGGAATTTGTTCAGGACAGACGAGGCGCATTGTCGCCAGTGTTGCAAGTGCTGTTGACATTTACGTTTTTTTGCCACTGTGCATTTCAAGACGTGGTGGGTGAAACTATATTGGTGTCAGTCAGCCAACTGCCTGCCGCACCATTGCACGTGTGACTGATGCGTTGCTGACACAGATGAATGACTGGATTGCTGTGCCAACACGACGTCAGGCGGAGCGTACCAAACACAAGTTTCACTCCATGCAGGGGCTGGGAAATGTTGTCGGCTGCATTGATGGCACACACGTTCGGATTCAAGCGCCACAGCAACTTGAGCATGAATATGTGAACAGAAAGAATTTTCAATCAATGTTCAGGTAAGAAAATAAATTCCCAGTGCATTTGAACACACTGTTTAGGCCAAATTATTATTGTTATTATTCCAGTGTAGCATGTTATGAGTGGCATTTATGACATGTGCTGTCAGTATAAAGTGTGTGTGTGTACTCTGTGTGTGTGTGTGTGTGTGTGTTGTGTGTGTTGGTACAGTGTCATAGCAGTGTGTGTTTTAATGTTTATGTATCCAGTGCCTGTGTGTCCTTCCAATGTACCATTGTCACTTGTGGTAATATTCACCAACAGAGTGTAAACAATATGGAATCTAGACTCTGCTTCAGTGAACACATATGACATGTCTGTGGGTCATTTTTTTTTATTTTGTGCATGTGCTCATTGAATATGTGCATTCAAAGCGTGCTTGCTCAGTATGTGTGAAAATGTTTCTTAACTGAACATTGATGGAATGTGTGCTCAGTCAGTGTTGTATAATAACCATTCAAAACCAGTGTGTATTTTGTGCTGAGTATCTATGTAATCTGGTTTGCTATGTCACAGTATGTGCTATGTGTATTATTCAGTGACTGTGTGCTTGATCTGTTAAATTACTGTGTGTGTGTGTGTGTGTGTGGTGTGTGTGTGTGTGTGTGTGTGTGTGTGTGTGTGTGTGTGCACTCAGTGTGTCTTCCATTCTTTGCATACTTTTGTGTGTGCTTGCATACAGTGCATGTGTATGTATCACTGTGTGTGAGATAAATATTCAATGTTGGTGTGCGCTTTGTGTGTGTGTGTAAAACCAAGGCATGGATGCTTTGAGGCACACATAAACAGGTGAATAGGTGTGTGTACACAGAGGAAATTCCGGGAGGGATGGTAGGGTAGGTGAGTGGGAAGGAGGCAAACTTCTCCCTGCATGCTGACTTTATGTTGTTGTTGATAGTTTCAAACAAAGTAAAATTTCAAGTATTGAGGAGTTAATACAGTCTTTGAAATGAAATAAATTTTCACATTTGATGATAAAATAAACTTACAAAATAAATTATGATGTGATACAATGCTTTTACATTTTACACTTGTGTACACTGGAGTGTATAATTGATAAATTTTGTGTATACTGTATAATTGATAATACACTGATGGTATTGAAAACTTGTGTACATGGATGGCATCAATTTTTGACACACTTGTGTATTACCGACGATATTGACAAACTTGTGTACACTGAAGGTAATTGGTATTGAAACATGTGTACACTGATGGTATTGACAAAACTTGCATTGTAATGTTCAAAGACTTAGTTCTGTAGCTTTTGTAGTTTCGAGTCTGAATTTATAATTGTAAGCAATCTTATGTGCAGGTGATAATGTGATGCTGATTAATCTTCATCAACGTGGTATGCCAAGTGGCCTGGCTCAGTGCATGATGCACGAATGCTGCGCGAGTCACGACTGTTTGCTGCATTTGAAAGTGGTCACCCTCACTGGATGGTTGTACTTCTGGGGGACAGTGGCTACATGCTCCGGACCTGGCTGATGACACCTGTCAGCAACCCTAGAGGAACAGGAAAACCTTCATTCTGGGCCACCTTCGCCCTCAAACCAGTTTTCGGGCGAAAGGGGCCCCCGAAAAAAGGTTTTCCCCCCGTTCTCTGGCAAGTAGACTTAAAACTATTTTTTCCTAATCTTTTTCGCGCATACAGTCATTTCAATACTTCATTTTTGCGAGACGTCACCAAAACAAAATTGGCTGAGACACTGTACGAACACCCCTAATTAAGGGCGGGGGTTTGGGGCAGGCGTCCCGGGAGGGACCTAGCCCCAAAAATTTATGGCGTCAAAGGTAGGGCGGCGTCCCCTGGTTTAAAAAATCGTCGCCCACACACCCCACACACACCTGCAAACGCAATGGACCACGCACGCCACCCCGCTCATAAGCGCAAAGCACGCCGCTCGCATTCCACAGACACCACACACTCACACACACACACCACACCACCCCCACACACACAACACACAACACCAACACACACAACACACAAACAATTTAAAAAAATGTCCCCCGGTTTTAAAAGGCATACCCCCCCTTAGGGTGGCGTGCCCCCGTTTACTTTGCAGGTGTGTCTCCGGCCAAAAAAATTAAATACTGCCCGCACTCCCTCCCTACCCCCACCCTTTCCTGCCCCAGCTTCTCGACCCGGCCATATTACATCACCAAACCTGCCCCGTGGCGGCCTGTCCAGCCTGGCCAATGAGTGCCGCTCACGACGGGTTAACCCACACATTCTCCACTGCGTCGGGCAACCCGGCCTTTTTTTACTCGTGGGGGGTGTCTAACGGTTTATGAGAACAAATTGTTATCAAAAGGTTTGTTGGCTCTTGAAGCAATATTTTACAAAGATCAGCCATTTTAAACGGTGGCAGAAAACCGGGTTTTTTTCAGTGAAAAAGGTTTTGTAAGGCCCCTGCTACAAACTGCGACCAAAAAAATCACTTTGGGGCTGCCACGCACAAGACCTGTGAAGTGACTGTGTGGTGTAGGAGAAAAATTTCCCGGGGTTTTTGTGGGTTGGTTTGTTTATATAATTTTTTGATCAGGCAGAACAAAGACGGGGGGGAATTTCAACTGATATTACTTAGGGCATGTTGAAAACCACCCCAAAATTTTTTAGTGCTTTGGATGAGTTGAGAGCGGCAGGCCCTCATAAATAAGAAACACCCGCCTTCCCAAAACCACCAAAAAAAGCTACTATTTTGAGGGAGAGAAAGAAAAAAAAAAAAAAGAGGGCGCCAGAAGAGCTCCCCCAATACTTGAAAACAAAAGGGGTTGTGGGGGAATGACATTGGAAAGAGTTTTCGTTTTTGGGGCAGAGGAAAAAAAGTCAATTGCTGCGCATAGATAAACTGAAGGAGGGGAAATAGGCAGTTTTAAAAGGCAGGAAGCTACAAAAATGGTTTTTTAACTTCAATATGGGGGTTTTTTTGAACAGCCCTTTCAAGGCCTTTTCAAAGAAAAAGACAGTGGAAGCGCATCCCTAAAAATGGGATGAGTGGTTGAAGAGCAATGTAGGGATATCCCCTTCATATTCTCGCAAACTAAGAGAGATTGCTCTTTTTTGTTGAATCCAATGCTAAAAGGGTTTTTTCTCGTTGGTCTTTCTTTCATAAAAAATCTACTCTAGGGGAAGATTTTATTTAATGTTTTCAACATGAGGGATTAAAATTTTTTGGATACCCTGTACAAAACCAATTAACCCAAACACACCCTCTCAAAGTCCGCGCAGGAAGGAACTGCGCTCCCCCCAAGCGGCCCCAAAAGGTCACAGTGGCAAGCCTTTTTTTTTCAGCGCCAAACCCAAGCTAAAAGGTCACAGTGGAAAGCCTTTTCTTAAATCGCCTCCCTAGACGGTCAAGGGTCCAGTGGCAAGCCGTTTCTTAAACGCTCCACCGCTTCCCCTAGAGGGGTCAAAGGTTATCACAGTGAGATCAGACTTTTTTTTGCTGTTTTGGGCCGCTTTGCTGCACGCCCTGTACAAACTTTTGGCTCCCAAAGCAGTATTTTATTTTTAAAAAAAAAAAAAAAAACACTGGGTAACCTGCCAATCCCAGTCCAACCGGGATAAAAAAAGAGGGGGGGTTTGGGGTATAAACTTTTTTTTGCATTTGGGCGGCGCTTTGAACTTGCAACAAAAAGAGCCAATGCATTAAAAAAACCCGCAACATGTCTTGCCCCAAGTGGTGTTACACAGACAAATAATAAAGCTCGTGTACACCACACACACCCCCCCCCCAAGCACCCCAAGTTTTTTTAATTTAAATTTTTTTTAAATTAAACCCCCCCAAGTTTTAATTTTAAGTTTTTAATTAAACTTCAAGTCTTATAAAGTTCTTGTTTAAATTTTTTTTAAGTTTTTTATTTAAGTCAAACTTAAGACAAAACAAAAGTCCCCTTTTAAGTACAACCAAGTTCTTATTAAGTTATCTTAAAATTATCAAAAAATACAATCTAGTTTTTATCTTAAATCGATGTTAATAAGTCCCACCCTAAAAAACGCTCACGTTGAGGATTCTTGCTCAGCTTCTCGATAGATCTTAAGGAATTTTTTTCCCCTAAGCAACCCATTGTTTACTTTCCCGGGTCTATGGAATTCTTTATGACCCTGTCTTTATTTATTGCTTTACTTTTTAAAATACGCCTGATCTTTTTTAAATAAAAAATTTAAAAATTTAATTTCTTAAATATTTTTCCATTATAAATGGATAAAAAAAATGATCTTTGTTTTTGGGGGTTTTGGGTGCTTGTCTTTTTCTGTTTTTAGGGGTTTCAGTTGAACTTCTTTTTTTTCTGTTGCCTTTGTGTATATATTTTTAGCCGTAATAACTGCCCCAACAGCAGCAATGGCCCCCAAAAATGGAACAGTTTTAATTCAACTTTCCAGAAGTTTGGGGCCCTTGTATCACATGGAGTTTTTATAGCGGGATTGACAACTTGTTTTGGCGCTGGCGGTTTTTAGTTTTCAGATGGCCAATTCTGAACTTAAATTTTTTTTTTTGTCTTTTTCCACTCTGCAAATTTTTTTTTCCTGCTTTAAAAACCCCGGGATTTTATGGCTCCACCTGTTCACTTTTCCTGCGATTTTTCTGGCTTGGGTTTTATTTCTCCCCCCCCGATTTTTCAGGGTTTTTCGGGTTCTAAATTTTTTCCCCAGTGTTCTTTGGGAAGGGGAAAACAAAATCTATATGATTAAAAGTTATTAACCCCGTTTAAAAGGCGAAACAATGTTCCAAAATCTTAGATAAATACACCCTAGAGCCTATGTTTTGTTAAAACTGGTCTTTTAAATCATACGAGTCTTGTTCAGAATAAAGGGGGAGCAAATCTACGACTAGTTTAGTGTACAAAAAAGACCTTTTGGGGCCCCACATTTTCACCATTCTAACCTGCTGCCCTCATACCTGTTTTGAAACTTTTAATGTCTTGTAAAGAAAATCTGCGATCTGTTCTAGCGGAATTCGTTCCGGGAACTTTTTTTTTTTCCCAACATGCTCCAAGAATACAGCCTCCCCCCTTTTTGGGCATAATAGCTTGATCATCAATGGTCATTATAATTCGGAATTTTAGGCCCGCCTTGTAGCTGTAGTAACATCACTTTCATGTTTTTATTAAATTATAATTATTTATTTTCAAAAAAAAGAGCACTGAAAAACGTTGCTAACCTTGTATCCATTCTGCTGTTTTTGGGGCAAGTGTAGGAACCATGTTTGGGAAAAAAGCTTGTTAAAAAAAAAAACCGGCAAACTTGGCAAACAGTTTTGAGGATTCAGCAAAGCGTTTTGCATCTTTCCCCTTTGGGTTGCCACAAAGATTTTTGTAAGCAAGGAAAATTCCAACAAAAAAAAATATGTAAAAAAAAATACATTTATAAAAAGGGCTTCCTCGCAAATATAGGCGGCGCTGGGTGAATGCGCTTGCTTTTAGCGGCAGAATTTTGCATTAGTAAACTGGGGGAAAGACAGCGAGAGAAAAAGAATAACAAAGCTAGGACCTTCGCTGCACAAGACCCTATGAAAGGCGAGACTTGAGCAGTTAGATTTTTTTAAGACACACTGAAAGACAGGGGGACGCTACACATTAAAAATGTTGATAAACAATAAAACAATTTATCAGTAACAGGCAAACCCTCCAGACATTGCCCCCCCCCAAAAATTCAGCGCTTTTACAAACCCTCAGAAAAACAAAAAAGCAAGAAATCGGGTTTATTTGTCGTTGGTTTTACGTCGTGTATTTTGTTGCACATAAATTGGCGAAAAAAAAATGAACAAAATCTATATCGCCCAAAGGGGAATTGGAAGGGCATCACAGCAATTAAAAAGCTAAGCCAGCGCTGGAGTCAGTGAACAAAAAGCAAAAAAGGTTATCTAAACAAACGATTTTGGGAATTATTTTCCAGCGCCTAGCGAAAAAAGGACCCCTTTGTGAAAACAACACCGAACGACACCCCTCAAATGGATCTTCTATATTAAACCCCCTGATCGATTAACGAAAAAGATTTTAAATAGCACTTACACATTGACATAGCTTCAGATAAAAGATGCGGAAAATAAAAACCCAAAAAAGTGCCTCTGCTGTTGCTGTCCTATACAAGAATAAAACCCCGGGCCCACTAACTTTCCCCCCCCCATGATTCAAATTGAGAGGGGAAAAAATTTAAAGGCCAATGAATCAATTTTTGTTGAAAAAGAGTTACCATTAAAGAGGCATTCCGGGGTTCACAGATCACAGGCTTTAGTTTTTAAAATTTAACAAACAGTTAGTGAAAAAACTTTTTTCCCACCGTATCACAGAGAGCTTTTGAAATTCTCGCAACACAGAATGGTTAAAGCTGCCCCAGTTTTGCGCGCAATGAATAATGAAGAATTTAAAGGGCAAAAAAGTACAAGCAATCAAAGAAAAAAAAATAAATTTTTCTGAAGACTCCTTTCACCCACAAAAATTTACCGTTTGGTTTTAAAGTAAAAGGGAACTTTATTTACCGGGAGAACAGAAGGGGGCACTCCACAGGGCAACCGATCCATTTGGGGTTTGATCCATATGAAATAAAAAGAATTTTAAAAAAGAATCCGCCCGGTATATTTACGGAAAAATGACACACAAAACAACCGCTCCCCAAAGATCTTTTTTGGGAAAAAAAACTGCAGATAATTCCGCCGACACGTTCCCTTTAATTAATTTACGTAAAAAATTTTTGGGTTTAAAAAAAGGAAGGCCAAAAAAGGCAGAACAAAAAAGAAAAGGAAAGAAGGACCTTGAAAAGATCGGGAACATTTTAGAGTGTAAGTTTAAGGAAAACATTTTCGAGGATTAACAATGCATGCTAAATCATCCGATCACCTACAACTAAAAAACCCCCAAAATTGGGGAAAAAGAATATCTTGAAATAATAAAAAAAATTCGAACCGCAAGCAAAAATGAGAAAAGTTTAATGAATTGGATGAAAGCTAGATTGTCTTATAATAAAAGTTGATGAAAAATAAAAAACCCCGTTTTTGGGGGTCCCTCCAGTGCCCTTTTATATGAAAACTCCGGGTTAACAAACACCCGTTTTTTGTTTGTTCTATCTAATGACTTTTTTGTTACAACGTTGTGTTGACTCATGTGATTAGTCGCATTTTTTCTTGTCATGATAAAAAAACTTTTGCCAAACAATGCTTCTTTTTAGTTGCCATGAAAATTTTTGACTGCAAACGCTGCGGGTATTTCCTTTGCTTTTTTAAAGATTTTCTCCCGCTCAAAACTGTTCATTTTTGACCTTAAACCAAAAACTCCTTGATCACCTTCCGTAATTCATCCTTCATCTTTCCTAAAACCTTCTTGTTTAAAATTTAATGCAAAGGCGAATCTTGGTAATCAAAATTCATACCATCCCCGGGCCTTTTTGCTACTTCCTTTTTCCCTGTCTTTTTAGATTCTTCGAGGAATATCTATAACAAAACTGCTGTTCGTGTAAAAAACCTGGACCAAGGGCGAGGGGTTAAAGGTCATAAAGAACTCAACACAAACTTTGATAATTTTAAAACAAAACCCCCAATAAATACGGTTTGCTTTTTGACTTTCTTTTTTTTATCATTTTCCAAAAAGCTGATCATGAAATTTCTAAGTCCTGATAATTTGGTTTTGAAGTTAGCTAATTTCTTCGTTCTCTTTTGGGGACCAATCGACATCTTTTTCGCTTGTGCGGATTCTCCATATCTTTTTCCCAAAAAGGTTGTTCTTAGCTTGAAAAAAATCTTTTTTTTGAAGCATTTGGATTTAGTTCTGAGGGCAGTGTTCTTTTTGATGTATGTTTCAGAACTGTTCTTTTCGAAAGCATATGCATGAACAGCGTCAAATTCAAACCCTGTCTTAAATAAAATTTTAAAAAGTCGTAATGGCAGCATAATTTTTTTTGCCCGAAGTTGGGGGACAAGTTTTTGGGGGGGCTCTCTTGGTTTCCCTCTTTAGACTTTTGCTGAATGGATAGTCATTATGGAGGTCAGGAGTTCATGAGGGTATTCTAATCAACTTTTAAATGAAACCCAACCCGTTTTTCAGGCGTTAAACTCCCAACCCCTTTAATGCCCTTTTTAATTTATTTGTACCGTGTACTTTTTAAAATTGCGTAATGGGAAACGATTTCGCCCTAGCCCCAAACCCAAAAGATTGTTTGCATCTAAATCATGAATGTTAGACCCTTTTTCTCGTCAAGTCGTCCCCAAATATTGTTTTTTGCTTTTCATAAAGATGCAGCCAAATAATTCCTCCCCGCAATCCGTTTCAAAATCTAATCATTGGGAAATTGACAATAAATCATCTTTACTCCCTAAATTTAAGAAAGGTCCCCCCTCTCCCGGCGCAGAAATGTAAAGGCGGGTCCAAGCTTAATTTTCATGAGGGCTTTTTATAATTTTCAAAGACGTCCGCCCCAAACATACATCTGCCCTTAAATAGAACATGATTCTCCCATCGTTTTACAAACTAACTTCTGCCGCACTTGAGCTGCTGGGAATAGAATACTAAAGTCCTTTCCTCGAGACTAGAAAAAAACGCGCCTTTTGGGGGAAGTGTTTTTTTCATCAAACCTTCCCAAATGCATGTACTCATAAGGAAAACGCCCTTTCAAGAGAGTTGGGTTTAAAATATTTTTCCGTTATAGGGCAGGACTTTAAGGACATAGCTAGTGCCTTTGATCCCTCTGTTGCATAGAGTCATAAAAAGACAGTTATTAATTAAAGCACTGTACTTTTTTGATGATGTGCAATGCTGTACCTGAAGGGGTTGGTTACTGCTTGCTATAAGTTTAGAGTGTAAATCGCAAGTTAGAAAGAAAATGGGAGCTTCCTGCTTTGGTTCAAAATTAGTTAAGATTCATTTTTTGTGCGCACTCCTCTGAACTTTCCGCTAAGTGCGGTCTTTACGTTGGGTTCGCCGCGTCTGTGAGAGGGCCCAAACCCAAATCCAACAGTGAGTGGCTGAGGGTACGTTGGGTCTTCGGCGTCCCCATGTTTTTTAGATAAAAATTTAGATTATTTGAACACTTACGCACTTGCGCATGCGCTGTAAAAAACTTTTAGCCGCATTTTGGGCTTTTGTATAATTTTGGCCTTGAAAGCGCCTCCGACCTGACAACATGAATAGCAAATGAACAAATCTGATGATTACTCATTAAGACTGTTTTTCGAAGTTTTTGTGGCGCTGGCCCTTCATAAGGAACAATAAGCGACTCGAAGTCTGCGTAAACTACGTTATGGAGAAGTTGCAGTTTTTTCCAGTTCTTAAAACTAACTTTAGATCCAGGTGGGGGCGTAATTAGTTCTGTATTACAGTCTACAGAACTTTTACAATGTTTCTTATGTTCGCTCGCAGCTTGAACAGATGGCATTCTTGTTAAACATTTTCTACAGAATTCTTGTTTGCCATGATCTTTTGAAGTATGCTGCATTAGTCTACTCATTGTTCGTATCAATGTGTAATGGGGCAGCCCTGCTGGCGAAAACATTAGGAGTAAGTCCACATGACTTTTGGCTGGTTCGCCTATTGTTGGACTGTTCTTGGACACTTTAATTGGCACCAAATTTGTTTCCTCATCCCATGTGTATACATTAACAGTTATTGGGTTGTTTTGTTCTTCAAACTGATCAATTTGGTCTACACTAACAGGAAAGGATATTCCATTGAAGTTAAGATCTTTGGCGTATTGCGATAGTTAGTCACTCTTTCTGCGTGTTCGCGGACATGATGCAGCCTTGCAAGAACACACCACATGAAACATTTGTTGTCTGAATTTTTTATGTTTAAAACTGCTCTCTTTAAAACCAACTCCCGAGGTAGCGGAATGTAAGCCTTGCCTACAATCGGTGCATACTTAGCCTGTTTTAATCTAATCTCTAAGACTTCGCCCTCTGACCAACCAGAGCCTCTCATTTTAGCTTCTTCAGCGGCAGCGTCAAACTGTGTAAGCAGTTCGTCTGCCCAACCCGGGTTAAGTCATTATGAGAAAGAATAGTCTGCTGTTTAGTTGAGACCCAGACTTCTAGATTTTCTTCATTTATTGTTACATAGTCGATTAAAACAGCTAACTTTACTTTAACTGGTGGGTCTATTGTTAGTTTACTTGGAACTTGAGAAATTGCATGTACAACGCTTGCCTGTACGTTTGTTGGGTCAATAACTTCTAAATCAATATCATTCAGTGCTCTTGATAAACGCTCTCTCTCGAGCATTCCTTCAAACAATTCGTCTTGTCCTTCATATATCTTAGCCATGCTGTCTTTCTTTTCTAAGCCAAAATATTTATTTAAATTAAAAAAAAAATACTTAATCAGAATCAATATCGACGGCCTTTTTGTGCTTGGACTCATAAACTAAAGATATAAACACCTTTTGGTGTTGTTAATGTGAGCTGTTTTAGAACAGAGTTTAATGTCTCGTTTACTTTTTTTAAGCATTCCTTTTTTATCTGCTCGGGGTCTGGCTGTTGAGAAAAACTTGTCCTCGCCTTTCTTTGAAGATCAAACTTTTGTCTTTTGTAGTCATCAAAATCGGCCTGTAAACGATTAAATTCTTCATCCGTGATGTTTGAGTCAGCTAGTGCTTTATTTATTGTCAGTTTGAACGAACTAATTTTTAGCTGTTATTAGTTGAACCCTAGCTGTGTGCTTTTGGAGTTTAGTTTTTAATTTTTTGCTAGCAGCACCTACAGCTAATGAACACAGACCGAGAGCTAAAGACAAACCTCCTAGAGGTAAAGCTGCGGGTGCGCCTATGCCTGTTGCTAAGAGACCAACACTCGTTCCTGCTGATAGAGCACTTATAGTTGATGTTCCAGTATTAACATAAGTAACAGCATTAAAGGCACAGAATACCTTCGTTTGGTTTTGCTGTATTTTGAAAGGTCCTGCTCTAGTTTTTGTTGCATTTGTGTAATGTTTGTTAATCTGAAGGTTTTTACTTCAGGGGTTTCTATAACAGCAGAATTGCCTGCTATCTCTTCTCTCGACATCTCCGGTGCTGTAGGCACATTTGGATAAACCTGAACAGGCATGCTTTTATAAAATGAAAAATAATTTAGTATAATACATATTTTAATCTGTTTTCTTGAATATTCAGCTGCGCATCAATATAATAAAAACAAATGTACATTAAGCGGTTTATCGGCTTCTTCTTCTTTATCAATTTGAATGTTTATTACGTCTCTCACGTTTCTCCTTCTCCCGCTTCCATACAACTCATTATCCTCTGTTGACCTTAGGTCAATCCATAAACCGTATTTTGTTGTTAAATAATCATCAAGCCTAACATTGTGAAGATGTAAATCTTTAGACACTAGGTCTGCTGTTGGATTTCTACCCCTCCCACCCCCAAACAATTTTCTTATTTCGTCAAAATGATGATAAGGTCTAAGCCCGCTAGCGTAGATTTGGTTAGGACTACCGTCAATTGTACATTGAACTTTCGTTATTTTAGATTAAAAAACTTTTCACTTGCTCTTTTGAACGGTTCTTCATCTTCACACAGCAATAAAATACCTTTAAGCGATATTGCTGTGGTGCTAAAACTAAAATTCCATATAGTGTCTGCCCTGCTTCTGGGATATGTTGTATGATGAATCACTCTTTCGTAATATTTTGCTAATTTTGACAGATATTGTTTCTTAATCAGCTCTGCTAATTTAGGGTTGCTAACAACGTCAAACTCTAACGAGATGTCAGAAATGCTGTACTTTGCTTCGTGTCTGATGATCTAATAACACGTTTGTATTCATTAAAAGTTAGTTCATATGACAATCTGTCTTTTAATGCTCCTTGAAAGTATGGCGCATGCGCTTTTAACAACTCAAAATCTAAGGGAATGGAAAAGCGATTTCTATACGCAAAATTTACAGCCACATACTTTTTGCCGTCTTTAGTATCTGCGGCGCCTATTCTATGTTTTAGCGCTTCTTCATTTTCAATTCCTTGAAACGCAAGATCAGCCCTTTCATTCCCAGTTAGCCATAGATCAGAATAGGTTAAAAATATGTCTGCATTGTGTAAAGAAAATATACTCAGAGGCATAAAAAACGCGAAAAAATTGAGACAGTGCGCGATTGTTCACATTGTGAACAGGACGTAAGCAATGTCGTTGGCACGTGCAACATTAGCAGTGCGTGGTGTCTTGGCCGGTTGTAACCTCGTAACAGTGGGTGAATGTTGCCGGGTCAGCGTTTTTGGCACGAGGAGTGCATTTGCCATGTGGACTACCTACGCCACGTGCATCAATGTGAATTGCAACTCAATGTGGCCCCCATTGTGGGGCTATAAATTTCCAAACCCCAAAAAGTTCAAATCATCCCTTCCAGAGGCGCCAACATAATGCCGAGACTTTCTCGTCAAGATCGTTGCATAGCAATGGGGCAACTGCAGGCCGGGTTCCAATGAGGCAGGTCGCTATCGCATTCGGAGTCCACATTTCCACCGTCTATCGCCTTCTGGACCGCTTTCAAGCAAGAAACACCACTGATGACAGACCGAGGAGCGGCAGACCGAGGGTCACCACAGCAGCCCAAGACCGCCATCTTCTTCGTCAGCATCGACGGGAGCCTTACCAAACCGCTGCCAACACAGCCAGGAACACCGTAGGCAACCATGGCAGGCCAATCAGCAACAGGACCGTGCGTCGCCGACTGAACACAGTTGGTCTCCAATGCAGGCGTCCAGCCCGGCGACCTATCCTGACACTCCAGCATCGCCAGAACCGTCTGCAGTGGGCACAGATCCACGTGCATTGGCGCCATCGGGACTGGGGCCGAGTCCTCTTCAGTGATGAAAGCCGGTTCTCCGTCGACCCAGGCGATGGCCGCATCCGGATCTGGAGAAGAGCGGGGGAACGCTTCACGGATGCCAACATCACCGAAAGGGACCCATGGGGTGGTGAAAGCACCATGATCTGGGGGGCTATCGGCATAAATCGCCGTATTGGGCCAGTCATCTTCCCGAATGTGGGTCCAGGACGTGGTAACGGGGTCACTGCTGTTCATTACATCGACCAAGTTCTGAGGCCCCACATCCTGCCGCATTTCCAGCGGCATCCACAGAACCTGTTTCAGCAGGACAACGCAAGGCCGCACACTGCCCGTGCTACGCAGAACTTCCTGAGGCAGAACAACATCAATCTGCTGCCTCACCCAGCCCGTTCTCCCGACCTTAACCCAATAGAGCATTTCTGGGATGCCCTTCAGAGGCAGTTGAACCAGCTCAACCCCAGACCCCAGACAGCAGCTCAGCTTGCTGTCGCTGTGGGCCAGTGTGGTGGCAAGTCCCCCAGAGGCAGACCAACACTCTGGTGCGCTCGATGTACCGCAGGTGCACAGCTGTGATCAATGCTCGAGGTGGTCACACCAGATACTGACATTCTGCTGTTAACACAGGGTCAAGGTCAAGTTCATGTGACCTTATTTTCTACCAGAATGAACTTTGAAAGGACACTTTTGCGGTGTTCGATTGCTTTTTCTCACTTTCTATTACCAGTTCAAAGGAATCGGTAGCCAAATTACATCAAAATTTCTATACAGTTTGTTTTCGCGTTTTTTTATGCCTCTGAGTATATTTCTTGCCCCTCAAGTTTTATAGAAATTTTCTTAACGATTGCCCGCCCCAGATTCTGTACAACTGTCCTGTTTGGGTCTGTTGTTGAATCGAGTTCTATTTTGAAAGTAAGACGTGCAGAGCCTGGCACAATCACTTCATCCGCTCCTAGGTCTGGAAATTTGACAGTAAGAATTTGATCTGCATCAATAGTAGATGGATTATTTGGAACAGTAATATTCCGCTTATTTCCTTTCACGCCAAGGGGTTCTTTCAGCTTTCTATACGGGTCAAGAATCGAGCCATGTGCTGACATTTTTTTATAAACAAAATAAAAAGTTAATTATTTAAAACATGGCAGGAATTGAAGATGAAGAAGATTATGATGTTTTTGACCCTGGAGACGATATGATGAAATGATCCCTTTGACACGGCATCGCTCAGCGCTCTCAATGCGGCGTGAATTAACAGAAAGTACGGTCGGAGCATTTTACAAAAGTTTAGGTCAAGAACCTCCCGAATTTATAGACCCAAATGATTTGAATTAGAAGATGGTCATTTGTTTTGTAAAGGGCATCAAGGAGAATCTGTTCGGCTTACAACTAAACCAGACCCATCAAAGTTTTTAGCCAAGAGTACAATTATACAAAGACTCAGTGTGAAAGATCAAAATCGCCTTGGCATTGCTAGACCAAAATTAGATAGGGAGGCAGTTTCTAAACTTCAAAACACACTACAAGAACTCCCAACAGCTAACCAAATACAAACATGGAACTTAAAGAATTAAATCAATCGGCAGATGAAATAATAAATGCAATAGAAGCAGAAACCAGTTTTTCAGAAGAAACAGCTTTAAAGACTATACACGACTCCCCGCTACCCATGCGAGAAATAGCGGCCCTTGATCATGCTTTGAGAAGGATCAGAGGCGAATTAACAAACAATTTAGCAAAACTAGGTGAACTAGATGAGCATATAAAAAGAGAAAAAGAAAAACTCGTTGAGGCTGACGACCGCATCGTAGGGCGTGAGATTAAAGAAAGAATAAGACAAAGACTAAAAATCTTGAACAAGAAAGATCAGCAAGACTAGAAGTGCTAACTACTAACCGAGACCAATTACGAACTCAAGTGAATAGAATAAGAGAAACTATCGAAAAAATTTTATATGAAGACGCAACGCTAGCAGAACGAATAAGAACATTTGTTTAGAGAGCAGGGAGTCACATTAGCAAGCGTTATAACGGCCTTAGGATTTGCAATAAGTAACACTGGTGATGGCTATTACAGGCGGCGGTGGCCAAAGTTCATTACCTCCGCCGCCATCACCTCCGCCTGATAAATCATGGGTAAAAAAAACAGCTTGATCATCTTGCAAGTTTATTAAAAAAATTAGCTGGTAAAGCCGTGGACGCTTTACCAGGAATATTGGGGAGTATTGTCAGCTGGCTTTTGTCTACTGCAGGCAAAGTAGTTGGCTTTATGGCCGAGCACTTATGGACATTAGTTCTCGTAATAGTTGGGTTACTATTTAGTAAGATAAAGACCAAGTAATCCTATGCCAGTTAATCCAAGAACAAGCGCTGTCTTTTCATATTCATGGTCATCGCGAACAGAGTCCGCAAGCTTTGCTGAGTCTTCAATGACTTTGGGGGTTTGGACTTCGGGAATTAGATGACTTAATCTTGGGCGTTCTTTTATTGTTTGTAATATTACTGGCTCAGAATTTATGTCGTTTTTTCCCAACCTTCTGTTCATTGCCCGCTATAAGAATTTCATTATTATAGTTTATTATTATTCCTACCTGGAGTCTGAGGTCAGAAGGCAGCATGTATAAACCAGTGCCAACAGCAAAGTCTACTTTCGATCTTGCGTATTGTAAAACATTTTGGTATCTTTTAATACTTGAAGGTAAATCAACTGTAGAATTAATGGCGTCCTCTAAATTTGCTAAGTATTGTTTTTTGCGCGTCAAAGCCAGTAGAAGGATCATTATGCTCGATCTTGCCTGTGCTTGCGCCCCTAGCAAACACCAAACGTAAGTACGAATAGAGTCGTTTATTCGTTCTATTCCCGCCCTAGTTAGGCCCTTAGAAGTGTCTAAGATAAATGTTGTCCATGCTGTTTTATGCTCTTGCTCTATGGACCAGGGCTGAACAATTTTGAAAGGAGAACGCCAGTCAAAGTTATACTTTCTGTGCGTGCCCTGAAAATAAATGACGCCTAGGCCATGATTATGATCCAACTTTTGTCTAAAGCCTGTCTTGATGTTAATATTGAATTCGTTACAGATCCTTTTAAAAGCCTTCATGTCTATTATGTTGCTGAGTGGATTAAAACGGTTTGTCATTTGGCAATGGCGCTTGCAATTCAGTCAAAATACGTCTGAAGGTGTAATAGAAATGAAATCTGTACACTGACCTCACCAAAGGATCATGGTGATTTAAATGATCAGCATACGACACTCCACACCCAGTTGATGCACAAAACACAGCAAAGTTTAACTGGTTCTGATAAAACTGCATCGGATGACTAAACCACGCTTTCTGGATGTGCTCGTTTTCAATAGGGGGGTTAAGATAGCTCTTCAATGGAGTACTCACCTTTTTATGAAAAGAGGCAGTCTGGGTCACAGCAATGTCAAGAGTATCAGTTGCTATATTTTTAAGATTGTAGTGCGGCCCAACAGAATATTTTGCATCAGTATATTTGAACGCGCTCATTTTTATTTCGTTCAAAAAATGTTTGTAACAATAACAACCCAAGACCGTCCTTCGTTTTTAGAACATGCTATTAATAACGAATGCGGAGCCAAAATGGTTGCGCTTCATGAAATATTTTACAAAGTCGTATGGTTTAATATAAGTGAATCAATGAAGAATAATAAGATTCAAAAAATTGATAAAACAGGACCAAAGTTAGCCAGTTAACATACCTGATGGGTATTACGGGTTTTGCTCACTAAAAGAAGAAATGAGTAACTTTGACATTACTCTCAAACTTAACAATGCAAATCTGAAAAACAATGTTATTATTCAAGCCTGAAGAAGAAGCAGGTTACTATTTTGATAAAGAGCTAGCTAAAATGTTAGGCTTTACAGCTAACAATTATATATTTAGAGTTACACCAACCAAAACTACTTATGAGGGGGAAAGTCCGCTCGATCTTGCATTACATTCATTACTCTATGTTCATTTGGATGAGCTGAGCACTGATGAAAACTTATATGACGGAAGGCCCTCAACTGTTTTAAGAGCTCTGCCGTCAGGGAAAGCTGCATATTGCGATTATGAAATTATACAATTCCCTAATTTACAGTTTAAAAGATTAGTTTGTGGAGGGTCGGATCATTTAATATAAAGATCAAAGACAAAACGGGGAAAGTCGTAAAATGTGATAACCTGCACATTGTTTTGGAAATAAAATAATAAACTGTACTAAAAAATGTCGCGGGGCCAGAAGAACCAGGAGTTACATTGCGCCTGTAAGGTGTATAACTTTAGAATTAAAAGACCTTGCAGACGTTGCGGACTTTGAACAGAATGGCGAAATAGGCACTTTGTATGGTTTTGAGTACACTAAAGATGGTGATTATAAACGAAAGAGGTTGGAGACAACAAAAAGTTTCCTAAACTAGAACAACTGCGCAATCTAGAGGCAAATAATGTTGCCAGTATGAATATAAAATAGTTCGAAAACCTGACCTCAAATGGCACTTAGAACCATATTTTAGAATGGGACATAAAATTTAAATTCATAAGCCCATTTACATTTTTTGGCCGTCAAAAAAGTTTCAGAAAAGCATTCACTCTGGCCCTTTACATGTAAGTCTTATGCCAGATGACAATAGTCGGAAAGAGATTGAAATAAAGCCGTATGGGAAAAAACAGTACATCCTCCACAGAAGAGAAGCGGTTTTAAAAGATGCTTCTACAAAATTACAGTTCATGCCGCAAATGAAATTAGGGACACGTTCACAATAATATTTGAAATTTCTGTCTTAAAAGATAAGGAGAGGATGGAGTTGTGGGCGTTAGTGACGTCCTTTTTAAAGGAATTCTAATTAGCTGGCAAAACTTAGACGTTGACAGTCTTAAAGTTACATGTTGTCATTCTTCACAATGGTGAGGATATTAAGGTCATAACAACAAGCAACAAAATCAATATTATCTAAATAGAAACAATCTTACAGCACTGAATTGGATTAATCTTACACATTGAACCTATAGGATTTATTATACTGAACAAGTTTTAACAGAGGGCATGATAAAAACAATAACCGGATTGATTAAGTTCTGTTATAAAACTAGGAGCAGTTAAACTTTATGACAAAAACTCCTCATTGCTCATTAATTTGTGGGCAGACTGGTTGTGGAAAAACAATATTTGTCCTAGACCTGTTACAAACAGTTTATCGTTATAATTTTAATCATATTGTGATTTTCTGCCCAACACTTAAATGGAACAAAGCATATCATGATAGAAGGTTTATATGGACAGATGATGACATATATTTAGTTGATCCTAGCAATAAACTGAGTGAGTGTTTAGAACAGTTTTATAGACTGTTTTGAAGGACGCAAACACTATTTATTATAGATGACTGTTCGGCAGAAAGAGACATAGTTAAAAAGAGAAACACTTTGTCAAAACTAGCTTTCAGCGGAAGGCATGCTAGGATAAGTGTGTGGATTTTATGCCAAAAATATAACTCAGTTTTAAAAGACTTTAGAGAACAGTTAAAGACTGTAGTGTTATTTCACATGAAAGACAGAGACTCATTTGAAGAATGTTTGCGCGAAAATGATGTTATTGAAAATGACCAGGAAAAACACAGGATTAAACAAAAACTGAAATCTGAAAAGTTTAGTAAATTAGTATTGAAAACGGATAACCCTACACAGTAATGTTTGTTTGTAGATAATCGTTATTTTTTTGGTTATTGAAGTCTTACTTGTCAGAGAACAGGAAAACCTTTATTCTGGCCACTTTCGCCCGAAAACTGGTTGAGGGCGAAAGTGGCCCAGAATGAAGGTTTTCCTGTTCTCTACCCTGCATCTGCTAAAGAAAGGAGGTACAACTATGCGCATAGTTCAACGAGATCAACTGTTTGAGCGCTGCATTGGCGTGGCAAAGCAGCGGTTTCAGTGCCTGCATGTAGGTTTGCGACTTCAGCCTCCTAAGCATGTCAAGTCATAATGGCATGTCTGATGCTGCACAATCGTGCTCGTCGTTGCAATATTCCACAACCTCCTGAGTCTGACTCTGACTGCAGCTCATATGATGATGCTGTGATTTGGATGATACAGGACATCATCAAAACATGAGTGAACGTGCAAAACTTGCTGCAGGAAAAACAGCGCGTGACAGAATTATTAACAGTTTCTGATGAACAAGCCTAGTGGTATCCCTGTTGAACACTTTCAGAATGCACTGAATCACTGAATAACAAAGCTTTTTTTTTCTTTCACATTATGTTTAAATTTACAGACTTGTCTTGAGCATTTCAGATAATATAGTTTTCCAACAGTATGTAGCTCTCTATGATCATTTTTGTCATCTTCAGAGGTCCGATTGTGGTCTTATTTC
>CM031621.1:47996155-48001155 GCA_018398815.1 Conus ventricosus | reverse complement strand
GTATAACAGAATAGGGGATATCAATGTGTTTTTTTTTTATAGTTACTCGTCAAATGCAAGAGGAGTAGCTATCTTCTTTGACAACAAGTTTGAATTCAAAGTTAAACGAGTTATCAAGGATGGCTTAGTTAACTGTCTTATAGTTCTTGTTGAAATAGAGAAAAGCAATTTCCTTTTTGTTAATGTATATGGGCCAAATAGAGACGACCCGGAATTTTATGATTAAATACAAAAAAATGATGGGCTGGGAGTAGAGAATGTTATAATAGGTGGGGGATTTTAATCTGGTCCTTGACCCTATCAGAGACTATCATAACTATAAGCACGCGAATAACCCTCAAGCAAGACAGGCCGTGGAAAACATGATTGAAACGTTAGCTTTGAATGATTGTCTGGAGAGAGTTAAATCCGGAATGTCTCCGCTTTACCTGGAGAAGAACTAACCCATTTCAACAGGACAGGTTAGATTTCTTTTTGATCTCAGATACAGTTATCTCCTATGTAGGGGGTGTAAGACATTGGGTGTGGTTATAGAACAGATCATTTGACTATTTTGCTGAATTTGAAATGTTATGATAGTGTTAAGCATAACACTTTTTGGAAGCTAAATACATCCCTCTTAAGAGATAAAGCATATTTAGACGAAATAAATGCTGAAATAAAAAATGTTAAAAGGGAATATTCAACAAATGATTATGATACTTCAAATATCTAATGAAGGGTTAAAGGTTGTCATTTCTGATTATCTTTTTTTCTGGATTTTTTGTTCATGAAAATAAGATCCAAAACCATTTCATATGCAACAGCAAAGAACAGACAAAATATCGAAGAAGAAAAACGATTAGAACAAGACATTCTCAGATTAGAGAGAAAAAAAAAAGAGAGAAAAACGAGACCAATATCAGGGCCATTGACACACACACACACACACACACAAAGAAGAAGAATTAAAGAGTATCAAAGAAAAACGTATGGAAGTAGTACTGATAAAATCAAAAGCTCGCTGGATAGCTGAAAGAGAGAAAATGAGCGGTTATTTTTGTAATTTAGAGAAACGACATTATATTACTAAAAACATGGCTAAAATCATTGATCAACATGGTAATGTGGTGACAAATCAAAACAAAAAGACATCATTAAAGAAGTAGAAAATGTCTGTATGCCGGTGCTGTTGTTGAGGATTGTGATATTAAAGATCTAATAAAAAGTCATTCCATGTTTAAATCAAGATGAAGCTGCTGAATTGGAAGGAGATATCACTCTACAGGAAGCGACATCTGTCCTTAAGACAATGAAAAACAACAAAAATCCTAGTTCTGATGGATTAAGTGCCGGATTCTTCAAAAAAAATTTGTTTGTTTGTTTGTTTGTTATTGTTTTATAAATTTAATATTGGGGTATTCATTGTAAGAGCGCTAAATGCAGGTTTCGAAAAAGGGGAGCTTTCAAGTGTTCAGACAGAAGGAATCAGAACATGCATTCCAAAGGATGACAAACCCGGCAGTTCATAAAAGCCTGGAGACCAATTTCACTTTTGAAAGTAGTTTATAAGATAGGATCGTTTTGCATTGCAAAGAGATTAAGAAGTGTATTGCCTAATATCATAAGCGAAGACCAAACAGCATTTACAACAAATAGATACATCGGGGATAATCTGAGATTGATATTTGACATTATATCCTATTTAGATGACTATACTCTCCCGGGCCTGTTTTTAGATACAGATTTTTAAAAGGTGTTTAATTCAATTGACTGAATTTTTATGTCTAAAGTACAAAAAGCGTTTGGTTTCCAAAAGGACATGATAAGCAAGTTTAATATATATAGATAGATAGATAGATAGATAGATAGATGATAGATAGATAGATCAGTATTTTTTAAATGCTAAAACAATTTTTAAGTGCTCAACCCCTTGGGGAGCAACATTAGTTAAAACAAGTTAAAAGAGGAATCTTAAAACTATCTACAAATTTGTTTCGAGCGTGTTGCGCTGTCATCAGGAGGGTTTTTTGGGTTTGCCCACCGCCGATGTTATATAGCGTGGGGGCTCCCGTTTGCGGTTGTTTGCACGTGGGGTTTGCTGCACGGTTTTTGCTGCACGTGTTTTTTGGGGGTTTTCAGGTTTTTGTTTTGGGTGTGTTCACTAACAACGATTTCCATTTATGCCTGCAGTTGCTTACTATTTCTGTTTTGGTGTTTAAAGTTGCTAAGTTGGTTTGCATAGTATTAACCATTTTTTCATTTAAAACTTAGTTGCACCTTTTTGAAACATTGCTGTATGGTGATGCTCTTTTTATGATTTTTCCCCGGATATTTTTGTCTTGTTTTTGCGTCTTTAAGTTTCCAGATTTTATTTGCTCAGTTTTTTGTTTGGTTTTTTTATTTTTCTTTATTAAACTATCGTACTCATGTATGCCCAACCTCAAAACCTAAATTTACGCATCCAACAAAATGAAAATCAACACAGCAAAGAAGGGTGAAGAAAGCAAATTTTTGCAATTGCACCAGAAAGGAGCAGTGCCCACTAAACAATAAATGTCTTCACAACAACATTGTATACCAAGCTACTGTGACATCAGAAAATGAAAAGAAACATACATAGGGATCACTGAAAACCACTTCAAAACCAGATATGCAAACCACAAAAAAGTCATTTAATAAAGAAAAATATAAAAACCAAACAGAAATGAGCAAATTATCTGGAAACTTAAAGACGCAAAACAAGCTACAATAAAACCTGGAAAATCATAAAAAGAGCATCACCAAACAGCAATGTTTCAAAAAGGTGCAACCTATGTTTAACTGAAAAAATGGTTAATACTATGCAAACCACACTTAGCAACTTAAACACCAAAACAGAAAAGTAAACAACTGCAGCATAATGGAAATCGTTGTTAGTGAACACACCCAAAAACACGTGCAGCCAAAAAACACGTGCAGCCAAACCGCACTGCAAACACCGCAAACGGGGGCCCACACGCTATATAAAAATCGGCGGTAGGCAAACCAAAAACCATCCTGATGACAGCGCAACACGCTGGAAACAAATTTGTAGATATTTTAAGATTCCTCTTTAACTTGTTTTTAAATTATATATATATATAATATATATATATATTATTATATATATATATATATATATATATATATATAAAATATTTGTCAAGGAGCGTGAAACTCTCGCAAAAGGCATTAGAACGCTTGGGAAAAGGACGTTGTACGTAGTATACAAATAGTAATAGACCAATTAACCAGGGGACCTTACCCATCGCACACGGCCGAACTGTGTGAAAAAGGCCGAAGTTGTCAGATGACAAACAACACCAGGAGAGAAGAGAGAGAAGGGAGAGGGGAAGAAAAGGGGAGAGAGTGAGCAGGACAGAGAAAGGGTCGAGAGAAACGTGGTCTGGGAGATAGAAAGACAGCAAAGTCTTAAGAGTTAAAGACAAGCTGGAAGAGAAGGAAACTAAGTTTGAAGCCCAGAGGTGGGTGAAGATAGACAAACTGAATTTGAACCCAGAGGTGGGTGAAGAAGACGAAGAAGAAGAGTTCGACGTCGAGATCCCAGAGACGACCACGAAGACCCAGTCCTGAAGCCTGGAGCCAGTCAACCAAGGGCATCACCATCAAGCAGTGCTGAAGAAGACGTGAAGAGACTTTTTTCAAGAACTGTGGTGTGGTGTGAAAGCGTGGTTGTGTGTGTGAAAACCTGGCCAGGTAAGAAGTCATTTTATTATAACCCGGGATTAGGATGTATTGATCTTTTATGTTTTGATATTCCATTGTGTGTGATTTGATTGTACATGATTAATTATAAGTAGCATAGAAATTGTATTTCTTGTTCTCAGTCGTGTTAGGAGAGAAACGAATGCGTGACATCCCATTCCCAGAGAGAGGTGAATGTTTGGTGTGCGCATGAGTGTGCATATGCGTGTATGAGTGCAACGATACCCTTGGTGTGTTAAGCCTGACTAATAATACATCAACTTAGTGCACTTAAGCAATACCATCACGATTTCCCCGTCCTGGACAATATATATATATATATATATATATATATATATATATATATATATATATATATATATATATATATATATATATATATATATATATATATATATATATATATTTGTTAAAACAAGTATTAAAAAGGAATACCAAAACTCTCTACAAATTTGTTACATCATCCTGATGATGTTACATCATCATTTGTTACATCATCCTGATGACAGCGCAACACGCTTGAAACAAATTTGTAGAGAGTTTTAGTATTCCTTTTTAATACTTGTTTTAACAAATGTTGCTCCCCAAGGGGTCGAGCGCTTTTAGAATCATTTTAGGCTGTTCAACCATATTGATCTATATATATATATATATATATATATATATATATATATATATATATATATATATATATATATATATATATATATATATATATATATTGTCTTGCTTTGTTGTGAATGGCCAAGTTTCAGACTGGTTTGAAATCAAACAAGGCTGTCGACAGGGAGACCCAATTTCCCCGTACTTGTTCGTACTTTGTGCTGAGATATTGGCCATCAAGGTGAGGGAAAATCAAGGCACTCAGGGAATTAAGATGAATGACACTGAATATAAGCTTTCACAATTTGCGGATGACACAGAGATTTTACTTGCGGGTGATAGAAAAACCTTTGAAACTTGTCTTGAAGCTCTTATTAAATTTGATGATGTGTCAGATCTTCATATGAATTTAAGTAAAACAAGCGCAATTTGGTTAGGAAGCATGAAAAAATAGTGAAGTTCATTACATGAAACATTTAGAAACTGACTGGAATCCTTCAAAATTTCGAATATTAGGTATCTGGTTCAATAACGATTTGAAAAAAATGTGTGAAAATGAATCATGCAGAGAAGCTAGCTGACGTCAAATAGTTGTTTAAAATATGGGTAAAACGCCAGATAAACCCCCCTTGGTAAAATCGCTATATTAAAATCTGTAATCCTTTCAAAAC
>CM031621.1:47951155-47991155 GCA_018398815.1 Conus ventricosus | reverse complement strand
TTTATATTTTTCTACTTTCACAAGAAAATGTAGCTTGTTTTGCTCTTTCATCATTTTCTTTTGCTTCTTAGGTGGTACCTTTGGTTGGTTTTTTGAAAACTCAACAAACAACACGGTATTGCACACCCGCCTTTTTCTTGGATTCTTTCTAAAACTGAAAAGGCAGAGGAGTCAAATTCCACTTTCCGCGGCAGGAGACCACCAAGTTTGAAAACCGGTTATCGATGGTTATATGAGTGAGTTTCCTATTGGAGGAGTTCCCCTTGATCTATAAGCTTGTGGTTTTGGAGAGATTTTTTTCTTCCCCTTAACTTATCACTGCACATACTGTTAGTTTTGATCATCTTCCCCCCATTATCAACTACCACATTTCTTATTAAGGCATATAGGCCAGCTTTGTTATAATCATATTTTGCGTCTTTGCAACCCCACCCGCTCCATGCGACCGGTGCCTACTTATCTAAATTTAAATTTTTGTTTAATTCCATGATCATTAAATTAGAATTGTTTTAGATAATTATTTATTGTTTTCAAGGGAGGTATTTTTGTTCTATATCATAATTTTCTTTGCTTTTAGGGGTTTGGTGGTTTTGAAGACCAAGAAAGAAGGTAATGCACAGCAGTTTTGGGTTGAGTCTTCTAGAGAACTGAAAAGGTAGATTCATTTACACTTTTGTGGCCTTTTCTGTAACACAAGTCTCGATCGTTTCTTTTTGGACCTCCCTTCCATTGCGGTTGCTCCCCTTGGGCTATTTCTGGCCAACCCGCCCACCCTCCCTTTTTTTCCTTCCCTTTATCCACTAGGCATACTGATTTGTTAGGCGACAATACCTGCAGTATGATTGCTTCTTCCCTCTTTCTTCTTCTTTCAATTCTCTCTCTCTCCTCTCACCTTTTTTTTTTTTTTTTTTTTTTTTTTTTTTTTTTTTTTTTTACATAGCGTGAAAAGAAAATGCGCCGAATTGTTTGTGTGAAGTAAAGCGAAAATGAAAATGGCAATGAATTGTCAGTTGGTAAAAAAAAAGATGAAGAAAAAAAATCTTCGTTCTCACCACCACCACACCACCACCCTCCTCCTCCCACCTCCCCTTCACTCTCCCCTCCACCACCAACACTCCCACACCACACCACCACACCTCCTCCTCCGCCTCCCTTCACTCTCCCTCCACACCAACACTCCACCACACCACCATCACCACCTCCCGCCCCCCTTCACTCCCTCCACACAACATTCCACACCACCATCACCTCCTCCCGCCTCCCCTCACTCTCCCTCCACCACCAACACTCCACCACCACCACCATCACCTCCTCCCGCCTCCCTTCACTCTCCCCTCCACCACCAACACTCCCACCACCACCACATCACCACCATCCGCCTCCCCTTCACTCTCCCTCCACCACCAACACTCCACCACCACCACCATCACCACCCTCCCGCCTACCTTCACTCTCCCCTCCACCACCAACACTCCCACCACCACCACCATCACCACCCTCCCGCCTCCCCTTCACTCTCCCCTCCACCACCAACACTCCCACCACCACCACCATCACCACCCTCCCGCCTCCCCTTCACTCTCTCCCTCCACCACCAACACTCCCACCACCACCACCATCACCACCCTCCCGCCTCCCCTTCACTCTCCCCTCCACCACCAACACTCCCACCACCACCACCATCACCACCCTCCCCGCCTCCCCTTCACTCTCCCCTTTACCACCAACACTCCCACCACCACCACCATCACCACCCTCCCGCCTCCCCTTCACTCTCCCTCCCACCACCAACACTCCCCCACCACCACCATCACCACCCTCCCGCCTCCCCTTCACTCTCCCTCCACCACCACCACCTCCCACCACACCACCATCACCACCCTCCCGCCTCCCCTTCACTCTCCCCTCCACCACCAACACTCCCCACCACCACCATCACCACCCTCCCGCCTCCCCTTCACTCTCCCCTCCACCACCAACACTCCCACCACCACCATCACCACCCTCCGCCTCCCCTTCACTCTCCCCTCCACCACCAACACTTCCACCCACCACCATCACCTCCCTCCCGCCTCCCTTCACTCTCCCCTCCACCACCAACACTTCCACCACCACCATCACCACCCTCCGGCCTCCCCTTCACTCTCCCCTCCACCACCAACACTTCCACCACCACCACCATCACCACCCTCCCGCCTCCCATTCACTCTCCCCTCCACCACCAACACTCCCACCACCACCATCACCACCCTCCCGCCTCCCCTTCACTCTCCCCTCCACCACCAACACTTCCACCACCACCACCATCACCACCCTCCCGCCTCCCCTTCACTCTCCCCTCCACCACCAACACTTCCACCACCACCATCACCACCCTCCCGCCTCCCCTTCACTCTCCCCTTTACCACCAACACTCCCCCACCACCACCATCACCACCCTCCCGCCTCCCCTTCACTCTCCCCTCCACCACCAACACTCCCACCACCACCACCATCACCACCCTCCCGCCTCCCCTTCACTCTCCCCTCCACCACCAACACTCCCACCACCACCACCATCACCACCCTCCCGCCTCCCCTTCACTCTCCCCTCCACCACCAACACTCCCACCACCACCACCATCACCACCCTCCCGCCTCCCCTTTCCTGTAAATGATTTCATCAGGTGAAATCCCTAAAAACAAATGAGATGATTGGTGGGGTGGGGGGGGGGGGGGGATGGGGTTTATTCGTTTGATCGATAGTCAGTTTCACTTCAGTTTTTGGTTCAAATTTATGCTACGCCTCCAAACGTTTTCGTGGGTGATGTAGTGATTCAGTGCCAAACACTAATTGTGGCGTGTGGCCTCATACTGACAGCCCCACAGCATGACGAGAAGTCTGCAGACCGCCTCGTACCCGGTCCGAGTCCACAGTTACAGATCAGGCCCAAAACGCTGTATAGTCTCTATGACACTCAAAGCTGCATCTGGCTTTTTGTCATCAAATATTAACTAAAATAATGTTAGCGAACCGCCAAAAGAAACGTGGACCAACGAGTCACAAGACAAAACACGACGCGTTTCGACCTCGTAGGTCTTTTTCAGGCGAGACACGAACACATAGGACAATGAAAATGAACGTGTTCTGTCTTGCGACTCGTTTGTCCACGTTTCTCTGGGCGGTTCGCTAACATTTATTTCAGATTTGCTTCCATTTCCGCCTGCAGTCGTGTCACTTTGCAACTAGAACTTTATGTCGTCAGATCAGCCATTACCACAACATATCCATCGGACAGTCCAGCCCTTAACCCAGACCGTGCCTGACTCGGAGGTCAGATCCAATGTCCGCTTCTTTTTATATTACAGCACGATCCACGTGACCCTTCATTTTCCTGCTAGAATTTCCGCTCCCACATCCTTGTGCTCTACCAATGGCGTAGAAACTCGGGAAGTCCACAAGCCATGCATAATTCTTCTATCCATGCTGACATAGGGTATTGAACTATTTTCCTGACCCAAAATTCCAGGATAAAACCGTCTTTTAATATTACAGCTCTGCCAAACACGTGGGGGCCTTTTCAGGGGTAGCAAACTCGTACAGGGGGGAGGGGGGGGGGGAAGTCACATCCTGAGAAAGCATCAAAAACAAAAAAAAAATAAAAACATTGCACAGTTACAGACAAACTAAACAGCTAAACTGGAGCATCCTTAAGGCGGATATGATTGGACTGTGCTAAGAACGCTTGCCGTTCCGCTTGAGTCATTGGTCCCAAACTTGAGAAGAAAAATAACAACAAAAAATGATAATAATAATAAAAATCATGTAAATGTAACCACACACAAAAAAAATGACAAGTACAAAGTCACACGGGCAAACGGGCCATGCAGACCAGACAACAAGTGTGTGTATTACGGACAATGTGAACACCTAAACAGACCGTGCAGACCAGACACGTGTGTGTATTACGGACAATGTCAACACCTAAACAGACCGTGCAGACCAGACAAGTGTGTGTATTACGGACAATGTCAACACCTAAACAGACCGTGCAGACCAGACAACAAGTGTGTGTATTACGGACAATGTCAACACCTAAACAGACCGTGCAGACCAGACAACAAGTGTGTGTATTACGGACAATGTCAACACCTAAACAGACCGTGCAGACCAGACAACAAGTGTGTGCATTATGGACAATGTCAACACCTAAACAGACCGTGCAGACCAGACAACAAGTTTGTGCATTATGGACAATGTGAACACCTAAACAGACCGTGCAGACCAGACAACAAGTGTGTGCATTATGGACAATGTCAACACCTAAACAGACCGTGCAGACCAGACAACAAGTGTGTGCATTATGGACAATGTCAACACCTAAACAGACCGTGCAGACCAGACGAGTGTGTGCATTATGGACAATGTGAACACCTAAACAGACCGTGCAGACCAGACAAGTGTGTGCATTATGGACAATGTCAACACCTAAACAGACTGTGCAGACCAGACAAGTGTGTGCATTATGGACAATGTCAACACCTAAACAGACTGAGCAGACCAGACAATGGTTTTTCTTCAAGCTCTGCTGACTTGAATTATGGTGTTCCCAAGGCTCTGTCCTTGGTCCCATTCTGTTTGTTCTATATACCCAACCCATCTCTGACATTGTAGCCCATCATGACATTTCACACCACTGCTTCTCTGATGACAATCAAATCTACATTTCTGGTGACATCTCTCTCCTCTCCTCTATCATTGATCGCTCACAGCTCTGCATCTCTGACATAAAGGCATGGATGACTTGCAACAAACTTCAGTTAAACAATGACAAAACTGAACTGATCTTCATTCTCCCAAAACGGCTCATGTCTACAATCTCTGTTCCTTCTTCTGTCCAACTTGGTACCTCTCTCATTCAGACCTCTACCACTGTGCGAAATCTAGGCGTTGTACTTGATCAGACACTCTCTTTTCAAAATCAGATTTCTTCTATCTGCCGTGCTTGCTACTTGGAGCTTCGGCGAATCAGTTCTGTGCGCCACCTTCTGTCTGAAGAAGCCACCAAGACTCTGGTTTCTGCTTTCATTCTCTCAAGACTTGACTACTGTAATTCTCTTCTTGCTGGCTGTCCACAGAATCTTCTTGCAAAATTGCAGAAAGTCCAAAATAATGCTGCTCGCCTTGTCTCGAAATCTCCGAAAACCTCTCATGTTTCTCCCTTGCTTAAATCTTTGCACTGGCTTCCTGTTGAAAAACGCATCAAGTACAAACTTTCTTTGCTCTGTTACAAGGCATTGGATGGCCTCGCTCCATCTTACCTCTCTAAACTTCTGTCGACCTATACTCCTTCCAGACAGCTTCGCTCTTCCTCTGACACTCGCATTCTGCAGATCCCTCGTTTTCGGGCCAGAACACTTGGTGAACGTTCTTTTTCTTTTCAGGCTCCTTCCTGCTGGAACAATCTCCCTTCTGCACTCCGAAACTCAAACAGTCTTTCTTCTTTCAAGTCCTCCCTCAAAACAACTCTCTTCAAAACATAATTTTTCTGCTCCTTCGCTGGTGTGTGGGTGTGTGGTGTGTGTGTGTGTGTGTGTGTGTGTGTGTGTGTGTGTGTGTGTGTGTGTGTGTGTGTGTGTGTGTGTGTGTGTGTTAGGGCTTATTGCTGTAAGCGCTTAGGGCTTTTGTTTAAGATTAAGCGTACTAAATGTTCCTTATTATTATTATTATTATTACAAGTGTGTGCATTATGGACAATGTCAACACCTAAACAGACTGTGCAGACCAGACAAGTGTGTGCATTATGGACAATGTCAACACCTAAACAGACCGTGCAGACCAGACAAGTGTGTGCATTTTGGACAATGTCAACACCTAAACAGACCGTGCAGACCAGACAAGTGTGTGCATTATGGACAATGTCAACACCTAAACAGACCGTGCAGATCAGACAACAAGTGTGTGCATTACGGACAATGTCAACACCTAAACAGACCGTGCAGATCAGACAACAAGTGTGTGCATTACGGACAATGTGAAAACCTAAACAGACCGTGCAGATCAGACAACAAGTGTGTGCATTATGGACAATGTGAACACCTAAACAGACCGTGCAGATCAGACAACAAGTGTGTGCATTATGGACAATGTGAACACCTAAACAGACCGTGCAGATCAGACAACAAGTGTGTGCATTACGGACAATGTGAACACCTAAACAGACCGTGCAGATCAGACAACAAGTGTGTGCATTATGGACAATGTCAACACCTAAACAGACCGTGCAGACCAGACAACAAGTGTGTGCATTACGGACAATGTCAACAGCTTTCTTCAAACAGCCGCCAGACTCCAACAACACACTGACATGTCATAAACTGTGATCAAATAAACAAATAAAATTTAAAAAAAAAAAAAACAAAGCAAAAAAATGTTTACAGAAGAAAGACATAAGAATGGTCCACACAGCAGCTGACGGCTGTAAAGGTGAAAAAAGAAAAGGCAGAATGTAAGAGAGTGACAGAAAAGGGGAAACCACGAGCAAAGACGTTTCAGGAGGCGAGGGAAGCTATTGTGAACACAACACGATTCCGTTATTGTGAACACAACACGTTGTGCATTGTTTTGTTTCCTTTTGACACCCCCCTCCCCCTCCCCTTTTGTTTCGGTCGGTCTTTACTACTTTACCCTCAAATTATATAGTTGAACACAATATGATTCAGCTCTTGCGAACACAACACGATTCTTGTTGTGAACACACTACGATTCCCGCCACTGAAGTTAAAACGAAAAACAAACAAACAAAAACAACTCACTGACCTCACCGCACTTCGGTCTAGAGGAAAGGTTTTTAAAAAAATCCAAAAAAAAATCAGGCAAGCAGGAAGTGAAATACCATCTTCTGCTCCACCGAAGACGATTTCGCGGGACTGCACGCTTGACTTGACAATTCGTTATCACACCAGCACACACACACACACCCCACCCCACCCACCCCCCACCCCCACCCCTTACCCGCCAGTATCCCAAATCAGAGTATTACCTGTAGGGAAAGGAGGAGAGAAGGGAAGGGTTGGAGGAGGGGAGCTTCGTTCAGTTCTGTCCCTTGCCTGGTTCATCGCAGAACGCGCGGCCAGCTGTTCCACCATCAGCATGGCGGCAAAGTGATGTATCCCGTTTCACCTGTGTTGCCTGGCTGTTAAGTAAAAAAAAAAAAAAAAAAAAAAAAAACAACAACAACAACAAAAAACAACTATGATGACAGGATTCTGATCCACACACTGCCTGATGAGGTTGTGTGTCCGTCTGTTCTACTGTACTTTCTATGTCCCATCTTCTCTGCCACTTCTGTAGCACCGTACCCACCCCCACTCATTCCGACTCCCCCCCCCCCCCCCCCCCCCCCCCCCCCCTCTCCCCGACCCCTTACTGACGACAATAATTGCTTTGTCGCGGAGCCGGCGCGAGTGAGCTGTCCCTCCGGAGGGCGCCACCACGTCCGTCCAATGACAGCCCCCCCCCCCCCCCCCCCCCCCCCCCCCCCATGAACTTGCCGATACCTCTGATCTCGACAGAATCAAACTAAGGCCACAGACGTGGAGAAGACACCGAAACTGAGGTCACCATGAGAGCAGGGCATGAAGGGCCACAGAATTTGATACTTTTTTTTTATGCTGATCGATGAGAATGAGGATGGTGAAGATGATGCGGCAGATTTCCATTCTGGTCTAAGACTGCCTGACAGGGCTGTACTCTGCGCTTCCTTTCATGATATATCCAGGCCCGAGAGACACAGACACCTGCAGTGTTGGTCAGGAAGTTTGAGCAACACTCTCAGAAACGCATCCATTACGTGGATGAAACTCGACCGTGTGGTCCCAGTTTTCCCAACTGAGCCCGTAGCAAACTCAATTCTGGGTAGGAGCCGGTCGGGGCATCAAAAAAATCCCATGTGACTCTGATGGGAATTGAACCCACGACCGCCCAGCCAGGAGTCCGGACGCGAACCATTTCGCCGATGTGGCTGGTTTCTACTGTAATTTCGCGTAGTCTGTCTCAATGTAACTCGGTATAAATTTTACCAGAGATACAGAGGAAACAGGAGTAGCATCCTCGCCTTTTGCTAGATGGAGTTCCACCGTGTGCATCAAAGGCATTCACCATTTCCTGTTGGTCTGACGGGCTCTGTGTCTGCCTACTGTTCACGTGTTGTATGTCTGCCCACCACACTTTGCAACGAATGTGGAAGCACACCAAAAGTTAATGCGCTAGGCCTTGAGTTTAAGGAGTCAAGTATTTTTGAGAATGTCCGCTGTGTCTGAAAGTTGATTCTTTTCCTTCCTTTGCCCATCAAAAAGATGCCAGACAGAGATACAGAGATATCTGTCTGTAGTGTATAATGTTTGTTCCACTGTATCTCTATGTAATGCGTCTGTGTGCGCGCCACTATGCAAGTAGTGTGTCTATTTGTTCCACTACATCTCTGTAGTTTGTCTATTTGTCCACTATATCTCTGTAGTTTGTCTATTTGTTCAACTATGTCGCTATGAAGTGTGTCTGTTTGTTCCATTTCATCTCTATGTAGTGTGTCTGTGTGCTTCAGGTTACCTCTATGTACTGTGTGTGTTCCACTGCATCTGTATGTGGTGTGTTACTCTACGTAGTGTCTATGTCTGTGTGTTCCATTTTACTTCTATGTATGTGTACGTGTGTTTTTTTACTACATCAGTACGTGGTGTGTTAATTTGTTCCACTACATTTCTATGTAGTGTGTCTGTGTGTTCCATTTTACCTCTAAGTACTGTGCATGCGTGTTCCACTATATCTGTATGTGGTGAGTTAATTTGTTCCACTATGTAATCCATGTGTGTGTCTCTTTGCTCGATTTTACCTCTATGTACTGTGTATGTGTGTTCCACTATATCTGTATGTGGTGTGTTTATTTGTTCCATTATATTTCTATGTAGGGTTCTCTGTCCTCCATTTTATCTCTATATACGAGTACTGTATATGTGTGTTCCACTACATCTGTATGTGGTGATCTTATTTGTTTCACCTTTACATCTGTATGTGGAGTCTTTATTTGTTCCACCTTCACATCTGTATGTGGAGTCTTTATTTATTCCACCTTTACATCTGTATGTGGAGTCTTTATTTGTTTCACCTTTACATCTGTATGTGGAGTCTTTATTTGTTCCACCTTCACATTTGTATGTGGAGTCTTTATTTGTTCCACCTTTACATCTGTATGTGGAGTCTTTATTTGTTCCACATTTACATCTGTATGTGGAGTCTTTATTTGTTCCACCTTTACATCTGTATGTGGAGTCTTTATTTGTTCCACCTTTACATCTGTATATGGTGTCTTTATTTATTCCACTATATCTCTGTTTGAGCAAAGACACTTTACGATTCCGGGTTATTCATGTTTCCTGTGTTCTGACTCAGAGTCCAATGAAATTTACCTGAGGGAAATTTTCGGCCAGCTACTGCTAGTCTTATCAGCCCAGACTGACTGGTAGTTGTGGTGGATGTTGGTGTCCTCTGAGTTGTCATTTCTGGTGGAGTGATTAGTGTTCAGCACACACTTGTAAATGGGGGGCAGGTCATAGCCACAGTCTCTGTTTAAAGCTTGGTTTTCTCTCCCCGAGTTCTATTGCTTCTTTCACTTTCATTTTTTGTGAACTGTGATTCAACTGCAGTTACGGTGGCTTGAAACGTGTTGGTATGGTGGGTTGTTGATGTCAGATGTTCATAATATGCAGAAGAAGCTTTGGTAGTGTGTTTATTTAGCCTTGTTTTCAAAGGCCGACCAGTTTCTCCAGTATAGTCCTAACTGCACTCCTCACATTGAATGTGATACACCACACACTTTTCTTTTCCAACTCTGTTTTCATTAGACTCTGAGTCAGAACACACAAAAACACTATATCTATATGCTGTGTGTCTGTGTGTTCGATTTTACCTCTGTGTACTGTGTATATGTGCTCCACGATATTTCTATGTGGTGTGCTCATTTGTTCCACAATATTTGTAAGCTGTGTGTCTGTGTGTTCCATTTTACCTCTCTGTACTGTGTATGTGCGTTCCACTATATCTGTATGTGGTGTGTTTATTTGTTACACTATATTTCTATGTAGTGTGTCTGTGTGTTCCACTATACCTCGAAGTACTATGTACTTGTGTTCCACTATATCGGTTTATGGTGTGTTTATTTGTTCCACCATACCTCTATATAGTGTGTCTGTGTGCATATTGTATCTCTATGTATGTGCATGTGATTGTTTGTTCTACTATATTTGTATGCTGTGTGTCTGTATGCTCCATTGTACCTCTATGTGCTGTGTGTATGCGTTCCACTACATTTGTATGTGGTGTGTTCATTTGTTCCACGATATGCAAAGGAAGGAGGACAGCAGTCCCAACTGGAGCAGGAAGTCTCCTTTGAAGAAATCAAAAGCATTGTCAAGGAAAAGCAAAAACGAGCGTGGCTTGAGCAGCACCCAGACTTCAACAAAAGGGATGCATACTACCTGCTGCCCAGATCAGACCAAGTGAGCATTGTGAGACTAAGGACAGGGCACTCCAGACTGAGACATCACATGTTCACAAAATTCCACTTTGGTGAGTCTTCAAGCTGCCCATGCGGTACAGCCCCAATGACAGTGGAACACTTCCTGCAGGACTGTCCCACACATGGAAAGCTCAGAGCAGAGACCTGGCCTGCCAACACACCGATCGATGAGGGAAAAGCTTTATGGGTCACTGGAGGGCCTCCGCCGTACAGCAGACTTCGTCAGTGCCTCTGGGGTTCCTGTATGAGTGAAAGAAGAAGTTCTATTATATCTCTATGAAGTGGGTCTGTTTATTCCAATTTACCTCTACTTAATATACCTGTCCCGCTGTATCTCTACGTGGCGTGTCTGTTCCGTTGTATCTTTATGTAGTGTGTGCGCGTGTTCCACTATATCTCTATGCATCTGTGTATTCCATTGGAATTTCTATGTAGTGTGTTCGTTTGTTTGATTATATCTCTGTATAGTGTGTCTGTTTGTTCTGCTGTATCTCTCTGTATTGTGTCTGCCTGTTTCGTAGAGTTCCCATGTAACGTGGTATCTATCATCTGGCAAGACACAGACAGCTATCGACATGTTTTTCACTCGAACTGTATGAACTGACTAAATTTCAAAACATATGCCCAGTTAGGAATGTCGTTCTTTGCCTTTAAGTGTATCGTCACATTCCGGGTCATGTTAGTGGTTCTAATGGCCTTGGAATCTCATACACAGACCACATTACCAACTGGCAGGTCCAGACCAGAACAAGGCAGGTCATTTGACCGTACGAAGACCTGCTGCCCAGAATGAAAAAAGACAGAAAACGAGATGGAATGGTCCTCTATCAAAATCAGTTCAACAAGTTGCAAAGTGGAGCGACTGCAGACGCTAATTTAAACAACTTTTAACAAGTGGTTTTAAGGCTACGCCGAAAAACGTAGGCAAACGAATTACAGGACAAAACACGGTGCGTTTTCGACCTCCTAAGTCTTGTTCAGGCGAGATGCACAACATTCAGGACAACGACAATGAACGAGCAATCACATATCTTCATCCAATTCGGCGTTAGCCTTTTCAAAATAGTTTCGGTCTGACAGAAAACGCTTTTTGTGTGTGTGTTCCCCCACCCCCTTTTTTTTTAACTCCAAAGGATCTTTTACAAACAGGGTACTTTTTAACGTTCCGTATTTATTTATTTGTTTATTTATTTATTTATTTATTTATACATTCACTTCATTTTTTTTTTTTACTCCAAAGGATTTTTTTTACAAACAAGGTACTTTTTGATGTTCTGCATTTATCTATTTGTTTGTTTATTTATTCATTTATTTATGCATTCCTTTCATTTCCATTTTTACTACGGACTACTTTCTTCCTTTTCATCCTTTCTTTCTTCCTTTCTTTCTTTATCCCGCCTTCCCCAATATACAACACCCCCGTTCCCCCTCTCGCCATGTCTCCGCTTCACTCTGTCTTGTCTTTCGCCTATCTTTACGTCAATGGGGTACTCACCCCTAAATAGCATGTTTGGGTTGTTCAAAAGTATGATCGAGCGTGTTTCGATGTACGCGTTACTTTTCTTCTGGAACTCACTTCTATCCGTGTTTCGGGCCGTGCAAGTAGCCAAATCGTGACTCGCCACGGAGATTGCGAGCACAGTACGGAAAGAGACGAGAGTCGGGGATTCCGCAAGTGACGTATCAATGCCAAGACTACCGTGAATGAAAGACATGTCCCTAAAAGCTTTCGCTATGAGGATATAAAACTCAACTATTTTCCGGCGATAATGGCAGATGCTCCCAGCTACGAGTCAAGTTCCAACGAAGAGGATATCGAACGTGAAACTTTCACTGAAGTGTATGGAGTTCATCCGTACCAGTTTGAACCTACAGCTCCTTGTACAGTACCACCTCCCTCGCCATCAGACGCTTGTGTTTCTTTCCAGGCAGTTCGACATTTTACAGGTTGACCATATTATGTACATGTACACACATACGCACGACACAGATAGTACATGATATACACATGCACATACGTACATCTGTTCACACACACACACACACACACACACACACACACACACACACACACACACACACACACACACATTACCGTAGTATGTAAATAACTTTAAAATGATTATGTGATAAACCACATTTTCCTTCAGTTGTTTAGATCTATCAGATAATGCCTTTTCCTTTGAACAGGAGTTTGTCAGCTACTGCATCATCACACAAATTCTCTTCCCTGCTGTAGAAATCTTTTCAATTGCTGTTCACTTTCAGGACCCCCCCCCCCCCCACACACACACACACACACTTTTTTACATTTCTCATTTTCAATCTCACTCCCTCCACTTAAATTCTGAAGTTCCACAATGACAATTAGAATCTGAGGGGTCTTTTACAATATATTGCAGTCAAAGATTCTGGCTGTTGTTTTAAAAACTGATGCGTGACTTCTCATTATCTAAGCTCATTATTCTCTTACTCACCAGGGCAGTTTATATAGCATACAGACATACCATACCTGCATATATCTTAAAATGCACACTAAGTCACCATCCTGTGTCCAAATACTGATAAATAATTCACTTACTAAAGCATGTGGTTGTTGGGTGGAAACTTGAACTTCATGGGTGCCTGATGTTCAGCAATGTCCTGAAAAATAAAAACCCAAACTATTATTAACTGGAGTCCAACAAGTTCTTATTTGTGGACATGGACACTTTCTTGTTAATAAGAATCGTAACTTTAGTTTTGTTGGAAACAGTAACAGCAGGGGGAGGGGGGGATCAATCACAAACATGCAACAGTTTCAGTAGCAGCAGGCAGTGTGACTGACTGACTGCCACTATAAAGTAACGATGTATGTTTCAGTTTGATGCCAACACTCAACAAAAACCAACAATTATCTTTACAACCAACCATACACTGAGAATAAAATGAAACACAAAAAGATCAACCACAAACCTTACCTTCTTTACGTCTCTGAGTTTGGCTTTCTTGCTCCTGACACAATCGGTGTCACTGTTGCGTTTGAGGCTTGCACTTGCAGCTGGCGAATAAACAGAGAGTGCTTTAATACATTTTTCTGTTATAATAGTTGGCACAGTATCCTCTTTCAGCTGTCTTCGGACCCTAATTCCAGCTTCCACCTTTACTTTCCAGGTGTGTTGGTCTTGGAAACTGTGTTCTTCGAAGTGACGACCGCAAAGGCCATAACTGTCCTGAAGAACAAAATCTTTCATGTGGTGACAAAATATATCCACAATCGCCTAAACTGACTGGAGGCACCTGAAAAAGCATGAACGCTTACTCTGCTTGTTTCCTGATGAAATTCCGCAACCAGACACAGCACACATTCGCCCCATCTCACTTCAGCCGAACACGAACAGCGACTTGGCTTTTCTACGTCATCAATCGGGAAACCCCCCTTTTATCGAAATCGAGGCTCTCGTTCCTGTTTCAGCCTCTCGCTTTCCCAGTCCACAGGAAATGCTGCTCTCACTGCAAGATGAGAGCACAGGCGGCTGATTCGAGGGTGGGTTTCGCAATACGACCACATACCAAAACCGTGTATTTGGTCAAAATAGATTTGTAAAAATGGGTGAGATCCCTTTTAAGCAATCGTTCTTACCCCTGACGTTTTCTGAGAATGACGTCTTAATCAACAGTTCAATGTTAAAAAATCTTCAAATCTTCAAATTAATAGTCACGTCGTCTCCATAGACTTTAAGTGACTCGGGTTACTTTGAAAAAGGCTCTTTGAGACGAAACGTCGTGTTCTTTGACTCCAAAAGATCTTTTGCCAACGAGGTAATTGTTGATGTTCTGTGTTTTACCTTCAGGATCCAGCGCTCATACTTTATCAGTGCATTTTTGCTTGTTTGTTTGTTTCAATGGATTTTTTTTTTTTTTTGGTTTCAATGGATTTTTTTTTTTAGCCTAGTAAAATTCAACGCCCATCTTGCGCCGAATTGGATGAAGTAAAGTGATCGCTCGTTCATTTTTTTTCTTGTCCTGAGTGTTGTGTATCTTGCTTAAGAGGTCGAAACGCGTCGTGTTTTGTCTTGTGATTTGTTTGTTTACGTTGTCCGCCGCAGGAGGAGGAAGCGGTTGGCGAAGTCTTTTGTGGTGCCTCCCCCCTCCCCCCCCCCCCCCCCCCCCCCCCCAACGGTCTTCAAGACTCCGGGATAGGTGATAGGATATGGTGGCTGCAAAGAAAAGGAGTGTTCGAGTATGGCGTGACTAACGAGAGTGATGAGGATCGTGTGTCACTACACTTCCTGCTGCATGTCGCTTTCACAATCTGCACACAGAGCGACGAATGGGCCTGTTGCTCAGTGTGACACAACTAGAACAACAGCAGGTGTCTCACAGGTAGGTCGGACTTGAGTGACTGGGGGGTACGATATTTTTCCGTATTGGTGGGTCGCATGTGCGATTGTCCCCCTGTTCCATTCGTCATATATATATATATATATATATATATATATATATATATAATATATATATATATATATATACCAGTTTAAAATAAGGTTTTAAAATGAAAAAGATAAAACCTACAAATTTGTTTCGAGCGCGTTGCTCTCTTCAGGATGTACAATCAGGGCACGCCACCGGTATTATATAGTGTGTTGTGTGGGTGCGTGAGCTCTGCGCGTGTGGCACGTGGCCTGTAGATTTTTCTTTTTTGGGGCGCGTTCAGGGGGGACGTGCCAAGGAATGGTGCATTGACAAAGATTTCCATTTATGCCTGCAATTGTTTACCATTTCTACTTTAGAGTTAAGGGATGCTAGATGGGGTTTACATAGTATCAGCCACTTTTCTGTAGTACATAAGTTGCATTTTGTTGCTCTTTTTATAATTTTCCATGATATGTTGTAGTCTATTTTCTTATCTTTAAGCTTCCAAATATGTTTACTTAATTCTGTTTGGTTTTTATATTTTTCATTTTTGAAGGACTGTTTATGGTTTGCATTCATATATTCTTCCAATAAAACCAAAAATAATACAACCAAAGAGGGTGACGAAAGGAAATCTTGTAATTGCGCAAAACAAGACCAGTGCCCTCTGAATAACATATGCCTCTACAACAACATTGTGTACCAAGCTACGGTAACAACAGACAGTGATAAAGAAACATACATAGGGATTATTGCAAACCACTTTAAAACCAGATATGCAAACCATAAACAGTCCTTCAAAAATGAAAAATATAAAAACCAAACAGAATTAAGTAAACATATTTGGAAGCTTAAAGATAAGAAAATAGACTACAACATATCATGGAAAATTATAAAAAGAGCAACACCATACAACAACATTTCTAAAAAAATGCAACTTATGAACTACAGAAAAGTGGCTGATACTATGTAAACCCCATCTAGCATCCCTTAACTCTAAAGTAGAAATGGTAAACAATTGCAGGCATAAATGGAAATCTTTGTCAATGCACCATTCCTTGGCACATCCCCCCTGAACGCGCCCAAAAAAGAAAAATCTACAGGCCACGTGCCACACGCGCAGAGCTCACGCACCCACACAACACACTATATAATACCGGTGGCGTGCCCTGATTGTACATCCTGAAGAGAGCAACGCGCTCGAAACAAATTTGTAGGTTTTATCTTTTTCATTTTAAAACCTTATTTTAAACTGGTATGTCGCTCCCTGCTTGGTTGAGCACTTTTTGCATTCTGAGTGGCGTTTTGACTCTAATTTTATATATATATATATATATATATATATATATATATATATATATATATATATATATATATATACATACAAGGTAAAAACAAGTTCTTCATTTTCTCCACACAAGGGTAAAATCAACATTAAAACTCGAGCTTTCGCCCACAGGCTTCATCAGGAGAATGTGAAATGTGACCAGTTTGAAAACAGTCAAGGAAAAACAGTTCAGTGTTGGGCATAGGCTACATCCAGTTCCTCCTGTTACATATCATTCACGTGCTACGCAAAAACACAAACTCAATGCAAGAAGAGAGAGAGGGGGTGGGGGGAAAGGGGGGAAGGGGGAAAAAAAGAGTAGGTGGTGGTGGTGGTCGTGGAACAACTGGTAGAAGAATAACGAAAGGATGGGAAGCTGGAGGAGGGGTGGGGGAGGGGTGTTTGTGGTCTAGGGATAGTAGGGATTGGGGTAGAGGGGGTATGGATGGAAGGAAGAAAAGAGAGAGGGAGAAGTGGGGAGGGGTGGGGGTGGGAGAAAATTGAGAGAGAGAGAGAGGACTAGAGAGTGAGGGAAAGAGAAACACAAGGACAAAGACAAGAAGACAGAGAGAGAGAGAGAGAGAGAGAGAGAAGGAAAGAGAGAGAGAGAGGGGGGGAACAGAAAAAGAGAGAGAGAGACAGAGGACTAGAGAGTGAGGGAAAGAGAAACACTAGGACAAAGACAAGAAAGAAAAAAAAAAGGGTGGGGGGGAAGTAGGGGTGGGTGGGGGGGGGGGGGGTGGAGGAGCAAAGAAGTAAGGAAAAGGAAGCTATTGCGCAACTTACATCGAGCATGAATTTCTACTAGTGAACAACATTGGTACTATAACCAGTACTTATACTATTCGACAAGACTGGCTTTTTAGCTCTAAAAACACTTCAATAAGATCAAATTAAACAAGTTCACTTATTAATTATTCAGAAAACGATATGACATGAGACTAACCCCTCACTCCCCCCCTCCCCCCGACACACACACACACACACTCACAAATCCCTTCCGTAGGCACCAGTCCGATCCTGAAAGGACCATCACCCTTCATATTTCATATTGCTGCCAAATTTCTCTTTTCCTTAAAGTATGAAAGATATCCGTCCTATAATTGAGCCCATTGAAAATGGTTCCAATATTTGCCTGCCAAAAAGTTTCCCTATCCAACAGATTATCTTCACTGTGCACTGTTTCAATGGCATGGATGGAAATAAATTTGAACTGTTGATCATTTGGGTGTGGAAGTTCTGTTACATGTTTCGCCACTGCACATTTATTGATCTTCTTCAATTTAATATCAGACTTGTGGTTGGCCCATCTGAGTTTAAGGTTTTTTGTGGAACCAATGTACCATTTATTTGGATGAATTTGGCACTGAAGTACATATATTACATTTGGCGTTTTACATGTAAGATGTTGCTTAATTTTCCAGTATCTGTTGTCCCATGGACTTTTAAAAGAAAGAAGGGTAGAAGAGTGTTCACAGGTGTCGCATCTTTTAGCAGCGCACGGGAAAAAGCCAGGTTTGTTTTGAGGGCCGTGTAGTGGAAATCTTCTAGGGACAGTGGGTTTAAAAATTTCTCCTAAATTTTTACGCTTCCTTTCTGCTGAAATGATAGTTTTTTTTGGGGAAAATTTCTTTATTCTGTTGATTAGCATACAAGATATGCAGATTGTTCCGAATTATTTTTGATTTTGAAGGAAGTCTGGGGTCATATTGGGTGACCCATGCTATCTTTTTGCCCTTCTTTTTCCTCTCAGTAAATAGTGTTTCCTGTCTATTCTTACTCGCTCCTCTTTCCAGTTCTTTCCGTGCCTTGTTTAGAGGCCATCCTGCTAAACTGAAATAATGAGCATATTCATCAAGTCTTTTACCAAGGACATCATTATCACTGCAAAGCATCCTCAATCTAGTTCCTACTCCAAGCAACAGTCCCCTGAAAACTGACTGTGGGTGACAACTAGTTCTAGGCAAGTAGCTGTGGCAATGTTTTGAGTTTACATCAGTTTGGATATAGCCATCTTTGATGGTCAATTTAAGATCTAGATATTGGGCCTCCTTTGTTGGGGTTACAGTCCATTTGATGTTGGGTGGGTGTAGGTTTTGAATATGTTCATCAAATCTATCTATATGCTCTTTATCCAAAAGAATGGTGATCCTATCATCCCTATATCTTGTCCAATCCAGGCTTCTATCAGCGTTTGCACCCTCCTTAGTTTTGAGGGAGGACAAGAGTGGGACAGGGGAGTACTGGGTCAATTTCTCATCTAACTCTGCCATAAACACATCTACATATTCACAAGCGTGACAGGGACCCATAGCTGTGCCATGGTTAGGCTTGGCAAAAATGGTTTCCCCTTTCCCATCTGTGAATTGAGAGCAATTATTGTCTAGGGCAATTTGGAGGGCTTCCAAAACACATTTAGTGGGATGCCTAGCTTGCTAGGATTTTGTTCTAAAGCTGACTTTAGTGCGGGAACACCAGAATTATTATCTACATTGGGAAATAAAGAAATGACATCACATACCACAAAAGTGGCATTCTCAGGCAAGGGGGCGACAGTCTGATTAATTTTTTCAATCTTTTGTAAAAGCTCTTTAGTATCAATTACTTGATATTTAAGATGCTGAGTCAGGTGACAAACAGACTGTTGTACGAGCTTAGACAATGCATGCGTAGGGGTACCTGAACCAGACAGTAAATATCTGTACGGAAAAGGTTCAGGTTTATGTGTTTTCACCAACGGTTTAATCTTCCCAGGACGGGTTGAAGGTTTTGGTGTAACAAATCGAGCTATTTCTTCACTGATAGCGCCTTTATGTAACCATTTCTTAACCCATTTGTTTATGATGGAAACAGTGCCATTTGTCGGATCAGTTTTAAACGATTTCATAGTAATCAGACCTTTCGAGTTCCTTTTTAATAGCTATGTCATCATTCACAAGGGATGTAATCACCGTTACACCTGCCTTATCCGCATACCGACATGCAGCATTGTGAGTCACTGGAAGACGGTTCAATTGTTTTAAAGCATTTCTTTCCCCAGGTGAAAGGTTGTCCCTGATTTTCTTTCTTTGTGACGGATCCAAAAATTGCTGTGTACAGGCTGCGATGAAAGCTTCAAGGGCAGGGTCGTCTCTAGGAGCCATTCTGGTAGTAGGGGTGTACCAAGGCTTCTTCTGAAATTCCTCTTCTTCTGTGGTACATCGATCTATGAACTCATCCTCCTCCATTTTTTTCAGGGTAAAGTATCTGTGCCACCTCAGTCTCTCTGCCCATGCAGTGGTGCCAATGACTTGATCCCCTACATTAACTGGTTCATGCGGTGTGGGTGCAAAGCAATCAGGAAGGCGGAGAACTCTGAGCTGTTCAGGAGTAAGTTCAACGTTTGGTGCCAGGATGATAGGGTCAAAAGCTTTTAGTTCATCTGTTTGCACTTTTTTGATTTTGTTTACAGTCACAGTTTTGATCCTCACCACACGTTTCCTGGATTTATGCATTCTGCTTCTTCTTTGAACACCATCTCTGTCCTTGAAAGGAATGTACCTACATGAGTAAATTCTCCGCGAGCCACTTCTTCTATAGCTATCATTTTCGAGATGCACGCTCTCTTTTTGTATAAATGAAAGTTTTCTTTCCAATCTCCTTCTGATTGGAACTAATTTAGGCTCCAAAGAATCCTTTATTTTTTTAATCAGTTTAGACATGGAGTGATTACCAATACTTTCCACAGCAACTCTCCTCACATTAACTAATTCCTCTTCAATATTTAGGAGAGTTTCATCACAATAGTCAATCAAGGAGTCAAGAATTTTTGAGCTAGCACTACTAAGGGAGTCTTTGATCATTTCATTTAGTTGCTGATCATTGGTGCCAAATGCCAAATTAAAATGAAGTCTGATTCCATATGGAATAACTTTTTTTGCTCTACACTTATTCAAGAAGTTCTGTTTGTATTTTATACTTGCTTGTTTGAAAAGCAAAACACTGAACTGTTCTTCAAGCGTTGACGGAACCTTGGATTTGAGGAGATCAGTTGAGGGGGCCAGCTGGAAAATGTAGCTCATCATTTTGATAAGTAGAGTATTTTCACAGGTAGAATTTTCCGTTGCCCGCACCGCACCACAACCAAACAATGAGAACAGGCAGATTAAAAATATACAAGGTAAAAACAAGTTCTTCATTTTTCCACACAAGGGTAAAATCAACATTAAAACTCGAGCTTTCGCCCACAGGCTTCATCAGGAGAATGTGAAATGTGACCAGTTTGAAAACAGTCAAGGAAAAACAGTTCAGTGTTGGGCATAGGCTACATCCAGTTCCTCCTGTTACATATCATTCACGTGCTACGCAAAAACACAAACTCAATGCAAGAAGAGAGAGAGGGGGTGGGGGAAAGGGGGGAAGGGGGAATAAAGAGTAGGTGGTGGTGGTGGTCGTGGAACAACTGGTAGAAGAATAACGAAAGGATGGGAAGCTGGAGGAGAGGTGGGGGAGGGGTGTTTGTGGTCTAGGGATAGTAGGGATTGGGGTAGAGGGGGTATGGATGGAAGGAAGAAAAGAGAGAGGGAGAAGTGGGGAGGGGTGGGAGAAAATGAGAGAGAGAGAGAGAGGACAAAGAGAGTGAGGGAAGAGAAACACAAGGACAAAGACAGAAGACGAGAGAGAGAGAGAGAAGGAAAGGGAGAGGAGAGGGGGGGGGACAGAAAAGAGAGAGAGAGACAGAGGACTAGAGAGTGAGGGAAAGAGAAACACGGGACAAAGACAAGAAAAAAAAAAAAAAAAAGGGGGTAGGGGGGGGAAGTGGGTGGGTGGGGGTGGGGGGGGGGGGGGGGTGGAGGAGCAAAGAAGAAAGGGAAAAGGAAGCTATTGCGCAACTTACATCGAGCTTGAATTTCTATAGTGAACAACTTTGGTTCTAAAAACCAGTACTTATTACTATTCGACAAGACTGGCTTTTTTTAGCTCTAAAAACACTTCAATAAGATCAAATTAAACAAGTTCACTTATTAATTTTTTCAGAAAACGATATGACATGAGACAAACCCCCTCACTCCCCTCCTCCCGACCACACACACACAACACACACCCCACACTCACAAATCCCTTCCGTAGGCACCAGTCCGATCCTGAAAGGACCATCACCCTTCATATTTCATTTGCTGCCAAATTTCTCTTTTCCTTAAAGTATGAAAGATATCCGTCCTATAATTGAGCCCATTGAAAATGGTTCCAATATTTGCCTGCCAAAAAGTTTCCCTATCCAACAGATTATCTTCACTGTGCACTGTTTCAAGGGCCCTGGATGGAAATAAATTTGAACTTTTGATCATTTGGGTGTGGAAGTTCTGTTACATGTTTCGCCACTGCACATTTATTGATCTTCTTCAATTTAAATATCAGACTTCTGGTGGCCCATCTGAGTTTAAGGGTTTTTTGTGGAACCAATGTACCATTTATTTGGATGAATTTGGGCACTGAAGTACATATATTACATTTGGCGTTTTACATGTAAGTGTTGCTTAATTTTCAGTATCTGTTGTCCCATGGACTTTTAAAAGAAGAAGGGTAGAAGAGTGTTCACGGTGTCGCATCTTTTAGCAGCGCACGGGAAAAAGCCAGGTTTTTTTTTGAGGGCCGTTGTAGTGGAATCTTTAGGGAAGTGGGTTTAAAAAATTTCTCCAAAATTTTTACGCTTCTTTCTGCTGAAATGATAGTTTTTTTGGGGGAAAATTTCTTTTTTTCTGTTGATTAGCATACAAGATATGCAGATTGTTCCAAATATTTTTGATTTTGAAGGAAGTCTGGGGTCATATTGGGTGACCCATGCTATCTTTTTGCCCTTCTTTTTCCTCTCAGAAAATAGTGTTTCCTGTCTATTCTTACTCGCTCCTCTTTCCAGTTCTTTCCGTGCCTTGTTTAGAGGCCATCCTGTAAACTGAAATAATGAGCATATTCATAAGTCTTTCCAAGGACATCATTATCACTGCAAAGCATCCTCAATCTAGTTCCTACTCCAAGCAAACAGTCCCTAAAAAACTGACTGTGGGTGAAAAACTAGTTCTAGGCAAGTAGCTGTGGCAATGTTTTGAGTTACATCAGTTTGGATATAGCCATCTTTGAGGGTTTAAATTTAAGATCTAGATATTGGGCCTCCTTGTTGGGGTTACAGTCCATTTGATGTTGGGTGGGTGTAGGTTTGAATATGTTCATCAAAATTTCTATATGCTCTTTATCCAAAAGAATGGTGATCCTATCATCCCTATATCTTGTCAATTTCCAGGCTTCTATCAGCGTTTGCACCCTCCTTAGTTTGAGGGAGGACAGAGTGGGAAAGGGGAGTACTGGGTCAATTTCTCATCTAACTCTGCCATAAACACATCTACTATTCCAAGCGTGACAGGGACCCATAGCTGTGCCATGGTTAGGCTTGGCAAAAATGGTTTCCCCTTTCCCATCTGTGAATTGAGAGCAATTATTGTCTAGGGCAATTTGGAGGGCTTCCAAAACACATTTAGGGGGGATGCTAGCTTGCTAGGATTTTGTTTAAAGCGGGACTTTAGTGCGGGAACACCAGAATTATTATCTACATTGGGAAATAAAGAAATGACATCACATACCACAAAAGTGGCATTCTCAGGCAAGGGGGCGACTGTCTGATTTTTTTTAAATCTTTTGTAAAAGCTCTTTAGTATCAATTACTTGATATTTAAGATGCGGGAGTCAGGTGACAAACAGATGTTGTACGAGCTTAGACAATGCATGCGTAGGGGTACCTGAACCAGACAGTAAATATCTGTACGGAAAGGTTTCAGGTTTATGTGTTTTCACCAACGGTTTAATCTTCCCAGGACGGGTTGAAGGTTTTTGGGTTTGTAAAAAATCGAGCTATTTCTTCACTGATAGCCCCTTTATGTAACCATTTCTTAACCCATTTGTTTATGATGGAAACAGTCCCATTTGTCGGATCAGTTTTAACGATTTCATAGTAATCAGCCTTTCGAGTTCCTTTTTAATAGCTATGTCATCATTCACAAGGGATGAAATCACCGTTACACCTGCCTTATCCGCATACCGACATGCAGCATTGTGAGTCATGGAAGACGGTTCAATTGTTTTAAAGCATTTTTTTCCCCCAGGTAAAAGGGTTTTGCCCCTGATTTTCTTTCTTTGTGACGGATCCAAAAAATTGCTGTGTACAGGCTGCGATAAAAGCTTCAAGGGCAGGGTCGTCTCTAGGAGCCATTCTGGTAGTAGGGGTGTACCAAGGCTTCTTCTGAAATTCCTCTTCTTCTGTGGTACATCGATCTATGAACTCTTTCCTCCATTTTTTTTCGGGGTTTAAGTATCTGTTGCCACCTCAGTCTCTCTGCCCATCCCGTGGTGCCAATGACTTGATCCCCTACATTAACTGGTTCATGCGGTGTGGGTGCAAAGCAATCGGGAAAGGGCGGAGAATCTTGAGTGTTCAGGAGTAAGTTCAACGTTTGGTGCCAGGATGATAGGGTAAAAAGCTTTTAGTTCATCTGTTTGCACTTTTTGTTTTGTTTACAGTCACATTTTTGATCTCACCACACGTTTCCTGGATTTATGCATTCTGCTTCTTCTTTGAACACCATCTCTGTCCTTGAAGGAATGTACCTACATGAGTAAATTCTCCGCGAGCCACTTCTTCTATAGCTATCATTTTCGGATGCACGCTCTCTTTTTGTATAAATGAAAGTTTCTTTCCAATCTCCTTTTTTTTTGGGAACTAATTTAGGCGCCAAAGAATCCTTTATTTTTTAATCAGTTTAGACATGGAGTGTTACCAATACTTTCCACAGAAACTCCCCTCACATTAATTTATTCCTTTTTCAATATTTGGAGAGTTTCATCACAATAGTCAATCAAGGAGTCAAGAATTTTTGAGCTAGCATACTAAGGGAGTCTTTGATCATTTCATTTAGTTGCTGATATTGGTGCCAATGCCAAATTAAAATGAAGTCTGAATTCCATATGGAATAACTTTTTTTGCTCTAATTATTCAAGAAGTTCTGTTTGTATTTTATACTTGCTGTTTGAAAAGCAAAACACTGAACTGTTCTTCAAGCGTTGACGAACCTTGGATTTGAGGAGATCAGTTGAGGGGCCAGCTGGAAAATGTAGCTCATCATTTTGATAAGTAGAGTATTTCACAGGTAGAATTTCCGTTGCCCGCACCGCATCCACAACCAAACAATGAGAACAGGCAGATTAAAAATATACAAGGTAAAAACAAGTTCTTCATTTTCTCCACACAAGGGTAAAATCAACATTAAAAACTCGAGCTTTCGCCCACAGGCTTCATCAGGAGAATGTGAAATGTGACCAGTTTGAAAACAGTCAAGGAAAAACAGTTCAGTGTTGGCATAGGCTACATCCAGTTCCTCCTGTTACATATCATTCACGTGCTACGCAAAAACACAAACTCAATGCAAGAAGAGAGAGAGGGGTGGGGGGAAAGGGGGGAAGGGGGAAAAAGAGTAGGTGGTGGTGGTGGTTTCGTGGAACAACTGGTAGAAGAATAACGAAAGGATGGGAAGCTGGAGGAGGGTGGGGAGGGGTGTTGTGGTCTAGGGATAGTTAGGGATTGGGTAGAGGGGGTATGGATGGAAGGAAGAAAAGAGAGAGGGAGAAGTGGGGAGGGGTGGGAGAAAATTGAGAGAGAGAGAGAGAGGACTAGAGAGTGAGGGAAAGAGAAACACAAGGACAAAGACAAGAAGACAGAGAGAGAGAGAGAGAAGGAAAGAGAGAGAGAGAGAGGGGGGGGGACAGAAAAAGAGAGAGAGAGACAGAGGACTAGAGAGTGAGGGAAAGAGAAACACGAGGACAAAGACAAGAAAAAAAAAAAAAAAAAAAAAAGGGGGGTAGGGGGGGTGGGGGTGGGGGGGGGGGGGGGGGGGGGGGTGGGGGAGCAAAGAAGTAAGGAAAAGGAAGCTATTGCGCAACTTACATCGAGCATGAATTTCTACTAGTGAACAACATTGGTACTATAACCAGTACTTATACTATTCGACAAGACTGGCTTTTTAGCTCTAAAAACACTTCAATAAGATCAAATAAACAAGTTCACTTATTAATTATTCAGAAAACGATATGACATGAGACTAACCCCTCACTCCCCCTCCTCCCCCGAAAACCACACACACACACACACACTCACAAATCCCTTCCGTAGGCACCAGTCCGATCCTGAAAGGACCATCACCCTTCATATTTCATATTGCTGCCAAATTTCTCTTTTCCTTAAAGTATGAAAGATATCCGTCCTATAATTGAGCCCATTGAAAATGGTTCCAATATTTGCCTGCCAAAAAGTTTCCCTATCCAACAGATTATCTTCACTGTGCACTGTTTCAATGGCATGGATGGAAATAAATTTGAACTGTTGATCATTTGGGTGTGGAAGTTCTGTTACATGTTTCGCCACTGCACATTTATTGATCTTCTTCAATTTAATATCAGACTTCTGGTTGGCCCATCTGAGTTTAAGGTTTTTTGTGGAACCAATGTACCATTTATTTGGATGAATTTGGCACTGAAGTACATATATTACATTTGGCGTTTTACATGTAAGATGTTGCTTAATTTTCCAGTATCTGTTGTCCCATGGACTTTTAAAAGAAAGAAGGGTAGAAGAGTGTTCACAGGTGTCGCATCTTTTAGCAGCGCACGGAAAAAGCCAGGTTTGTTTTGAGGGCCGTGTTAGTGGAAATCTTCTAGGGACAGTGGGTTTAAAAATTTCTCCTAAATTTTTACGCTTCCTTTCTGCTGAAATGATAGTTTTTTTGGGGAAAATTTCTTTATTCTGTTGATTAGCATACAAGATATGCAGATTGTTCCGAATTATTTTTGATTTTGAAGGAAGTCTGGGGTCATATTGGGTGACCCATGCTATCTTTTTGCCCTTCTTTTTCCTCTCAGTAAATAGTGTTTCCTGTCTATTCTTACTCGCTCCTCTTTCCAGTTCTTTCCGTGCCTTGTTTAGAGGCCATCCTGCTAAACTGAAATAATGAGCATATTCATCAAGTCTTTTACCAAGGACATCATTATCACTGCAAAGCATCCTCAATCTAGTTCCTACTCCAAGCAACAGTCCCCTGAAAACTGACTGGGGTGACAACTAGTTCTAGGCAAGTAGCTGTGGCAATGTTTTGAGTTTACATCAGTTTGGATATAGCCATCTTTGATGGTCAATTTAAGATCTAGATATTGGGCCTCCTTTGTTGGGGTTACAGTCCATTTGATGTTGGGTGGGTGTAGGTTTTGAATATGTTCATCAAATCTATCTATATGCTCTTTATCCAAAAGAATGGTGATCCCATCATCCCTATATCTTGTCCAATCCAGGCTTCTATCAGCGTTTGCACCCTCTTAGTTTTGAGGGAGGACAAGAGTGGGACAGGGGAGTACTGGGTCAATTTCTCATCTAACTCTGCCATAAACACATCTACATATTCACAAGCGTGACAGGGACCCATAGCTGTGCCATGGTTAGGCTTGGCAAAAATGGTTTCCCCTTTCCCATCTGTGAATTGAGAGCAATTATTGTCTAGGGCAATTTGGAGGGCTTCCAAAACACATTTAGTGGGGATGCCTAGCTTGCTAGGATTTTGTTCTAAAGCTGACTTTAGTGCGGGAACACCAGAATTATTATCTACATTGGGAAATAAAGAAATGACATCACATACCACAAAAGTGGCATTCTCAGGCAAGGGGGCGACAGTCTGATTAATTTTTTCAATCTTTTGTAAAACTCTTTAGTATCAATTACTTGATATTTAAGATGCTGAGTCAGGTGACAAACAGACTGTTGTACGAGCTTAGACAATGCATGCGTAGGGGTACCTGAACCAGACAGTAAATATCTGTACGGAAAAGGTTCAGGTTTATGTGTTTTTCACCAACGGTTTAATCTTCCCAGGACGGGTTGAAGGTTTTGGTGTAACAAATCGAGCTATTTCTTCACTGATAGCGCCTTTATGTAACCATTTCTTAACCCATTTGTTTATGATGGAAACAGTGCCATTTGTCGGATCAGTTTTAACGATTTCATAGTAATCAGACCTTTCGAGTTCCTTTTTAATAGCTATGTCATCATTCACAAGGGATGTAATCACCGTTACACCTGCCTTATCCGCATACCGACATGCAGCATTGTGAGTCACTGGAAGACGGTTCAATTGTTTTAAAGCATTTCTTTCCCAGGTGAAAGGTTGTCCCTGATTTTCTTTCTTTGTGACGGATCCAAAAATTGCTGTGTACAGGCTGCGATGAAAGCTTCAAGGGCAGGGTCGTCTCTAGGAGCCATTCTGGTAGTAGGGGTGTACCAAGGCTTCTTCTGAAATTCCTCTTCTTCTGTGGTACATCGATCTATGAACTCATCCTCCTCCATTTTTTTCAGGGTAAAGTATCTGTGCCACCTCAGTCTCTCTGCCCATGCAGTGGTGCCAATGACTTGATCCCCTACATTAACTGGTTCATGCGGTGTGGGTGCAAAGCAATCAGGAAGGCGGAGAACTCTGAGCTGTTCAGGAGTAAGTTCAACGTTTGGTGCCAGGATGATAGGGTCAAAAGCTTTTAGTTCATCTGTTTGCACTTTTTGATTTTGTTTACAGTCACAGTTTTGATCCTCACACACGTTTCCTGGATTTATGCATTCTGCTTCTTCTTTGAACACCATCTCTGTCCTTGAAAGGAATGTACCTACATGAGTAAATTCTCCGCGAGCCACTTCTTCTATAGCTATCATTTTCGAGATGCACGCTCTCTTTTTGTATAAATGAAAGTTTTCTTTCCAATCTCCTTTCTATTGGAACTAATTTAGGCCCAAAAATCCTTTATTTTTTTAATCAGTTTAGACATGGAGTGATTACCAATACTTTCCACAGCAACTCCTCACATTAACTAATTCCTCTTCAATATTTAGGAGAGTTTCAACAATACAATCAATAGTCAATAGCTGTCAGGATTTTTGCTTTGACATCTATTTAGTTGTGATCATTTGCAAATGTCTAATATAGGTGCAAATTGCCAAATTAAAATAACTTTTTTCCATAACATAATTCATTTCTGTTTGATTTTCATATTGCTTGTTTGAAAAGTAATACTGATGTTTACAAACGCTGACTGAACCTTGGAGTTGAGGGAATTGGAGTTTGAGGGGCAGTTGGATGTAGCCATCTTTGTAAGTAAGTATATATAGTGATAATATATACTTCCCAGTAATTTTCCGTGCTGCGACCGCATCAACAAATGTGATGGCAGGTTAAAAATTAGTAAAACAGTTGTGTGTGTGCTGTGTTGTCACAAGGGTAAAATAGAGTTGAATCGAGTTACGTCCTGAATTTCTTCAGTAATTGGAAGTGACCATTTGAAACATAAGTACCCCAGTTCGTTACCCCCATAGCTAATCCCACTTCTCTCTAATTTAGTGTGTGTAAACGATTGTGAAGAGAGGAGGGGTGGGGGTAAAGGGGTGCGGGGGAAATTTGCTATGTGTGGTGGTGGTGTGTGTGAACGGTAGTGATAGTAGTGGATGTGTGTGAAACTGGGGAGGAAAGTGTGAATTTTTTATTGTACTGATACGTAAAAGGGTTTATGGAACAAGATGGCGATGAGGTAGAAAGTGGGGTGCAAAGGGGAAAATGAGTTTTACAGTAAAGAGACAATGAGGGAAAAGAACAATCAACATGCAAATTCAACCGGAAGGAGAATTAGACAAAAGACTAGAAGGGGTAGGGACATAAATCATTAGAGTTTAGGCTAAGTTTTAAAGATATTCATGATTACGAAAGTTTACAAGTCTAAAAAATGTAACTACGATGAAAAAAAATATGGAGGGGACAGTACTGTTTCCGCTTATATGGGGAGTGGGGGTTGGTGCGAGGCAAGATAATTTAATTTAAAAGCTATTTGCCATTAATGCTTATTGAGATTTACTGAGGTATGGTCAAATTCTATATAATCTTGTATTATAAAATTTAAACTTTGGGTTTTTTTCTTTTCAAAACATTAATAAATCAAATTAAAAATCACTATTAAATTATTAAACAATTTGACAGAGACTTTAGCCTCCTCCCCCTCCCATCCACACACATCAACTCAAAATCCTCCGACACAGACTCCTGAAAGGTCATACCCTTCATAGTTCATATTGCTGCCAAATTCTCTTTCCTTTTTAAAGTATGAAAGATATCCGTCCTATAATTGGAGCCCATGAAAATGGTTCCAATATTTGCCTGCCAAAAAGTTTTCCCCATCCAAAAAGATTATCTTCACTGTGCACTGTTTCAATGGGATGGATGGAAATAAATTTGAACTGTTTATCATTTGGGTGTGGAAGTTCTGTTACATGTTTCGCCACTGCACATTTTATTGATCTTCTTCAATTAATATCAGACTTGTGGTTGGGCCCCTCTGAGTTTAAGGTTTTTTGTGAACCAATGTACCATTTATTTTTGGGTGAAATTTGGCACTGAAGTACATATATTACATTTGGCGTTTTACATGTAAGATGTTGCTTAATTTTCCAGTATCTGTTGTCCCATGGACTTTTAAAGAAAGAAGGGTAGAAGAGTGTTCACAGGTGTCGCATCTTTTAGCAGCGCACGGGAAAAAGCCAGGTTTTTTTTGAGGGGCCCGGGATGGAAATCTTCTAGGGACAGTGGTTTAAAAATTTCTCCCCAAATTTTTACGCTTCCTTTCTGCTGAAATGATAGTTTTTTTGGAGGAAAATTTTCTTTATTCTGTTGATTAGCATACAAGATATGCAGATTGTTCCGAATTATTTTTGATTTTGAAGGAAGTCTGGGTCATATTTGGGGGACCCATGCTACTTTTTGCCCCTTTTTTTCCTCTCAGTAAATAGTGTTTCCTGTCTATTCTTACTCGCTCCCTTCCAGTTCTTTCCGTGCCTTGTTTAGAGGCCATCCTGCTAAACTGAAATAATGACATAATCATCAAGTCTTTTACCAAGGACATCATTATCACTGCAAAGCATCCTCAATCTAGTTCCTACTCCAAGCAACAGTCCCCTGAAAACTGACTGTGGGTGACAACTAGTTCTAGGGAAGTAGCTGTGGCAATGTTTTGAGTTTACATCAGTTTGGATATAGCCATCTTTGATGGTCAATTTAAGATCCTAAGATATTGGGCCTCCTTTGTTGGGTACAGTCCATTTTATGTTGGGTGGGGTGTAGGTTTTGAATATGTCATCAAACTATCTATAAAGCTCTTTATCCAAAAAATGGTGATCCCATCATCCCTATATCTTGTCCAATCAGGCCTATCAGTCGTTTGCACCCCTTAGTTTTTAGGGGGGACAAAAGGGGACAGGGGAGTACTGGGTCAATTTCTCAACAATCTGCAAAACACATCTACATATTCACAAGCGTGCGGACCCATAGCTGTGCCATGGTTTAGGCTTGGCCAAAAATGGTTTCCCCTTCCCATCTGTGAATTGAGAGCAATTATTTTCTAGGGCAATTTGGAGGGCTTCCAAACACATTTAGTGGGATGCCTAGCTGCTAGATTTGTTCTAAAAGCTGACTTTAGTGCGGGAACACCAGAATTTATCTACATTGGGAAAAAAAAGAAATGACATTACATACCACAAAAGTGGCATTCTCAGGCAAGGGCACAGTCTGATTAATTTTTTTCAATCTTTTGTAAAAAAACTCTTTAGTATCAATTACTTGATATTTAAGATCTGAGTCAGGTGACAAACAACGTTGAACACTAGACAATGCATCGTAGGGGTACCTGAACAACAGTAAAAATCTGTACGAAAAGTTCAGGTTTATGTGTTTCACCAACGGTTTAACTTCCCAGGACGGGTTGAAGGGTTTTTTGGGGTAACAATCGAGCTATTTTCTTCACTGATAGCGCTTTAGTAACCATTTCTTAACCATTTGTTTTTGATGGAAACAGTGCCATTTGTCGGATCAGTTTTTAAAAGATTTCATAGTAATCAGACCTTTCGAGTTCCTTTTTAATACTATGTCATCATTCACAAGGATGTAATCACCGTTTCACCTGCCCTTATTCCGCATACCGACATGCAGCATTGTGAGTCACTGGAAGACGGTTCAATTGTTTTAAAAGCATTTCTTTCCCCCGGGTAAAAAGGGTTTCCCTGATTTCTTTCTTGTGACGGATCCAAAAATTGCTGTGTACAGGCTGCGATGAAAGCTTCAAGGGCAGGGTCGTCTCTAGGAGCCATTCTGGGAGTAGGGGTACCAAGGCTTCTTCGAAAATTCCTCTTCTTCTGTGGTACATCGATCTATGAACTCATCCTCCTCCATTTTTTCGGGTAAAGTATCTGTGGGCCCCCTCATTTCCTCTCTGCCCATGCAGTGGTGCCAATGACTTGATCCCCTACATTAACTGGTTCATGCGGTGTGGGTGCAAAGCAATCAGGAAGGCGGAAACTCTGAGCTGTTCAGGGGTAAGTTCAACGTTTGGGTGCCAGGATGATAGGGTCAAAAGCTTTTAGTTCATCTGTTTGCACTTTTTTGATTTGTTTACAGTCACAGTTTTGGGTCCTCATCACACGTTTCCTGGATTTTTTGCATTCTGCTTCTTCTTTTAACACCATCTCTGTCCTTGAAAAGGGAATGTACCTACATGAGTAAATTCTCCGCGAGCCCCCTTCTTCTATAGCATCATTTTCGAGATGCACGCTCTCTTTTTTTTATAAATGAAAATTTTCTTTCCAATCTCCTTCTGATTGGAACAATTTAGGCTCCAAAGAATCCTTTATTTTTTTAATCAGTTTAGACATGAGTGATTACCAATACTTTCCACAGCAACATCTCCTCACATTAACTAATTCCTCTTCAATATTAGGAGAGTTTACATCACAATATCAATCAAGGAGTCAAGAATTTTGAGCTAGCACTACTAAGGGAGTCTTTGATCATTTCCTTTAGTTGCTGAAACATTGGTGCCAAATGCCAAATTAAAATGAATCTGATTCCATAAGGAATAACGTTTTTTGCTCTACACTATTCAAGAAGTTGTTTGTATTTTATACTTGCTTGTTTGAAAAGCAAAACACTGAACTGTTCTTCAAGCGTTGACGGAACCTTGGAATTGAGGAGATCAGTTGAGGGGGCCAGCTGGGAAAATGTAGCTCATCATTTTGATAAGTAGAGTAATAATAAGTGAGTAAATATAAATACTCCCCCTTGCTATCCAAATGTTTGTGGGGGTGTGTGTGCGTGTGTGTGTGTGTGTGTGTGTGTGTGGGTTTTGTGTGTGTGGTGTGTGTGTGTGTGTGTGTGTGTGTGTGTGTGTGTGTTACGGTCTGTTTTGATATTTTTCCGTATTGGGGGCCGCATGTACGATAGTCCCCCCTGTTCGATACCCCCCATACTCCATACTCCCCCTTGCTATCCAAGTGTGTGTGTGTAGTGTGTGTGTGTGTGTAGTGTATGTGTGTGTAGTGTGTGCGTATGTGTGTGTGCGTGCGTGCGTGTTTGCATGTGTGGTATGTGTTGTGTGTGTGCGTGTGTGTGTGTGTGTGTGTGTGTGTGTGAAACTTGAAACTTGAAAATTGAAACTTTTTTATTGTCACTAAACACCATTAAAGGATTTATGGACACAAGATGGCGATGGTTAAACAACTCATCGTCCAAAGACATAATGATTTGTTCTTTTTACATAAAAAGTCATTATGTAAAGCAGTCATATACATACTTCGCAATTTCAACCTGAAGGTCATCATTAGACATCAAAGTACTTATTTTCAATGAGGTAGCGTCGTATATATCCTTTTTGTTTATGATACGTTTCTTAAACGTATTCCTGATTTTATCGTAACGTTTACAAGAGTCTAAAAAATGTACCTCGTCTTCTATTATATTGCAAGTTGTACATTTCCTGTCTTCACGCTTAATATGGGAATATCTACCTCTTTCTATTGCGAGGTCATGTGCGCTAATTCTTAATTTACAAAGCTCTTTCTGTAATGCTTATTTGTGCATTTAATGAGGTATGGTTCAAACCTATATTTATTACTGATGTCATTATAAAATTTTAACCTTGGTGCTCTTTCTTTTCTTTTTCCCAAAAGTGTATATAATCACTTTGTAACTTTCTCTCTATTGCATAACGCAATTTTTGAGGGTTAAGCGTATTTGGTTATTCCATACATGTGTCATTCCAATATTACTTAAGATCTTCTTTACAGCAGATTTCCATGAAGATGATGGGTCAAGATCTTCGTACACGTCTCTTAGATATGAGTCTTCCTTTGATTCCATTATATGGATCCAAAACATGACTACTTGACTCATTATTTCTGACACAAGGGAAATCTTCCAAGTTCAGCTAGTACTGGCAATTTCTTTGCTTTTCTGTGTACGCCTAATATATGTCTGCAAAATTTTACATGTACGTTCTCGATCGGATTATTGGATAAGTATTTGTGATAAATGTCGAACATTGTAGTCTGCTTTTCAACATGTCCTATCTTTTCTGTAAATGGAAACCAAACTTCTGCGCCATAAAGCATGATGGTGAAATCAAAGTATCAAAGAGTTTTGCTATTGATGATACATTGACATGTTCTCCCTTTACTTTACGTAGTAAGGAGTGTACAGCTTTGTTACCTTGTTTTGCTAGATGATCTTGTGCTTTATGTAACTCTCCACTTTTATGAAGAATTATTCCTAAATACTTGTATTCATTTACTGTCTCAAGAGAATCGTTTCCACATGTAAATGCGGTGAAAATTTTGAGTCAGTTTTAGTGAATATGACAACTTTTGTTTTATCTTTATTTAGTTCCATGCCCCATTCTGTACAATAATTATGAAGTCGATTAAGTTTTGTTTGTAATCCCGATTTGTGTTTGACAATACAACTATGTCATCAGCATATAATAAATGCGATATTCGTGTTTCTTTCAACTTGTTTATAACAGGAGAATCATTATTATCAATATAGTTTGAGATATCATTTATAAAGATATTAAACAGCGTCGGGCTAAGCGAACTGCCTTGAAGAAGTCCTTGTTTGACCGGGATGATCTTGTAAATCCATTATTTGATTTTCCACAAACCATCGCGTTTGTGTACATATCTTTTATAACCGATAACAATAGCCTTTGATACCTATATTGTATAGTTTCAGAAGTAAAGCGTCATGCCATATGCTGTCAAATGCTTTTCTAAAGTCTACAAAACAACAGTATAAGTCTGCCATTCTTTTTTCCTTATTTCACTGTCAATGATCTTTTTAAAATGAATATCTGGTCTGTTGTTCTGTAGGATTTTCGAAATCCTGCCTGTTCTTTGATAAATAATCTCTGCTTTCTATGTAATTTGTTATCCTATTGTTTAATATTTGACAGAAAGCATTACTCAGGCAGCAGTTTAAAGTAATTCCACGATAATTGTTGGGATTTGTCGGATCGCCGCTTTTATAAATGGGCACACAAATGCCATGTTTCCACAGAATGGGATACTGGCCATATCTTAGTATCCAGTTAAATATATTCTTAAGAGGTATAATTATATTAGGCAAACTGGCTTTGATTATTTCATTTGAGATTCCGTCCTTTCCCGTGGCTTTTTTATTTTTTAAATTTCGAAATGTCTTATGGATTTCTGTTATACTAATTGGTTCATCAACATTTGGATTATATATAACATTTCTTGCTTCAGACAATTTTTGCTCAATCAGTTTATTTCTCTGTTCTGTTATTTCAATGTTCCTGCTAACTAATTTTTCTAAGTGAGATATCCATTTGTCTTCATGGATTTCCTTCCTTTTATTTTGATACGCATTTTGCATGTTTGTTAATTCGTTTAGTGTTCTCCATACTTGATTTGGATCCTTCTCAAAGGCTTCATTTAGTTCTCTAATAAGTTTGTCTCTGTATGTATTTTTTGTCTTTCTTAAAGTACTTTTGTATGCCTTTACTGTTGAAAAGTACTTTGTCTCTGGGTATCGATTGAAAGGGTGTCTGTTCAGTGCATTTAAAAGTGATCTTACTTCTTTCCTTAGAAGAAAACATTTTTCATCAAACCATTTTTTGTGTTTCGGATTTTTTCTCTTTCTTTTGCGCATGTGTCTTTGTTTGAGTGATAAGGATGCTGCGTCTTTTATTGTTTGGGTCAGATCATTAATCATGTTGTTAATGAAGACCGAGGTCTCCGTATCATGATCTTGTGTCTTCTCCATACGTTTTTCTATTTCTTCTATACGACTCTTCATGATGGGATTATTTAAAGCAATGTTCAGATTTACTGCTGATTCGTCATCCCAAATAAATGACGTAATGGTTGTGTTAACTTTTGTGTCATTTCTGTTTGACGTGTTATTACGTAGGGGAGCACTGTCAGCATGCGCATTTGTTTTCATATTAGGTCTATCATTGCAAACAGTAGGAAGTAAAATTGACAGCTCTATAGGACAATGATCAGTATATACAGTGAGTTTATGAACTTTGCATGCAATAACATCTTTCAATAGGTCTTGCGATATAATGAAATAATCTACAACGCTACTCCTTTTGTGTTGAAACAAGTAAAATTTCCTCGAAGATCGCCAAGTGAGCGACCATTAAGAATATACATGTTATTTTCCAAACAAATATCTACTAATTTTCGTCCATTTTTTTGTTATAACGCTGTCTTGAGAGCATCGTTTGTGAATAACGTTATAAAGATTGTCACTAGGATATGCATGTGAGTTGTTTTCGCCGTCCGTGTCAATATAATCTATTAATTGTCCAGTTCTTGCGTTCAAATCCCCACACAATATAACATTCCCTTGGTAGAGAAATGTTCTGTTTGTCTTTCCAACTCTTCCCAAATGCGCACTGTATTATCACGTCCATAAGACGACGATTCAGGCGGAAATATATATACAACCAATGAAAGTATCAAGTTGTGTCTTTTGTGGAAGAAAGAATTATCCAAACAATGTCAGAATTACTCGTTGGGTGAAACTTGATTAGCGTTCGTAGTTCCTTCTTGATAAAAACCTGATATTCCCCCTGATGCACTTGGAGCCTTGTTCCGTTTTTTTCCTGCAGTAATGAACACCAGGGGCAAAGCCTGGTATAAAGATATCGTTAATATCTTCTCGTTCAAGATGAGTTTCTTGCAATATTACTATGTCATAATCAGAACATATTCTGTGTATTTCTTCTTCAAAGAATTTGTTAATCATACTACCATCGATTGTCTCCCTAAATCCTTTAATGTTCCACGAAAATATCTTAACTTTTTTCTGTACCAATGTGTTAATATTGAACAACCAATGTTATTAAAATTATATTATCCAAACACAATTTCATACTGTGATTTAAACTCAAGTGAAAAGGAATAAAGTGACTATTTCTAAACACTTAGTTCAAAGAAGCGCATCTGATGTGGTGCTATATATGTAGGGCTGACACTGCCATATTATAATGTCAAATAAAGTATTCGCAATTTTTTTTGTGGATGAAAATTTGTCTCAAGAAGTTTTAGTTCTCAGTTGCTCTGGTTACCAGAATCCATAGTCCCTCAGTTGCTCTGGTTACCAGAATCCATAGTCCCAATAACGGTTGTTTTTGTACTCGTTCCAGTCGTATTGGTAGCCTGTTGCGGTTTGCCCGGAAGTCCTTGTAGTGGTCACGTTGTTTGTTTTAATGTGCTTGTTTTGATAGTCATTCCGGTTAGTCCAGGCGTGGTAGAGTTGCTGTGGTCTGCCTGGAGATCCGTGTAGTTGTCCCGTTCGTTGTATCGTCTCGCCGCGTATCGGTTGTTGTAAGGTCTGTTGTAGTCGTTGTAACGTCCTTGCCTGTCTGCATCTGGCTGGAAGCGCTGGTGGGGTTCGCCTGTCGACGTGACGCGTAGGATTTGTCTGGTCTTTGTGTGAAGAACTGTTGCCGACTTCTGTCCTGGTGTTGCTTATTTCTGGTGTTATTTCTGTTAGGGTTTTGTCTCCAGGAGAAGTCATTTTGACGTCTTGTCCCTTTTCGTTTCTTCCGTTGCCTGTTGTGCTCGTTTTTGTGGAGTTTCTGTCTCTAGGGAAGCGTTTGTATGGTCGGGGTCTTTGTTTCTTCCAAAAAAGACCGTGCACATGCCATCCGATATTTGTTGCCAGAATACTCGCACCCTTTTTTGAGGGATGAATGATGTCTGCTAGATGGTATGGAGATTTTTGTAGATTGTTGTGTTCGATGAAAGATACACTTTTCTCCTGGTAGAGAGCGGCAAACACAGTGGCGTTGACGATTTTCCCCTTTGCATTCAGTTCTTCCTCCTCTGTTGGTGCAATATGGCTTACAATTAGTTTGGTCTCTTTACTGCACATGGATTGACATGTCTTCACACAGGTAATGATCTTTTCACACACTTCCTTTGGTGATTTAAAGTTTTCAATTCATTAATTCCAGCGTGAAGAAGAACAGCATCTGGCTGTTTGCCGTGTAAAGTTTCTATCTCTGCAGCACAGTCTGTGATTTTTGGTCGTTTTTTCATGGTTACCTTTAAGCCATAAGAATTTCCAAGCCGTTCAGCCTCAAACCCTTTTAACACAGAATCATGTAAAATGAGCAGACTGGGCAATTCATTTATAATCCCTTTCTGTGTCACTGTTGCTTGTGTCTGTGTTTTTGTCAATGTCTGTATCAAAAAATAAGGTACGGGCAGGGTTTTTTTTTTTCTTTCAGATCAGTTTCGTTTTGCGGACACAGTTGATTCTAAGGTAGGTCTAGGATCCGGTGTCGTTTTGAGAGAGGTGCTACCTTGTGAATACTGAGATGTGGCTTTTTTTTTTGTTTTTCTGGTATTTTTGGAAGGTCTTTTTTGTGCAAGTGAACCGACTGAGACGTATCAGTTGATTTCTGGGGCAACAAGGAAGTTGACACAGGGGGTTTCTACGTCTTCTTTCGGTGATAGGGAAGGTGACACAAATGACGCTTTTCCCGCTAGGTCTATCCTTTTTGATGCCATTTTTCCAATTTCTGTACATATCATATCCTGTTTTTTTTGAATCTGTAGTTTCATCAAGGTGATTGCATCCTCCAAGTTATCTATCTTTGTGTTTATGTCTTGTTGAAATGCAAAGACTTTTTTCTGTAAATAGTCACTGTGTCCTGCAGTGTCATCTTGTTCTTTTGTAGTGTTGTCATGTGACGTCATTTGGTGTATGGCCACGAAATCTTCCATCATTTTGTCGTCAACATGTGGTTCCGCGCACAGCTGGCATGAAAATTTTCTTTGCGTTTTGAAAAAAAGGCAAATCTGGTAGAGAGGGAGTTTGGAGCAGGACCAATGAATTCTTCGATGGCAATCGGTGCACTTTAGAATTCTTTCTTTTTGTTTACTTCACAGAAACATGCGTTTTTTCATTGTCTTGTGTAGTTTTAGAACGCTGTTCTTGTTCAGTTATTTCTTTTGTATGATCATCTTCTGTTTCGTTATCAGACACCCCACAATTTGTCAACATACATTTTGAGTCACCGTTTCTCTTTTCCCGTATAATTTGGGGGCTCAAATGTCCTGCCTTGCCTCATAGCCTCTCTGGCCTCCTCTAGCGTTTCGTAGCCTCTGTGCACTGCTCCCGAGAATCCGTTGACCGACTTAGATGCTAGATTCCAATTGTCGAAAATGCCAACAGATCTACCGACACTTACCGCATAAAATTGTTTATGCACACAGTTCTTTTTCATGGTGGTCATATTTCTTTACACTTGGGATTGATGAAAATTGTGTTTGACAATATTTTTCAATAGCATCGATTCAGGTTCTGTCGATTGTCCGCCATCTTGGCACGCTGACAGACAGACGGCACACTCGCACACACACACACACACACACACACACACACACACACACACACACTTACACTCACACACACACATACACATACACGCACGCAAGCACGACCACACGAGCTCACGCACACACGCACGCACACACACACACACACACACACACACACACACACACACACACACACACACACACACACACATACACACACACACACACACACACACACACACACACACACACACATGCGCGCGCGCACGCAATCACGCACACACGCACAGACACACACACAGACACACACACATACACACACACACACACACACACACACACACACCACACACACACACACACACACACACACATACAAATACATCCATACACCCACGCACACACGCTTGCATCGGCGCTCACACACACGCGCCCGCACGCACACACGAACACACACACACACACACACACGCACGCACGCACGCACGCACGCACGCACGCACGCACTACACTACACTACACTACACACTACACACGCACACACACACACACACACACACACACACACACACACACACATACACACACGCTACACTACACTACACTACACACACACACACACACACACACACACACACACACACACACACACACACACACACACATACTACATTACACAACACTACCCACTGGCTGACAGACAGACGGCACACTCGGACGCACGCACGCACCACAGTGAGATAAACCAAGGGTCCAAGGTGGGAGGGGGGGGGGGGGAAGAGAGGGGAGGAGGGAGGGTTTGCCAATTACACGTTGCGTCCGTGACGGAGAGGACAGGCGGGGCTGTTGTGTTGGCTTCAGTGGCGGGTTGGTTTCAGTTGGAGTGAGTGTGTGTCTCCGTGTGTTGTGATCGTCTGTCCCAGAAGCGACTGGAAGCTTGTG
>CM031621.1:47938503-47951055 GCA_018398815.1 Conus ventricosus | reverse complement strand
GAAAAATTGGCTCATGCAGGGAAGAACCCTGTCCACTGTGAACACTCAAGTTTTCTGACTCTTAATAACGAAAAGAAAGCAGTTGCTAATCTGCTTGCTTCAACCATTGAAAAGAATTCCTCCTCTTCTAATAATCAGTCATTTTGTCAAACACAAAGCCCTAAAAGAAAAATCTCCTGCAACTTTCATCGACAACAGGGAAGACTACATCTTCCTTTTACATTAAACGAGCTGAAATCTGCCTTACTCTCTTGCAGCGATTCCTCTCCAGGTATAGATGACATACATTATCAACTATTGAAACATCTTCCGCAAGAGGTCTGAACATCCTTTACAGGTATACAACCACGTGTGGACTACAGGTTGCTTTCCACCCTCTTGGCGGACAGCCCTCATTATTCCCATCCCCAAACCTGGAAAAGATCTTTCTAATCCATCTAACTACCGTCCCATAGCTTTGACCAGCTGTGTCTGTAAATTGATGGAAAAAATGGTCAATGCTAGGCTCATGTGGAAACTCGAAACTGATGGCCTTTTGGCGAAAGAACAGTGTGGTTTCCGCAAACATCGTAGTACAGTTGACCATTTGATTCGTCTGGAATCTACACTTAGGAACGCTTTTTTAAACAGACAGCATGCAGTGGCAATTTTCTTTGACTTGGAGAAGGCCTACGATACCACCTGGAAGTCGGGGATACTTCATGATCTCCACGATCTGGGTTTTCGAGGTCATCTTCCGCTTTTTATTCAAAATTTTTTGGCAGAACGACAGTTTCAGGTCCGGGTTGGCACCACTCTCTCTGATGTCCACGAGCAGGAGTTGGGTGTTCCACAGGGGAGCATACTATCTCCTGCCCTCTTTAGTATTAAGATCAACAACATTGTTCAATCAGTTCAGCAGGATTCAGACTGCTCATTGTTTGTGGATGATTTTGCTGTCTACGCAACTGGAAGCCTGTACCCGAGTGTCCAGCGCAGGCTCCAGCTTTGCGTAGATAAAATCCATCGGTGGGCGGATGAAAACGGTTTCACCTTTTCTGCTACAAAAACCCAGTGTATTCACTTCCATAATTTCCGTCAGTTTTTTCCAGATCCGGAACTTCAAGTAGGGAAATCTCCCATTCCAGCTGTTAAAGAGGCCAAATTTCTGGGAGTCATTTTTGACCAAAAACTTAACTTTCTCAGCCATATTAAAAACCTCAAAACTGCTTGCCAAAAGGCACTGAATATTCTGCGGGTCGTAGCACACACCGACTGGGGCGCTGATAAGAAAACTTTGTTGCACCTCTACAGAGCCCTCATCCGTTCCAAACTGGACTACGGTTGTGCTGTGTACGGCTCCGCAAGATCATCTTACCTCAAACTCTTGGACCCTATCCACCATCAAGGGCTTCGTCTCTGTCTTGGAGCGTTCCGCACCACCCCTGTGTACAGCCTGTACGCAGAGGCAGGTGAACCTTCACTGTCCAACTGCAGGCTGAAACTGTCTTTGAATTATTACATCCGACTGTTCTCAGAACCGCAGAATCCTGCCTATGACTGTGTTTTTGACCCTCCGTTCCAAAGTAAGTTTGAAAATAACCCGAAATGTATTCCGCCGTTTGGGCTTCGTATGCAGCCTCACGTGCGGAATGCAGGTATAGACCTGGGAGTAGTTTCCGATTTTTTCCAAGTTTCCGGATCAACCTCCATGGACCTTTTTCACACCAGAGATTTGTTTCGATCTCGCAGCTTTTCATAAGGAGTCTACCAGCTCTCTGGCGTACAAGGCTTTGTATGCCGAGCTCTGTGCCAAATTCCCATCCTATCAAAAAGTTTTCACTGACGGTTCCAAGTCTGAGGATGGAGTGGCCTGTGCAGCCTACTGCCCTGGGGCTCCTTCTCAGATATTGTTGGAACATATACATTCAGATGCTTCTGTCTATTCTGCTGAACTTACTGCTCTAGTACTGGGTTTGAAGATAATCTCCCATTCTTCGAAGAGGGACTTTCTGGTTCTGTCGGATTCGCTGTCAGCTTTGGAGGCCATAGCTGGCCGCAACCTTCAGCATCCAGAACTTTTACTTTTTTTGAACTTTTTAGCAAGTTGAAGGCGGACGGTTACAACATTACTCTTGCTTGGGTTCCTGGCCATGTTGGCATCGGCGGGAACGAAATGGTTGATCGTTTAGCCAAGAACGCCACAAGAGAGAAACTGTCCAACACTTATCCCCTGCTCAGATGTGAAACCCAAAATTAACGATTATGTGAGAGACTCTGGCAGGAGGATTGGAACACACAGACAAATAACAAACTCTTTCAGATCCGTCCAAACCTTAAAGACTTCCTCCCATCTACGTCGGGTGGTCGTAAAGAGGAAACGGTTCTGTGCCGGCTGCACACCGGCCATTCGTATTTTACCCATTCTTACCTTTTAAAGAGTGAAGAAGCTCCGTGGTGCATTCCATGTCATGCGCCACTCACAATGAAACATGTTCTTTTAGAGTGTTGGGACTTGCACGATGTGAGACACAAACATTTTACAGCGGAGTCCATGAAGATCCTGTTCAGGGATGTCCCGCCTGACGTGATCCTTGGGTTTTTGAGAGAAATTAACATTTTTCATCTGATTTGAGATTTTACGGAAGAAGGATTTTTAACAAAGTTTCTGGTTCGTTTGTAGACGATGTCATTTAACGAGATGTGTGAAAGTTTTTTTTTTTTTTTTTTTTTTTTTAAATGACTGGTGAGTTGATTTTAACGTGGTGACAGCCCTGATGTGGCCCTCTGCGGTCGGCTGGGCTATAAGCAACATTATCTTATCTTATCCTGTCCATGACGATCTGCACGGAAGTGACCATTTCCCTGTCCTTCTACAACCCGTACTAACTGAACATGTCTCTGTCTCTCAACATCTCAATTATAAGAAAGCAAACTGGGATCTATTTGCAGCCACTATTTCTAAAGAATTCCAGGACACTGATTTTTTTCAGAGTCCAGACCCAGCAGAATCACTGACTAACACTGTGGTCAAGTGTGCTAAAACCTGTATTCCAGTGTCTTCCGATAAACTTCAAATGCCAAAAACACCCTGGTTTGATTCAGACTGCCAAAATTTCCAAAGTTAGAAAACAGGCTCAGCGTCAGTGGTACCATCGACCTTCGGGTCCCAATGCTCGAGCCCATTAGAAACTCCGTGCTAAATCGAGACACACTTTTAAAATCAGTAAACGTCGGTCCTGGAGAAGTTTCTGCTCCAGGCTGACGTCGAAAACTTCCAAGAAAAAAGTGTGGAACATAATTAAAAAAATCAAAGGGAAGAACACCTGTCCCACTGTGAACCATCTCAAGTTTGCTGACTCTTTCATAACAGAGAAGAAAGCAGTTGCTAATCTGCTTGCTTCAACCATTGAAAATAATTCCTCCCTTCTAATAAATCAGCCACTTTTGTCAAAAACAAAGCCCTAAAGGAAAAATCACCCTGCAACTTTTCGTCAGACAACATGGAAGACTACAATCTTCCTTTTCACGTTAAACGAGCTGAAATCTGCCTTACTCTCTTGCAGCGATTCCTCTCCAGGTCTAGATGAAATCCATTATCAACTCTTGAAACATCTTCCGCCAATAGGTCTGAACATCCTGCTACAAGTATACAACCATGTGTGGACTACTGGTTTCTTTCCACCTTCTTGGCGGAAAGCCCTCATTATTCCAATTCCCAAACCTGGAAAAGATCTTCTAACCCATCAAACTACCGTCCCATAGCTTTGACCAGCTGTGTTTGTAAATTGATGGAAAAAATGGTCAATGCTAGGCTCATGTGGAAACTCGAAACCGATGGCCTTTTGGCGAAAGAACAGTGTGGTTTCCGCAAACATCGGTCTACAGTTGACCATTTGATTCGTCTGGAATCTAAACTTAGGAACGCTTTTTTGAACAGACAGCATGCAGTGGCAATTTTTTTCGACTTAGAGAAGGCCTACGATACCACCTGGAAGTCGGGGATACTTCATGATCTCCACGATCTGGGTTTTCGAGGTCATCTTCCGCTTTTTATTCAAAATTTTTTGGCAGAACGACAGTTTCAGGTCCGGGTTGGCACCACTCTCTCTGATGTCCACGAGCAGGAGTTGGGTGTTCCACAGGGGAGCATACTGTCTCCTGCCCTCTTTAGTATTAAAATCAACAACATTGTTCAATCAGTTCAGCAGGGTTCAGACTGCTCATTGTTTGTGGATGATTTTGCTGTCTACGCAACTGGAAGCCTGTACCCGAGTGTCCAGCGCAGGCTCCAGCTTTGCGTAGATAAAATCCATCGGTGGGCGGATGAAAACGGTTTCACCTTTTCTCCAACAAAAACGCAGTGTATTCACTTCCATAATTTCCGTCAGTTTTTTCCAGATCCTGAACTTCAAGTAGGGAAATCTCCCATTCCAGCTGTTACAGAGGCCAAATTTCTGGGAGTCATTTTTGACCAAAAACTTAACTTTCTCAGCCACATCAAACACCTCAAAACTGCTTGCCAGAGGGCACTGAATATTCTGCGGGTCGTAGCACACACCGACTGGGGCGCTGATAAGAAAACTTTGTTGCACCTCAACAGAGCCCTGGTCCGTTCCAAACTGGACTACGGTTGTGCTGTGTACGGCTCCGCGAGATCATCTTACCTCAAACTCTTGGACCCTATCCACCATCAAGGGCTTCGTCTCTGTCTTGGAGCATTCCGCACCACCCCTGTGTACAGCCTGTACGCAGAGGCGGGTGAACCTTCACTGTCCAACCGCAGGCTGAAACTATCTTTGAATTATTATATCAGACTGTTCTCGGAACCAGAAAACCCTGCCTATGACTGTGTCTTTGACCCTCCGTTCCAAAGTAAGTTTGAAAACAACCCAAAATGTATTCCGCCGTTTGGTCTCCGTATGCAGCCTCACGTGCGGAATGCAGGTGTAGACCTAGGAGTTGTGTCCGATTTTTCCAAGTTTCCGGATCAACCTCCGTGGACCTTTTTCACGCCAGAGATTTGTTTTGATCTTGCAGCTTTTCGCAAAGAGTTTACCAGCTCTCTGGCGTACAAGGCATTGTATGCTGAGCTCTGTTCGAAATTCCCATCCTGTCAAAAAGTTTTCACTGACGGTTCCAAGTCTGAAGATGGAGTGGCCTGTGCAGCCTACTGCCCTGGGGCTCCTTCTCAGATACTGTTGGAACATATCCATTCAGATGCTTCTGTCTATTCTGCTGAACTTACTGCTCTGGTACTGGCTTTGAAGATAATCTCACATTTTTCGAAGAGGGACTTTCTGGTTCTGTCGGATTCGCTGTCAGCTTTGGAGGCCATAGCTGGCCGCAACCTTCAGCATCCAGAACTTTTACTTTTTTTGGAACTTTTTAGCAAGTTGAAGGCGGACGGTTACAACATTACTCTTGCTTGGGTTCCTGGTCATGTTGGCATCGGCGGGAACGAAATGGTTGATCGTTTAGCCAAGAACGCCACAAGAGAGAAACTGTCCAACATTTATATCCCCTGCTCAGATGTGAAACCTAAAATTAACGATTATGTGAGAGACCTCTGGCAGGAGGATTGGAACACACAGACGAATAACAAACTCTTTCAGATCCGTCCAAACCTTAAGGACTTCCTCCCATCTTCGTCGGGAGGTCGTAAAGAGGAAACGGTTCTGTGCCGGCTGCACACCGGCCATTCGTATTTTACCCATTCCTATCTTTTAAAGAGTGAAGAAGCTCCGTGGTGTATTCCATGTCATGCGCCACTCACAATGAAACATGTTCTTTTAGAGTGTTGGGACTTGCACGATGTGAGACACAAACATTTTACAGCGGAGTCCATGAAGATCCTGTTCAGGGATGTCCCGCCTGATGTGATCCTTGGGTTTTGAAAGAGATTAACATTTTTCATCTGATTTAAGATTTTATGGAAGAAAGATTTTTAATGCAATTTCTGGTGCGTTTCTAGACGATGTCATTTAATGCGATGTGTGAAAGTTGGTTTTTTTTTTTTTTTTTTTTTTTTTCAAATGACTGGTGAGTTGATTTTAACGTGGTGACAGCCCTGATGTGGCCCTCTGCGGTCGGCTGTGCTATAAGCAACATTATCTTATCTTATCTTCTGGAAAGTTCATAGTAACTATAAGATTTGCCTCATTAATTTTTAACTCGATGTCAAATTCTCTAAATGCCTCACTTAAAGAACAAAAACTGTAGTAGCCGTCGGATATTTTTAATTGTTTTTACTGGATCGCCTTGCTCATCCTTAACATCTATCCAGTTATTCTTATCTTTTTCAGATATGTTAATCCATTTTAGGTCAAACCCAGTTTCTCTAAGGGCAATCCTACAATCACTGCGCCTATTTTCAATTGGGTACGTTAAGGGCACACGTTTGTTTTGTTGGGTTATAGTGATGTGCATTCTTGCCTGATTTTTATCATCAGAAGTATTAAAAAAAAACACAATCGTGGGAAGTTTCTCTCTTTTTTTCTCTCCAATTCCACAACCACATATGTGTGTTTAATTCATTTTATGCTTAACAAAGAAACTAATTTCTTATATTGATTATAACAATGCTGTTACGAACTACAACAGCGCGGAACCAGGCCGAGGGTAGCTACCCTCCTCCCACAGAAGAACTATTGGCAACAAAAGCAGTTCCACACATCAAAAACTGTGGCAGAAAGTGCTTCATGTGGTGTGTTTTAGCACATCTACACCCCACTGAAGAGAAAGCAGACAGAGTTTCCAGCTATGAACAGTACCGAGACGAGCTAAACTTCGAGAACATCTCCTTTCCAGTGGGGCCGGCAAGAATAGCTCGGTTTGAAGAACAAAACAAACCTATTACAGTAAATGTGTATTTTCTGACAGCTACAGATAGACTACTTCCATACAGAATCTCTCCCAATGAGCCAACCAATGGAGAGCCACGCAGCAGCCATGTAGACATGTTGTTGTATTCTAACAGTAGATCAGAACAACATTATTTACTGATAAAAGACATGGACAGTGTGTCTGCATATCAAGACATTCCTATGTCAGCTTATTGCAGACAATGCCTGACACGAGAAGTTCCTGCACTGAGGATACACAATGGCCACTCTGGAGAATGTGGAGATTGGCTTGGACATTTCTTTCCCTCTGCCTCGCATCCAACCCTCTCTCTCTCTCACTTGGTAAGTTTTTTTCTTTCAGTTGGTTTATTTACGGTTGTTATTAGTGAGTCTCCTTTTGGATCAAGGAAGCTGTCATTTATAAAGGAGATCCCTATCCTGTTGTGATCGCGTCTTGGTAAATTTCTTTCTATCAGTCCTCTTGTCCCGGCCCTCAGGGCTAAATGAGAGCAGCTTGGTAAGTTTTTTTTCTCGTCTCTTTCTAATGCGTCTCTTTCCACGGCAGGTTAGCTATCAACAGTAATGATTTTTGAAAGTACATTCATTCTCAGACACAGCAGCAATGGTCGACGCTACTCAGATTCCTGATTTAGAAACCAGAAAGAAGAATCCATATGAATGGTTCCCCTACTTTGGTGCTGGGTTTGATCACCATGAACCAGAGTATAAAGCAGCGGCCGACAGACATGCCTTAATGTTTCCAGAGAGACCTCGAGTTAGAAGAAATGAATACTATGATGACCCTGATGGATGCTACTGCTCTAGTCTGCCAGATAGAATTATTGACGAATATTTCAATAATGGCAAGGCTAAATATCCAGTCTTAGTCACTTGATCAAGTGTTAGTTAAGACTTTATTGAGAAGTCTGTTAGAACTTTGATCAAGTGTTAGTTAAGACTTTATTGACTGGGTTGAGAGTTTTTTTATTGGCTGGCTTGTAAAGTATCCATGTCTACAATTAACACATAATGAGTCTCTGAGTTGCTAGCAATTCTACATGGCCAACTTTAACTGAGACTGATTTTACGTTAAACTGATTTTACGTTAAACTGATTTTACGTTAAACTGATTTTACGTTAAACTGAGACTGGCTCTTTCTTTTTAGATGAATGACACTTTACTCTATTTTTTGAGACTTGAGAGACTGAGTTTATTTTTTTTGAGACTTGAGACTGAGTTTATTTTTTTTGAGACTTGAGACTGAGTTTATTTTTTTTGAGACTTGAGAGACGGACGAAGAGAGATTAAAAAAAAGGACATTCAGTTTACAGGCCATCACGGATTGCCTTTAGAACTTTGAGTAGCTATAGACCATAAAGACACTCAGGCGGATGTCTGTTTTTTTAGGCAGGAAGATCTAAGAGAGTCTCCAGAACTTGCCACATCTTCCAGGATGGCCGGGATACGCTCTATTTGCAGGAATGTCTAGTGTCAGGCAGCGTTTGCAGTTGTCTGTCATGAGTCGGTTCAGATGCTTAAACACTTTGACTGGGTCTTTGATCAGCATGTACTTGACTTCTGGACTGCCAATGTTAGAATATGACAGCAGGTCGATGTGATTGTTGTGTAACTGACAGTCAATTGGCCCACCAGGAGAGATTCTATTGGGGAACAGGCTGTCAGTAACTGACAGAAAATACACATTCACAGTGAGAGGTTTATTTTGTTCTTCAAATTGGGCTATTTTGGCCAGGCTCGCAGGAAAGCGAATGCCTTCAAAGTTCAGCTCATCTTTATATTGTTCGTAACGTGACACACTATTTGGGTCTCTGTCAGTTGGATGCAAGTGAGCCAAGACACTCCACATGAAGCTTTTGTGGCCGTTGTGCCCGATGCTCAGGACTGTTTTTGCGGCCAGTAGTTCCTCTATGAGACAAACATAGTCGTCTTTGGAACGACGAGAGGTTGCTGGTAATAGACCTGGCATCTTGAATATATCTATAATCAAGCATAAAAACTAAGTTCTTCTCAGGTGTAAAAAATAATTAATTAATTGCAGCCGACAAAAAAGAAAGGCTAGGCGGTCAACATAAGAAAGTTATATAATTGTTACATACGGCTCAATACAGGATAGGGGCTGCCCTCATATTGAAGCCTGTCATAACGTATTGAATCATAGGTACAACTGTCGTATCTCTTTGCTATTATTCTAGGTCGATGTGGAAACCATTTAGCATGTTCCTCTGATATTTTTTTTAACCTTTCTTTGTCATAGCAAAAACCTCTAGGCCTACAAACATACTCTAATGGATTCATCTTTCTAATCTTAAGTGGAGGAACGTTCCTTAAGTCAATAGGATTGTCTTTATCTTGAATCAGAAGTGGATATGGTGCTTGATTTGGCTTGGCATATTCATCGACTTTTTCAGAAATTCCACATCTTATGTAAGTGTTTCGGCGAACTCGAGGTCTGTTTGGAAATATCTTGGAATGTCTTTCTACAGCTTCTTGATAATCTTTCTCCGTTCCAGTATATGATGGTCAAAGTGGGGGAAATATTCAAGTGGATTTTCTCTTCTGTTTTCTATACTGGGAATACAGTCCGCATCCATTGTGTCTGTTAGAGAGAAAATATATTCAAAAAATCTTCAAGCAATGAGTATCTCCCCACTAGAACTGGATTAGAAGAGGATATGGTTCTCCGTAGTAAACTGGGCGCTTAGTATGTATTCCATTTTCTTCTATTGTTGTTAACACAACTTTAGGCCGATTAGGAAACAGCTTAGTATGTTCTTTAATAGCCTCTGCCAAACTTCTTTGCATCATAGTCAGGGCCTAGGTCGGAAAGTATTCAAGTGGGTTCTTCTTTCTAATTTTTACAGGCCGATCTTCTTCTGCTATATTTAGAAGATCGTTCTCTTCTGTTTTTAGACGTGGATTGTTTCTAATTAAGAGCGGATAAGGGGCAGAATTATGTGGGCCATACTCGTCTAAAACTGTGTATCCCCCAAACATGCTGCCATATATATTTCGGCGAACCGAGGTCTCTCTGGAAATATCTTAGCGTGTCTTTTAACGGCGGCTATATAGTCTGGCTCATGCCCTTTATAGTCCCAATCATCAAAATATGGGAAATATTCATATGGATTCTCCTTCCTGAGGTCCATACTTGGTAAACAGTCAGCGTTCATTATGGTCAGTATGCTATCTATATTTTCAAAACCTTTTTTGCATTCTCTCAATTCCTCTATTTAGAAGAAGAAGTTATTAACCTCTTGAGTGCTAACACTGTTGTTTAGTTATGCTAGTAGAGCCTGGGTCACTTAAACAAGCTAACACAGTTACAGAATCGTGGGCTGATCTAATTTTTTCATCTGGTTTTTTTGATAGATAAGATGAGAAAAGACCAAGGATTTGAATGGAAGAATGAGAAACGACTAAGGATTGAGTTTTTTTGGAAAGAGCTCGAGAGATGAGACGAGACAAGATAGAAAAGTTTAATAGGGTTAAATTTTAGTTATGAAAAAGAACATAGACCGCAGATCAAAGATGGCAACATACGGAGATGAGGCTGGACTACAGGACGTTCAGCCGTGTAGTCTGAAAGGGGCTCGAAGAGCTGTCCGCCGTGCTGTGTTTTCTTCAACTGTTGTCATTGAACCAGATAATTCTGAGACTTACGAAAGTGTCGACATGAAGTTTCCTACTCTAGGGCCAGATGATTGTGTTGTGCCTGGGAGTGTGAAACTGTGCGCAGACATTGTTATCAAGTCATCTGACCCCAAAGCCACCGTTGTTAACAATGTTGGTCGAGCAATGATACAATCCATACATTCTGACCTGAATGGCAAACAGATTGTTAACCTACACAACTCTGATCACTATTCAACCTACGCCGACCTATGGCTACCAAAAACAGAAAGAGAAGACAGAGTGTATCAAGGAATTCAGCCTCTGAGTGGTCGGATCTGTAGAATGAACTACAACCCAAAAGACAAAACAACAGACAACAACTACACGGCAGAGGAGAAAGCAATAGCAAGAACTTTCTCTAACAGATTCTGTGTTCCAATAGACTGGGACCCAATCGTTACCCAGGGGTTCTACAACCAGAGAGCCATTCGAGGAGAGCTTGTATACAAGCTAATATTCTACAAAAGCAAATGGGTTCTCCTGTCTAGTGACAAAAAAGCTTCATACTCGTTGCACAACCTTGCGTTCGAGTTTGATGTTGTCACAGACAAAGCCTTGGCAGACAGTCTGGTTGAGGCCCACAGAAACAAAACCATTCTATTTGATTTTATTCAGTACGACGTGCTTGATAAGAAAGGCAACAACGTCACAGGAACAGAATGGACCTTCACGCTTGATGGCCCAATAAGAGCACTGAAAGGATTTCTTATGTTGTTCGCCTACTGCAGTCCCGACTATGAAGAAGTGGAGCCCCCTTTTAATCCTGAACCAGAGGAAGTCACCTGCACTGTTCGGTGTGTTGAAACTGGCGCGACTGGATCATCAACAAGAATGACAAATGCCCTTCCGTCTCAGGGGTTTGACTCAGCCAGAAGGTTCTTCGGAGGAGGTAGATACGCACACCCAGGCGCACATTCTATGTGCAAACAACTCCATCTGCACGGCGTGCGGTTGAGTGAGTTTCTGACAACCAAGTTCTGCCTGTGGATTGACCTACGGGAAATCATCAAAACAATCAAGTCTGATAAGACAACTGCGTCCGACCACGTCATTGACGTATACATGAAAAACCCTAAGACGTACAAAAAATGGTATGGATGTCTCTATAAAGTCTTTGACGTCTATGTTAAAATCACAGACAACACAAACACACGCGCTTCCCAGGTGGTCTGTAACTAATAAAAGTCAACCAACTTCAAAGCACAAGTCTTGAAAACAAGAGTAGTATAGCTTTAGAGAGCATTCTCCAAGAACAAAAAAAAGAAATACAGTCTCTGAGATATTTATGTTTACAAAGAATGTTACATCTCAAAGTGTGTAATAAGGCCTGAATGTATTATGATTGATTATGTCCAAAATGTGTTAGATTAGACTATAAATATAATTGTTACAGTTTGTGTGTATCCATTAGTGAAAAACACACAGTCAATGGGGTTTAGTTAACTGGATGTAGGTAAAAAAATGTATAAACATCTATTATTGTTTTCGTGTTTAATGTTGTTTTTTATCTCTATTCTTCTGTAAATACAGTGCTGATAGATGTTGTGTGTTCTATCTTTTTTTTGTTATGGCTCTCTAATCTTGGGACTATAAATCAGTACAAAGTTTCTTTACTGATAGATACACAACTCAACAAACTCTTTTACCGTGAATTTACTTTAATGTGTAGAGTAGATGTTGCTAGGAGAAATAGACTGTCGGGACATTCTATACATTAAAAAAAAAAAAGTTATTTGGGTGTAAAAGTCTGTTGGGAAAGTAAACCGCATGAGGATAAAACAAAAAAACCTACCATTTTGCCACTATAACAGGATAGGGATTCCCTTCGTAGATAACTTCGTAAATACTGTTATTGTATCCCCAATCGCGAGCCCCAACTTGCCTCATTCTTATAACCCTTGGCCGATCAGGCCATAGATCTGCATGTTCTTTAACGGCCTTACTAAACTCTATATTGCTCATATACTTAAAGAATGGAAAGTATTCTAGTCGATTCTGCATTCTGATTTCTAATCTTGGAATAGCTTTGGGATC
>CM031621.1:47931217-47938403 GCA_018398815.1 Conus ventricosus | reverse complement strand
TCTTTGGTGGGTTTCTCCCCCCCCCCCCCCCCCCCCCTTCCAGGTAAGAAATAGCTGTGTGCACTTTAGTAGAATTAGCAGTCATGGTAGTAGTAGTAGTAGTAGTAGTGGCAGTAGGGGTGGTGGTGGTGGTGGTAAGTCGTTGCAGCAGTAGCGGTAGTAGTAGAAGTAGTAACGGCGGCGGCAATAGTAGTAGCAGTAGTAGTAGTCGTAACAGTAGTAGTAGTGGTGGTGGTGGTGGTGGTACGTCGTTGCAGCAGTAGCAACAGCATAGAAGTAGTAACGGCGGCGGCAGCAGTAGTAGTAGTAGTCGTCGTAGCAATGGTAGTAGTGGTAGTAGTAACTGTAATAGTAGTACTAATACTACAAGGAAACGGATGAGAAAGAGTAACAGCGGAAGTATAATATTATTGCAGCGTGTGTCTGTGTACCAATTGTTGTTTGAAATGGGGATGGGAGCGCGCGCGTGCGTGCGTGCGTGCGTGCGTGCGTCTGTCTGTCTGTCTGTCTGTCTGTGCGCAACTATATCTGTGTATGTGTGTGATCTCTCTCTCTCTCTCTCTCTCTCTGGGGATTGTGATTAGCGTCTGCTGAGAACGAGTTGTGCTGTGCATTCCTCCTGTAAATTGGTGAAATCTCCCGTGTGTGATGGTCTGTACAGCGCTGATAGTCTGCAAGTGCTCAGCTGAAGGACAATGGCAGCCGAACCTTTGTGCTTTAGGCAGAAATGTGGTTCCTTTCTGTGGATGTTTATCAACTTTATGTTTCGTCGGGTTCCAGCCATTGTTGTGATTCCGACATTGAGGCTTCGAACGAAACATGCCGGTGTCTAGGCAGGTTTGCTTCCCACTCAATTTTTCTACATAGATTTTCTGCAATTGTGTGGGATGTTGAATTAAACCCTGGTCCTGCGGAAAGTGATAGCTCTTTGCGCCAGTCAAGACTGCGGAGCGTTTCTGATCCTAACAGCAATTCTGCCTCCGCAGCCTCTCCCACCGCAGCCTCTCCCAAGGTGAGTACTCAGCTTGTGTTGAAGAGCCAACTCTGCCTCAGATGATCACAAACCATGTCTGAAATGAAGGATTCCCTTAACTCTAAAACGGACTTGATTAGAGATGACATGAAGCAAGTTCGTGACGACTTTGGCAGGTTAAGTGTAAAGATGGACGAGTTGAAAGAAGAGTTAGACACGCTGAAAGAAGAAAATACAAAGTTAAAGCAGGACAACGACTCTCTGAAGAACACTGTAGATGACCTCGGCAAGAAGGTAGATGATCTGGAAGGCAGGTCGAGGCACAGTCACCTCATTTTCTACGGTCTGGAGAAGAGGGACGGGAGACCAGCGAACAGTGTGAAGGTTGCTGCAAGACCTGATCACAGACAAGCTGGGGTTGACTCGCGACATTGAATTCGACAGGCTGAGCTCCAAACCCAACGCCCCTGTGATCGCCAGGTGCACCTTCTTCAAGCACAAGGCTAAAATCCTGAGCGCCAAGATGAAATTAAAAGGCACAAGAATCTTTGTGGTGAGGACTTCACTTCACGAGTGCGTGAAATACGACGCAAACTGTCTCCTCATCTGACGGACAAAGAAAACAGGATGTCGGGCCTCAAGGGTTTTTTTGATCATTTGATTGTTGATGGTCAGAAGTTCGTCTTGACCATCATGATAATCTTGTACAATTAAAATAGCGGTCAGGTTGGCCTTCTGAAAAAATGTAAATATCATGTCAGTCCAATTATTCAGGGAACTAACCCTTTGCATCTGTCAAGTTCGGAGGCTCAAATTAAGATTACACCGTTTTCTGGCCTGTCTTCTGATCCGCGAGTGCAAACAAGCGAGCGCACATCACCGTCAAGGGGGACTCATGTTGCACGTGTTGTGATGGGGGTGGGGGTATCTGAACAGGTTGACAGCGTTTACCCAGGCCGTTGTAGCGTCGGTGACCGTATCGCTGTGTTGGGGTCAGTGTCAGTGGTAACCCAAGTTTCACGTGCAGTGACAGAGGTGAGGGGCATTGTGCATGCTGGCAGAATGTGCTCGGGTCGTCGCAGTGACTCTGACGTTGACGCTAACCGCGCCTCCGGTTCCGATTTTTCAGTCAATAAAAATGTGAATGACAACGTTGATGATGCCGTCACTGTTAACATTGCAAATACAGTTTTTGATGATGCCATTGCTATTGATGATGCTAATACAGGTGTTACATTTAAAACATTTTCATTCTTACAATGGAATATTCGGGATTAATGTCAAAACTTTATGACGTAGATTTCCTTCCTTTCGTGTGTTCTGACGATGTTGTTTGTCTTGTGGAAACATTTCATGAATGTTACACCTGATGAGTTTCCAGGTTGCACGTTATTCAGTGAACCTGCCGTTAAGTTATCAAGACAAGGAAGACGTTCTGGTGGTGTTATGTGTTTAATAAGGAAAGAGTTAGAACAATATGTGACAAAATGGTTGCAAATCATTCAAATATTCTTTTATTTACAGTAGATAAATCATTGTTTGACCTACCTAAAGATATAACATATGTTTGTGCTTATGTGCAAGCAGAAGGTTCACCATTTATACGGTGTTTTTTTTTATGTTGATAACAGTATTGTTGATTTGGAAGATTGTCTCATCGACTGCATTGTGATATTAGAGGATGTGCATATTGTGCTGTCAGGGGAACTTAACAACAGGACGTCGAATATTTCGCCGAACTTCATTTCCAGCGAGACTACGGCACGTTACAAAAGCGCTTCCGTAAAATGTTGGAAGACAATCACAAGACAGGGTTTTAAATCCTTAAGGTAAATGTTTACTAGATTTATGTACTGCTTTAAACTTATGTCTGTTGAACAGTGTGTGATGGCGACCTCCATGGTTGCTGCACGTACATTTTCCGACGTTGGCAGTAGTGTTGTTGATTATTTCGTCATGTCATACGATTTTGTTTTCATTCTATGTGATTTTTGTCATATGTCTGTTTCGGAAAGAATTGACTCTGATCATATGCCTGTAAGGATGTCCTTGCGTTTGCCAACTGAAAACACTCCTGTTCAAAAAAAAAAAAAAAAAAAAAAAAAGAAGAAGAAGAAGAGAGATATGCTTTTGACGAATTTGTCTGGAATGCAGAAAATGCAGATTATACTTGAATTCTATAAAATCTGAGGATGCAAATTTACGTCTGAATGCCGCCATTGATTTAGTCGAAAGTTTTGATTCAATTGACGTCTTAAGTGATACCGTAGAGGTAGACAATAATGAGGATAACTGTGTTTTTAATCGTCCCATCCTTAAAGAAGAAATCCTTCTAGCATTTAAGAAATTGAAACTTGATAAATCTGCTGGACCAGATGAAATAATTGGTTAGCTCCTTAAATATGCATGTGATCACATTTTTGATTTTTTGTCAATTTTTTTAATGCTTTGTTTGACAAAGGTGTTTTTTTCCGTAACTGGAGTGACCCTCTTACCCTACCATGTCAAAAAAGGAACGCAAATGACCGTAGAATTATAAAAGGCATTGTTTTAAAAGTGACTGGGGTAAACTGTAGGGTACCGTCATCAGTAGTGAATTCAAGCGTGGGCACAAAAAACGACATTACCTGAGATACAAAGCAAAAAAAAGGATTACTCCACAACTGACCACAGTTCCGCCATGGCTTTAATACAAAGGCAATTTGCTGTAATAAAAAAACTGTACTTGCTTTTATTCATTTTCAAAAAGCCCTTTGATTCAAAAAACGAACTTTTTTGGGCCCAATTTTACTGAAGAATGGGATACGAGGAAACTGTTTAAATGTATCCAAGCATGTACAAAAGACGTGAAACCTAAAATTACAACGGGAAACATTTTGTCGGATGTTTTTAACTGCATGTTGGTGTTAAACAGGGTGACGTATTAGCTATTTTTTTTCTTTATTTATAATAAATTTAGTCGGGAATTTTAAAGGGAAGGGGAAGACAGGACTGTTTTCCCCGACGTTTTAATTGTTCATTTTTTTTTTTTTCTGAATATGTTTAATGTCTAAAACTATCGTTGGATACACTTCAGATAAACTTTTTGCAAAACGCAGTTTTTCAGTCGGATCTGCGTGTTAATTTTTAGAAAAAGTAATACTTTGTTTTCAAAAAGGGGGGGTATTCTTTGCTAGAGAACGAGGGACCTGGAGGGAGTTAAAATCCTGTTGTAAATGTCTATAAGTATTTTTGTATATATTTTTTCGAAAAAATTGAGTTTTACGGTTTGCATGTGAGATTTAGCCAGTCGGGGAAAGAACGTTTAAAGTGTTAGCAGAAATTGATCGCTTAAAAATGATTTCCTGGAAATACCCTAAAAAATTTTTTACCAAATTGAAAAATACAGCCCATTTAGCGTGGGGCAAACTGGGGGTTTTGGAAAAAAAACTGCTGAATATTGAAAAGGTTTATTTTGGGCTTTGAAACGTTTTTTGGTTACACAAAGCCGCAAATGACTTTGTTTATGGGAAACAAACAGATATCGATTTCAGCAATTTGTTCTTCGATTTAAAGTATTGGTTAAAATAATCCAGGAAAAAAACAGACTGCCAACCAAAAACATATTTGACACTGTTGCATCTTTATGGGAAGGTAAACATAATTGGGCAAACCAAAGTAAAGTTTTTCTTGTTAAATTTGTTTATGTAGTTGGGTTAATCAGAGAGTAGGAAAAGTTTAAATGTTTATGTGTACTTCAGACAAAGGATTTATTTTAGCGGGAGAATGGCAACGTATATCCAAACCCAAAGAAATTTGAAAAGCTCTTTGTTGAATGGGGAAATTATTCTTTAAGCCAACATAACCCTTTAAAATTTAAAACGCTTTGAACAAACGTACTGAGTCCGTTTAGAGATCGAAATAAGATTCATACTAAGTACATATATGACAGATTCAAAAATGTCCACTGTGCGAAAACGAAGGAAGACTAAGTACTTTTGCTTAGTAAAGCCCACATTCAAACATTTTAAAGTTTTTCCCGAAAAATATTGTAAGCAGCCCCGCTCTTCCCTTGTGTATGCTGCTTTGTTTGTTTTTATTTTGAAGGGGAAAAAGAAGTTTTGACGGCTATGGCACAAGATTGTCGAGGACATTAGAGGTGTGGTTTATGAGTGTTGTTTTTGACTGATTGGTTTTGGGAAGGGAAGGGAAGCCATTGATATTATTGTTTTTTTTGAAAAACCTTGAAAGGCTTTGGGAACATTTTGTTTTATACATGACCTTTTACCGGGGAAACCCCCCCCCCCCCCCCTCCCCCCCCCCAAAAAAAAAAAACAAAAAAAAACCAGTTTCTTTTTCTTTGTAAAATTTTTATTATTCATTATCTTTCTTTTTCTTACACCTCTTCTCCCGTCCCTTCTCGCGTGCCACCACGCGAGCGCACCTCCCTCCGCTCCCCCCCCCCCCCCCCCCACCCCCCCAAAAAAAAAAAAAAATTTTTTTTTATCAAACCCGTCTTACTTTCTGGTCTGTCATCTTATTTAAAATACACATGGTGCATAATCCCCCCCCCCCCCCCAATCCCCTTGCCCCCCCCACCCCCCCCCCCCCCCCCATCCCCCATCCCCTCCCCATCACGCTCTGCGCGTGACAAAACATGAGTCGTCGCCCCGAATGTTCCTGTCCTTGAAGACAGTCGGTTGAATTGTATTCACAAGTCAGTTGAATTGTATTCACAAGTACATTGAATTTGAGGCACACACACGCGCGTCTGATCGTGATTCCACGCCCCATCCGCACCTGCTAACCCCTCTCCTTTCTTTGTTGTTAGTGAGTGAGCATGGGTGCGTGCGTGTGCGCATACGTGCGCGCGCGCGCGTGTGTGTGTGTGTGTGTGTGTGTGTGTGTGTGTGGTAGTCACTTAGTTATTATGCTTACAGAATGAAAAGCATACTTTCACCTTTTTCGAAAGTCAGGCTTGCTTTAGTTTGACGCTGCATTATGTAACTGTTCCATTGCCTTTATTGGTATATTGCGTCCTTTTTCTTGTTGTTTTCTTTTTCTTCTTCTCTTCTTCATTTTCCATTCTGCGCCTGCCGCTTGCCTGCGTTGGTCAAGCAAATTTTGACTCGTTTTTGGTTTAAATTGTACGTGTTGGTAGTTTGGTAGACTTGATTTTTTCAGTTTGCATTTGTGTATGTTGGAGTATGTGCAAACGGTTTCTTTTTTTTCATTTTTTTTCATTATTGTTGTTGTGTCAAAGGTTGTATGCAGCACGGCTGAAAAGAAATGCACACTTTTATGGCTGAGGAGAAAGAACATGGAAAAGTAAGGATATATAAAGAGGAATGGAATCTATAGCGATATCATCTTTGAACTGCCAAGGTCTCGGGGATACCCCAAAAGAAAGGAGGTCTTTCAATTTTTAAGACAAAAACAAAACGCTATTCATTTTCTACAGGACACTCATTTCACTAGTAAATTAGAACGTCAGATAAGAAGTGAATGGGGTTATGAATGTGTATTTGCCTCCAACAACTCTCGATCAAGAGGGGTTGCAATACTCTTTAATAACAACTTTGAATTCAAAATAAAGAAAACTATTAAAGATGCTCATGGTAATTGCATAATAGTAGCTATCAATACAATGGAAAAGATTTAGTATTAGCAGATATCTATGGGCCAAATAATGACAAACCGTCTTTCTTTGAAAATATAAAATCAAAAATAGATTTGAATGTCCCCAACATAATAATGGCAGGGGACTGGAACCTGGTCCTTAATCCTAGTAAAGATTATCACAATTATAAACATGTTAATAATGCTCGTGCACAGGAAGAAGTTACCGAAATTATGTCCAGATTAGAGCTAGTTGATATATGGAGAGAATTGAACCAAGACACGAGACGATATACATGGAGAAGACCAAAACCATTTCAACAAAGCAGGCTAGATTTCTTTTTACTGTCCGACACGTTAATCACTTACATAGAAGATGCTGATATTTTTTCGGATATAGAACAGATCACTCTTTGATATACATCAATATTGTTTTTATGAAGGAAGAGAGGCATAAATGGTTCTGGAAATTAAATTCCTCTCTTTTAAGAGACCAGCAATATGTGAATCTGGTTAATGAAACGATTGAAAGAATTAAAGGGCAGTATGCATTACTGCCATACAATAAAAACTCTGTCAGTAAAACCCCGGATGATCAAATTCAGTTTACAATTT
>CM031621.1:47923717-47926217 GCA_018398815.1 Conus ventricosus | reverse complement strand
TAATTGTATTTTGGGACTTTTTCCTTTGTTAAATCTTTTGGTTCAGACCTTGAAGTTTCAAAGGTAGTGATGATAGCAATATGATCACTGTTGAGTGCGTCATCAAGGGTTTGCCAATCACAAAGTGGCGCTAGATCTGGAGATACTAGAGTTAGATCTATTGCACTTGGCTTGTGCTTAGGGTTGTCAGGAATACGTGTTATTCTCCCGTCATTTAAAAGATACAAGGACGAGTCGACTAGATTTTCAACAAAACGGTTACTAGTAATTAACTGGCAATCCTTTTCCCAAAACGGGAATGAGCATTAAAATCTCCAGTTATAAGATATCTACTGTTTTCATCTGGTCTTATATGTAATGATCGTAACCATTCAGAATTAAACTCGTTTGGTCCCCGTGGTAGATAGACTGACACGACAGTTAATATGATGTTGGTGTTTACCTGAACCTTGACTGCGCAGGAATAGAATCAGGTGTGTTTGGTGGAACAGGACTTGCACAGAAGGTGTAGTTCTCTCCTTCCTTAATGTATATGGCTACGTTGATTTTATCATTAGTGTTCCCCTCTTGAACAACTGGTGGGAAGTAATAGCCAACGAGTTTGGGTAATTTGTTTCTATGTGTGTTTAAGGATTGTAAGGCCAATACATTGTAGTTTTCTTCTGCAAGTTTTTGTGCTAGTTGGTCAAGGGAGGTTATAATAGATCGACAGTTCCACTGAAATACCTTAAAAGAACCGTCTTTTAACATTAGAAATTTTCACTTATCAACAGATAAAATAGCTACCTGTAAGTTAATGCAAACGATATTCAGATAAAAAGTAAATAACAATTATATATTAATGAATGACTGTGCTAATGGAAAATGAATGATTATTTTTTATACTGCAATTTCAATATTAACGTGAGTTGCACTCTGGTCACAAGTGGTGCTGGTATTTTGCAAAGTTCCACTTTCACCAGTCGCCCAGCACGCTGAACCTGTTGCTCCAGGGGTCCAGGCTGTAGAGCAGAGGTTCTGGGTAGGTCTGGTAGTACCAGGACGGCTGGTACCGTGATCGTCGCGTCCTCCTGGGTCGGCTCCACAGCAGGTCTCTCACGTGACGCCCGATATTTTCTGGCCAGGACGCTTGCACCACTGTTGGTGGGGTGGAGGCCGTCACGGAGATGCCAGGAGCTCGCGCGCAGGTTGTTATGGCTGATCAGGCTGATGTCCTCGTCTTCACTCAGCTCTGATGTCAGGAGGGCGTTGAAGAGATCTCTCTTAATGGTCAGATGAGTATCTGTGACTGGAGCTATTTTGCTGACAATTATTTTCAGACCAGGATTTCCTTTCTTAATATGTCTGATACACTGCACCAGATCTTTACTGCAGTCCGTGGGAGATGCGGACTTCAAATCATTTACTCCGCAGTGAATCAGTAGCGCATCGTGTTTTTGATATGCTAATTCAAAGGTTTGTTGTATATCCTTGATTTTGAATGTTTTCCGAGATTCTGCTTGAAATCCAAAGGAATCTCCGAGTCTCTTATCGTTGACTTTGTTTGTCACGGAATCGTGAATGAAAAGTACACTTGGCAGACCTGACTCAATATTTTCTTCATTCTTCTTTCCTTTCGAAGCAGAATCCTGACGTTTTGCTGTCGCCTTGACGTAATATTTTTTTTGCGTCACTTCGTTGTTTTTGCTGTGTTCTATTTGTCATTCTCTGGGCGTTTCCTTCGACTTTGGGCTTATTTGTTGGTATTTTTTGCTGACGGTCACTCTTCTGCTGCTCCGCGGCGATGGTACTGGCCCCGAGCTGACTGCTTCAGCATATGATTTATTACTTGGCTGTTTTGCAGTCTGAGTGGCTGTGCTGACCATTGTCGTCATTTTGTTATTCTTTACGATCAGGTCAATTTTTTCGTTTTGATTTTTTATCGTTTTCTCTAAGCTGGAAATACGATTGCATAACGTTTCTATTACTGTTTTCATGTCAAAAACAGTACTTACAGAGCTCTCGTTAAACCTTCACTGGACCAGGGAGTAATACCTGATGAGTGGCGAGATGCGAGCATTGTTCCCTTATTTAAAAAGGGTGACAAAACAAAAGCAGAGAATTATAGACCTGTATCTCTTACATCCATATCAGCTAAATTACTTGAACACATAATATATAGTAGCATAATGGACCATTTTGACAAATATGATTTCTTAAATAACGCCCAGCATGGTTTTAGACAGCGAAGGAGTTGTGAGACTCAACTTATAACAACTCTCAATGATTTTAGTAACTGTCTTAACAACAGACAGCAAATAGATGCAATTTTATTAGATTTTTCTAAAGCCTTTGATAAGGTTGACCATGAGGGCCTGCTGCTTAAATTAGAACACATTGGCATTGGCGGTTCTTTGCTAAAATGGGCTAGATCATTCCTCATTGGGAGAACGCAGAAAGTTGTTGTGGAAGGGTCGTCATCCCATTGTAAACCAGTCTTGTCAGGTGTACCACAGGGAAC
>CM031621.1:47913717-47918717 GCA_018398815.1 Conus ventricosus | reverse complement strand
AGAGAAGGGGAGAAAGGAGAAACTAACCAGTGCAAAAGGAAGTGAAAATGTAACAAATAATGAGAGAGAGAAAGAGGGTGTATCCGGCAAAAGCGAGGCAGGGAAGACACACACAAAAAACACTACCGAGGCAAATGCAGGTCAAAGTTCGGACATAGATCACGAAAATACCATTAGCATGTGCATACAAGCAATGGAACACGCATCGGGGGTGAGCATGATAAAAGCTCGAACCAACCAGACAGCATTTGGGACATACAGAGGTCAGGGTCACACACGGACACGGCGAGTGCGGCAGACATAGAGGTCGAGGCACAGAAAATGACAACACCACGCACGCGACATGAAGGACACACTAACACGGGGAAAGAACAGGATGCTAGTTCAAAACACAAAAGCACATCGAAGGGAATGGAAGATATGCATAAGAAAGACGATAAAACACCCACATTAGGCAACAAATCAACAAACACAAGACAATTCACAATAGAAGAAACCATGCAAGCACAAAGCATAATAGGCTCCGACAACGAAGAAGGGAACAAAACGAATGGTGGAGGTAAAACTAAAACAAAACAACACACTACAGGAAAACAACAATCAAGACCTCAAACAGGAAATACAAAACAAACAAACAAACAACAAGGTTACGCACGTCTATCAGCGAACACACGTTTCCCAAACAACAAGAAAAGACAAGAGAGAAGGGTCCGATAAAGAGGATAGCTGAGGGGCAGGCCAGGTCACACACAACAGAAAAGGAAAGATAATGATACAGGACAGTCTGTGGAGAATGTGAGAAGAGTGAAAGGAAATAGTAATGAAAACGAAAACAAGAGTGAGAATGAGAGCACGAGGGAAACAAGAAAGCTATATTTTGGTTGCTGGAATGTCGAAGGTCTACTTGGAAAGCTAACAGATCCAGACTTCTTAGAATATATCACGTCGTTCGACGTGTGTAGTCTAAGTGAAACATTTACATTAGAATCATTCGACTTTGAGATAAAATTTCAAGAATTTTACACTTACACTGTCCAGCGGTAAAATTTACTAGAATGGGCAGACCTTCAGGGGGATTATCATGTTAGTTAAAAAAGAATTGTCTGAATATGTCCAGCTGATAAACACTGATGTAAAAAATGTATTATGCATAAAAATAACAAATGATTTGTTAAAGTGTGAAAAGATATACTGTTTTTTGGCATTTATGTACATCCAGTGGACAGTCGTTTTTACTCTGATAAAGATTATTCATGTACTCTAGAACTAATAGAACAGTATATACTTATGCAAATAGAACAAGGAAATGATTTTTACTATATCATTGGAGGAGATTTCAATGCTCGCATAGGAGAATGGGGCTTGAATATCAATGATAACAATGACATTGCAAATGATAACCAAGACGTATATTCACGAAAATCAAAGGACTCATACATAAACGGTTTTGGCAAAAAATTAATGGAACTTTGCATAACATTCAATTTAACACCTTTAAACGGACTTTGTACCGAGAACTTTGATTGTGCATATACGTTTTATTCGGATAGGGGGAACAGTACAATTGACTATTATGTGTGTTCTATTCAGTTGATTGAAAATGTAAGAAATTGTACTATTGATGAAAGAATTGAATCTCACCACATGCCTATCACTATGGAACTTCAGAGTACATTGCCAGACCCACAAGTGGATAAACCCAAGAAAAGGTCAGCAAAGAAAATTAGATGGGACCCAACAAAACAACAGGAATATATCCAGGCTATTGAAACAGAAAGATCCAAGCAATTACTTGAACAGATCACAGAAGAGATAAACACTGACGTAGATACAAGCATAGAGAAATTTAATACACTACTTAAGGAGGCGGGGAAAATATGTATACAACTACAGGCACAGGAAGAAACAATATAACATCAAAGGGTTGGTACGACAAGGAATGTAAAGACAAAAAGAAAGAAGCTAGACATGCACTCTGCAGACTGACACATACAAACAAGAGGAAAAACCTAACTCTATATGAAAAAAGAAAGGAGGCATATAATAACAAAAGAACAATATACCAAGAGACAATTAGAGAAAAGAAAAAACAGTATAGAAAACAGACATATGACACACTCATACAAAACCAAAAGGATAGTCAGAAATTTTGGAACATCATAAGAAATACTAAAAGAAGGAAGACTACACTACCATCAATAACCATCACACAATGGAAGGAACATTTTGAAAGTGTCCTAAATCCTCAAACACCCGAAATACAAAACCATACAGAGAGACTACAACAAAATGTAGAGGAAGATGAAGATGAAATCCAAATACAAGAACTAGATGAAGAAATAACCAACAACGAAGTAAGCCTAGCAATAAAAAAATTGAAAAAAGGCAAATCACCTGGTATAGATGAAATACCACCTGAATTTTTAAAGACAATAGAGCAAAATATAACTCCATTCCTGACAAAATTATTTAATAAGTTATACCAAGATAGTTATTTCCCCAGGGAATGGACAAAAGCTGTCATAGTACCTTTGTTCAAGAAAGGTAACAAACAAAACCCAGGAAATTACAGAGGAATTTCCCTACTATGCATTATAAGTAAAATATTTACAGCCATAATAAACAGAAGACTATACAACTGGGCAGAGGAAGAAAATAAAATAAGTAGAGAACAAGCAGGATTCAGAAAAAACTACTCAACCATAGACCACATTTCACACTTGTATCAATGATTAGTAACTGCCTATATGGTAGAAGAAGAAGTAAACTATATGTTGCATTTATCGATTATCAAAAAGCGTTTGATACAGTAAATAGACATGAATTATGGAAAATATTACAGAAATACAAAATTTCTACTAAAATGCTAAATATGTTGAAAGGTATATATAGAACAGTACAAGCATGTGTGAGACATGGGACAGAATTAACAGAATTTTTTGACTGCCCACTCGGAGTGAAACAGGGATGTCTATTATCTCCCTTGATTTTCTCCTTACTAATAGCAGAAGTAGCTGAGAAGGTAACAATGAGAGGAAGACACGGTTATCAATTTTTACCAGGAACCGATGAATTATTCTTATTGCTATTTGCGGATGATATAGCACTAATATCACGGACACCAGTTGGACTACAGAACCAAATTAAAACCTGCAAGAAACTTCTGATCACATAGGGTTAACAGTGAATCTGCAAAAAACTAAAATCATGGTATTCAGAAAAGGAGGATATTTAGGCAAACTGGAAAAATGGTATTATAAAGGAAAAGAAATTGAAGTTGTTAATAGCTATAAATATCTAGGTTATACATTGACAACTAAACTTTCTGTCGATATCTCACTCTCAGAATATGCAGGCAGAGCGAAAGGAAAGATGATAGAGATAATGAAAACTATGTATAGCTTAGGGCATATAGACATGAAAATTTATTTCAAACTTTTTGATTCACAGGTTAAACCATTACTTCTATATGCAGCAGAAGTATGGGGACTAATTAACTATTCAGCAGTAGAAAATGTACATTTACTCGCAAGCAAAAAATACCTAGGGGTAGGAATGAAAACACCGAACTACTTAGTATATGGAGAGTTAGGTAGATACCCGATATACATAGATAGTACAATAAAGACAATTAGATATTGGCTAAGACTGGTAAAAATGACACCGGACAGGATACCGAAGCAAGCATATGAGAGGGAAAAAACAGAAGTAAACAAACCACAAAACTGGGCTCTAGGAATAAAAAGATGTTTAGACAGTTATGGGTTTTCAGAAGTATGGAACAATGAGGGGGCAAGAAATGAATACAGATTCATTAACGAGTTAAAGCAAAGAATGATAGATTGTTTTAAACAGACATGGCATGACAAAATTACAAACAGCGAACGATTTACAACATATTATTCGTTTAAAACCATGCACCAAACAGAAGAATACTTACATGAAGTCACTATAGCAAAGTTCAGGAAAGCATTGACAAGAATGAGGCTAGGAATAAATGAATTGCATACTAACAAGAAGTACATAGACAATTTAGTGATTACAACATGCCCCTTCTGTCCAGTGGAAGAAACAGAAATACATTTCCTAACAATTTGTCCAAACTACAGACAATTAAGAGAGAAATACATATTTAAACATTTTAGAAACTTGAACACAATTAGACTAGGAAATTTATTACAAAATGATAACATAGATATCACACGCGATATCGCAATGTATGTCTTTTATGCACTCAAAGCCAGAGAAAATCTATTATAAGAAAATAAAATACTAAGAGGGTTGGCAATGTTACCTAAACATATAAGATTAGAAATATGAAATATAATCATGATACAGACGAGAATGGAAGATGGAACTGGAAGAAGAATGATAGAATTTGTGTAAAAGAATGAGGAAAAAATGATAGACTGTCTATGAAGGAGAGACTGGAATAACTGAGAAAGATTGGACAAATGTACATAAGTGAAATATCTGAAAAAGGATGATGTTCTTGCATATGCATGGATACTTTATACAAGTGCATGACGATGAGAAAGTGGGATCGTTGTAATAGAAGGATGGATGTAATGTAGAGATGTATGTTGGATGAATATGTATAACATGTATATATTATGTATAGGTAGACATGGATTAGAAGACAGGGCATGAGCGGACAGATATAAGATGTTGGCGTGCAGGTTACATGTTCAGGGCTTTGGGTGCGAGCTTGTGTGCCTGGCCCGCGCGCCCCATGCCGCTCGCGGTCTCCCCCCCCCCCCCCCCCCCCCCCGCTCCCCCTCCCCTCTCTTGCGCTCCCGCGGGTGGGGGGGGGGGGGGCGGGCGGGCCGGACGGCAATAAAAGACGTCGGAGCACAGTTTCCGGCGGCGCGCCCGGTGCGGGTGCGGCTCGCGGTCTCTCTCTTCCTCCCTCCCCTTCCTCCCCTCTCTTACGCTCCCGCTGTGGTGGTGGGGGGGGGGGGGGGGGGGGGGGGGGGGCCGGCGGCCAGACCATAAAAGAC
>CM031621.1:47903717-47908717 GCA_018398815.1 Conus ventricosus | reverse complement strand
CTGTTATTTAGATTCGGTGCAGACTCTTTCTGCTTTGATAAGACTGTCCTACTTGAGAGAGAATCACCTTTCTATGTATTGAATGGCTTTGATAACGAAATTGGAATGCCAGAAGATTGTATTGTAAATAAGTTGTTGTCCTTTGATGATTCTGATATACTGTTCTGTGGTGACATGAATGCAAGAACTTTAAATATTTCTCCAGTACTGTATACGATGTGATCTATACACTAACTTTAAGGAAGCGGACAGTGTAAAGTGTCTGGTGTGTAGAAACAAGCATACAAATGAATGGCGGGAGATTGGCTTGAACACAACGACTATTTATTGAAGAGTCATAGAAGAGTGCCTCGGAAGGGAAATAATTCTATCGCTTCAGCTACGATCAAGATCGTTGCCTTCGCAACGAGAATAATGTTACATCTCCCTTTTTCTGAAAGTTCGTTCTTTGGGAGGGGATTAAATGAAAATTGAAATCATATAAGTCTGCTTGACTGAAGAGTACACATATAATTTTCCAGACTAAATTGAACGAAAACTGAAACTTTTAATTAAAATTATTTAACTGATAATAATTATCTGAATTGCTTTAACTTAACGGGTTATATAAATGCTGGGTTCGCAGACCCATGGTTTGGCGCGCAGGCCAATTCACTGTACAAACGTGAATTTCGCTTAATGGCGCACAGGCCAAAATTTCGCTACGTCCGTGAGGAATCTTATAAGTCCAGTTTTGTTGGAGGGTAATGTGCCGACCACTCTTGTGACGTATCCAGGCGGGTCTGGATATGACGTCTGGCTGGGCGCTGGCTGAGTGTTTTGGGCACTGGTATCATGCTGGGTTTCATTTCTTGGCTGTGCTCGTTTGCATGTGCGGCCACATTCTCCTTCAGGAAGCGACGGTTCCGCCGTAGATGCTGCCGTCAGATGTCTGGATCTCGACAGATCTTGGTGTGTCTGCTTTCTTGATGATTTGGCAGGTTGCCAACGGTCTCCTGTATACAGCTGGACTTGGGTTTTTCGCCCCTATCTTGAGTTCAGGCAGTGTGTAAGCGGAGCGGTTGTACTGCTTCGCTTGGACTGCTGTAGTTCATGTCGACGTTGCATGACACTGTGGGGTTGGATGGCTTTGGGGCTAGCTGATTGGTGGTTGCAGGAAGTGTGGAGCGTAACTGACGTCCCCATCAGCAACTGTGATGGTGATGCGAGTTTATCCACCGGGGTTGTGCGGTACTCCAGCAGTGCCCGTTCTGGTTGATTCTTTCAGTGTGCTTTTTCCAGGATCCTCTTTGCAGTCTGGACAGTTTTCTCACCAAACCATTTGACTGCGGATATCCCGGGCTCGATGTCACGTGGTGGAACTCCCATCGGCTGCGAACAGGGCGAAATCATTTGAGGCGTACTGGGGCCATTGTCACTTATGACTGTTTCCGGCACTCCATGTCGAGCGAACTGTGTGCATAGCTTCTTGATGATGGCTATGGAGGTTGTCGAGGTGATTCATCTAGTTCGAAAAATCTGCTGTAGTAATCTACAGTGATCAGGTATTTTTGTTGTCCCATTTGAATAGATCTGTTCCAATTTTCTGCCAGGGTCGGGAGGGTACATCATGGTGGATGAGGGTTCCTTGGGATTTGAGGGAGGTGGGTATACAGTGGGACATGTGGAGACGAGGTTCTTGATGTCTTGGGTGATGCCTGGCCAGAACAGTGTTTGTCGGGCTCGCAGGGTTGTCTTCTCTATGCCAAAATGTCCTTCGTGGAGTATTTCCAGCATGATCTTTCTCATCAGTGGTGGGATGAAGATCCTGTTCGCCTTTCAGATAACATCATCGATCATGTGAGTTCGTCTCTGTAGTTCCAGAACTCTAGGGCACTGGATGGCATTGTTTTTCTGGTCTCTGGCCATCCTTGCTTGATGTACGTCTTGAGTGGTGAAGCTGTGTGTCATTTTTGTGGCGTTCTGTATTTCTTTCAGCTTGTTATCACTGATGGCATGTTCTTCATGACAGCATGTATTTGGGTGTCAAATTCCTTGCTCATCTGGTCATTTGGGTCGCACGGATGTGCTTTCGGGAAAGAGTGTCAGCCACCGGTATGCTTTGTCCACTGACATGGATGACTTTGATGTCATATTTTGCAACTGCAGGAGCATAACTTGCAGTCTGGTGGTGCGGATGATAGAGGTTTCTTGTGATCGCTTCCAACGGTTTGTGGTCAGTGTGCACGATGGTTTGTCGGCCGTAGACGTATTGATGGAAGCGCTTGCACCCAACAGAATAGCGTACAGCTCCTTTTCTATTTGGGCATAGTGTTGTTCCGTTTCGTTCAGTGCTTTGGAGGCAAAAGCGACTGGTTTGTCGTCCTGGAGAAGGGTGGCTCCTAGTCCATGCTGGCTGGCATCCACTTCCAGTGTGACCGGCTTTGTTGGGTCGAAAAATGCGAGAACAGTTGGGATGAGATCACGTGCTTGGTTTTCTCAAACGCAGTTTGCTGGGGTGTGTCCCATACAAACTCAGTGTCACTTTGAGGAGGTCTCGCATAGGTTTTGTTATCTCAGAGAGTTGAGGGCAAACTTTGATAGGTAGGTGATCATCCCAAGTACTGTTTGGAGTTCCTTAAGGTCTGATGGAGGGCATATTCAGGATGGCTGAAACTTTGCATGGTCTGGTTTAAGACCCTGGGACGTGATAAGGTGGCCAAAGTATTCAACTTCCTGTGCCCCAACAGTCAGCTTTTCTGCGTTCAGTTTTCAAGTTCTTTTCTTTTGCTCTGTTCAAAGCGGTTCTCAGGTTGTTGTCATGTTCCTTTTGGTCGGAGCCTGATACGATGATGTCACCCACCAGTGGCGTTACTCCCGGATCCCTTCGAAGATCTTATCCATCTTTCGCTGGAAAATGTCCTGCGCACAGATCAGTCCAAAGGGAAGCCTTTTGAAACGATATCTGCCTCCATGCGGTGTGTTGAATGTGGTCAGGTAGGAGGACTTTTCATCCAACATGAGTTGCCAATAACCGGATTGTGCGTCCAGCTTGCTGAATACCTTAGCGTTTGACATTTTGCTAAGCATCATCCAGGGTTGGCGTTGGGTAGTGGGGACGTCGTGTCACTTCATTGAGGTCTTTGGGGTCGAGGCAAATCCTTAACTTTCCGTTTGGTTTTTCGACCACTACCATGGAGTTCACCCAGTCAGTTGGCTCGGTCACTTTTTGGATGACATCCATGCTCTTCATCCTCTAATTTCCTCCATAATTCGGTCCTTCATGGAGTGGGCACTCGTCTAGGTGCGTGCACTTTTGGGATTGCGTTGGGCTGTATGTGGATGTGGACTTCTCCTTCCAGTGAACCGAAATCGTTGAATACTGCTTTGTATTCTGTCAGTACTGATTCTTTTGTGAGAGGTGGGTCACTGACGGAAAGAATCAGCTTAATAAGGTTTAAATCCAGGGAGGTTTGGAGACTCAATACTGGCTGTGTGTGTCCAGTATCCGCAATGATGAAGTCTGTTTCATCGTTCTTCCTTTGTAGCTGCAGTCCATGGTGGTCTTTCCTTTCACGTTGAGAGCTTGTCCTGTGTAGCTGTACAGCCTCTGTTTGGTCTGGATCAGAGTGGCTGTTTTGTCAGCTGTTTGTAGTTTTTTAAGGGAATCACATTTACCTGAGCGCCTGTGTCTATTTTGAAACTCATCTTGTCTCCATTTTCAAGGTCGAGCTCGACGTATGCTGTATCAGGTCGTGTGGGTTTCTCGTTTATTTCGTAGATATAGAAGTTGTCCTGATCATTTTCCGCTTCCTCTTGGACAAGGCTGTGGACGGCTTGCTTGCTTCTCTTTTTCAGGCAGCATTTCTCATAATGGTTCTGTTTCTTGCAGTAGTGACAGGTTTGTCCGTATGCAGGGCATGATCTCCTGTCGTGAGTTCCTCCACAGTTTCTGCAGGCGGTTTCTGTTTTGCTGCTGGTGATCCCGGTCATGACGTGGATGTCCTGGCCTCTATGTCGCTGCCGTTCTTGTTGTTTTTGACTCACTGCTGCTATTTCGGCGCAGCTGGTCTGCTTGACATTGATTCGAGATATTGTTGTGTGGTCTCGAAATTTGTAGCAATCTGGATAGCTTTGTCCACTGTCAGCGTGTCGCCCTCGGTGAGGAGTTTTTCTCTGATGTCGCGTGACTGGACACCCGCTACGATGCGGTCACGCACCATCTCATCACTGTTCGCGTATTCACAGTCTTTGACCAATTTCTCAAATCTGTCACAAAGGAATCGAATGCCTCTCCTTGGTCTTGTTTCTTTCCTGGAAAATGTAGCGAGCGAATACAGTGTTCTTTTTTGGGGAACAGTGAGCTTTGAATTTTGCGAAAATGGTGTCGACTTTCTTTCCGTCTTCCTCTGAAAGGTTCCATGACTTGAAAATCTCTCTACCTTTATCTCCTATCCATAAACGGACGTATGCTGCCTGTTCCTCTCCATTTGTTTTCTTCAGTGGCCAAGAAACATCAGCCTAGCATGATCTTCGAATTTTGTGCATTCTGTGTCTAAATTGTTGGCAGTCCAATTCATGTCGGATTTTGTTGGGAGGCCATACTTAATATACGTACCACTAAACCACACCCTTACTTCAACGACGTTATGTGTCTTTGCTTCGCTAAATGGAAGGCTATGACGTTTTGATTTGGTGTATAAAATCGAAACGTAACGAGCACCAGTCCCTCGCACCACTTTCAGAGTGGCATGCGAGGGTCTGCCACTGAAACGCCGAAATGTCCGAACACCAAAACCGAAAAAGCCTAACGACGTTCTTGCACAGTGTCGGAGGGCCGGTAAACTGTATTGATCAAACTGGCTTTTTTATCAAATCAGATTTCGTAAACCTTACCTGTCATGATCACAGTGTTTGTTTGTTTGTTTGGGTTCTCATCCCACTTCTGACACCATGTAAAGTGTCTGGGTGTGTTAGAAACAAGCATACACATGAATGGCAGGAGGTTGGCTTGAACACAA
>CM031621.1:47881217-47896217 GCA_018398815.1 Conus ventricosus | reverse complement strand
ACAGGCTGTCTGGGACTGCAGTCTGTGTAATCTTTAGGACAGGCTGTCTGGGACTGCAGTGTGTGTAGTCTTTAGGACAGGCTGTCTGGGACTGCAGTCTGTGTAGTCTTTGGGACAGGCTGTCTGGGACTGCAGTCTGTGCAGTCTTTAGGACAGGCTGTCTGGGACTGCAGTCTGTGCAGTCTTTAGGACAGGCTGTCTGGGACTGCAGTGTGTGGAGTCTTTAGGACAGGATGTCTGGGACTGCAGTCTGTGTAGTCTTTAGGACAGGCTGTCTGGGACTGCAGTGTGTGTAGTCTTTAGGACAGGCTGTCTGGGACTGCAGTCTGTGTAGTCTTTAGGACAGGCTGTCTGGGACTGCAGTCTGTGTAGTCTTTAGGACAGGCTGTCTGGGACTGCAGTGTGTGTAGTCTTTAGGACAGGCTGTCTGGGACTGCAGTGTGTGTAAATCTTTAGGACAGGCTGTCTGGGACTGCAGTGTGTGTAGTCTTTAGGACAGGCTGTCTGGGATTGTAGTCTTTAGGACAGGCTGTCTGGGACTGCAGTCTGTGTAGTCTTTAGGACAGGCTGTCTGGGACTGCAGTCTGTGTAGTCTTTAGGACAGGCTGTCTGGGACTGCAGTCTGTGTAGTCTTTAGGACAGGCTGTCTGGGACTGCAGTGTGTGTAGTCTTTAGGACTGGCTGTCTGGGACTGCAGTGTGTGTAGTCTTTAGGACAGGCTGTCTGGGACTGCAGTGTGTGTAGTCTTTAGGACAGGCTGTCTGGGACTGCAGTGTGTGTAGTCTTTAGGACAGGCTGTCTGGGATTGCAGTCTTTAGGACAGGCTGTCCCTGACTGCAGTTTGTGTAGTCTTTAGGACAGGCTGTCTAGGACTGCAGTGTGTGTAGTCTTTAGGATAGGCTGTCTGGGACTGCAGTGTGTGTAGTCTTTAGGATAGGCTGTCTGGGACTGCAGTGTGTGTAGTCTTTAGGACAGGCTGTCTGGGATTGCAGTCTTTAGGACAGGCTGTCCCTGACTGCAGTCTGTGTAGTCTTTAGGATACGCTGTCTGGGACTACAGTGGTGTGCAGTCTTTAGGACAGGCTGTCTGGGATTGCAGTCTTTAGGACAGGCTGTCTGGGACTGCAGTCTGTGCAGTCTTTAGGACAGGCTGTCTGCGATTGCAGTCTTTAGGACAGGCTGTCTGGGACTGCAGTCTGTGTAATCTTTTAGGACAGGCTGTCTGGGACTGCAGTGTGTGGTAGTCTTTAGGACAGGCTGTCTGGGACTGCAGTGTGTGTAGTCTTTAGGACAGGCTGTCTGGGACTGCAGTGTGTGTAGTCTTTAGGACAGGCTGTCTGGGACTGCAGTCTGTGCAGTCTTTAGGACAGGCTGTGTGGGACTGCAGTGTGTGGAGTCTTTAGGACAGGCTGTCTGGGACTGCAGTCTGTGTAGTCTTTAGGAGAGGCTGTCTGGGACTGCAGTCTGTGTAGTCTTTAGGACAGGCTGTCTGGGACTGTAGTCTTTTGGACAGGCTGTCTGGGATTGCAGCCTGTGTAGTCTTTAGGATAGGCTGTCTGGGACTGCAGTGTGTGTAGTCTTTAGGACAGGCTGTCTGGGACTGCAGTGTGTGTAGTCTTTAGGACAGGCTGTCTGGGACTGCAGTGTGTGTAGTCTTTAGGACAGGCTGTCTGGGACTGCAGTTTGTGTAGTCTTTAGGACAGGCTGTCTGGGACTGCAGTGTGTGTAGTCTTTAGGACAGGCTGTCTGGGACTGCAGTCTGTGTAGTCTTTAGGACAGGCTGTCTGGGACTGCAGTCTGTGTAGTCTTTAGGACAGGCTGTCTGGGACTGCAGTGTGTGTAATCTTTAGGACAGGCTGTCTGGGACTGCAGTGTGTGTAGTCTTTAGGACAGGCTGTCTGGGACTGCAGTCTGTGTAGTCTTTAGGACAGGCTGTCTGGGACTGCAGTCTGTGTAGTCTTTAGGACAGGCTGTCTGGGACTGCAGTGTGTGTAGTCTTTAGGACAGGCTGTCTGGGACTGCAGTGTGTGTAGTCTTTAGGACAGGCTGTCTGGGACTGCAGTGTGTGTAGTCTTTAGGACAGGCTGTCTGGGATTGCAGTCTTTAGGACAGGCTGTCCCTGACTGCAGTCTGTGTAGTCTTTAGGACAGGCTGTCTAGGACTGCAGTGTGTGTAGTCTTTAGGATAGGCTGTCTGGGACTGCAGTGTGTGTAGTCTTTAGGATAGGCTGTCTGGGACTGCAGTGTGTGTAGTCTTTAGGACAGGCTGTCTGGGATTGCAGTCTTTAGGACAGGCTGTCCCTGACTGCAGTCTGTGTAGTCTTTAGGATACGCTGTCTGGGACTAACAGTGTGTGCAGTCTTTAGGACAGGCTGTCTGGGATTGCAGTCTTTAGGACAGGCTGTCTGGGACTGCAGTCTGTGCAGTCTTTAGGACAGGCTGTCTGCGATTGCAGTCTTTAGGACAGGCTGTCTGGACTGCAGTCTGTGTAATCTTTAGGACAGGCTGTCTGGGACTGCAGTGTGTGTAGTCTTTAGGACAGGCTGTCTGGGACTGCAGTGTGTGTAGTCTTTAGACAGGCTGTCTGGGACTGCAGTGTGTGTAGTCTTTAGGACAGGCTGTCTGGGACTGCAGTCTGTGCAGTCTTTAGGACAGGCTGTGTGGGACTGCAGTGTGTGGAGTCTTTAGGACAGGCTGTCTGGGACTGCAGTCTGTGTAGTCTTTAGGAGAGGCTGTCTGGGACTGCAGTCTGTGTAGTCTTTAGGACAGGCTGTCTGGGACTGTAGTCTTTTGGACAGGCTGTCTGGGATTGCAGCCTGTGTAGTCTTTAGGATAGGCTGTCTGGGACTGCAGTGTGTGTAGTCTTTAGGACAGGCTGTCTGGGACTGCAGTGTGTGTAGTCTTTAGGACAGGCTGTCTGGGACTGCAGTGTGTGTAGTCTTTAGGACAGGCTGTCTGGGACTGCAGTTTGTGTAGTCTTTAGGACAGGCTGTCTGGGACTGCAGTGTGTGTAGTCTTTTAGGACAGGCTGTCTGGGACTGCAGTCTGTGTAGTCTTTAGGACAGGCTGTCTGGGACTGCAGTCTGTGTAGTCTTTAGGACAGGCTGTCTGGGACTGCAGTGTGTGTAATCTTTAGGACAGGCTGTCCTGGGACTGCAGTGTGTGTAGTCTTTAGGACAGGCTGTCTGGGACTGCAGTCTGTGTAGTCTTTAGGACAGGCTGTCTGGGACTGCAGTGTGTGTAGTCTTTAGGACAGGCTGTCTGGGACTGCAGTGTGTGTAGTCTTTAGGACAGGCTGTCTGGGACTGCAGTGTGTGTAGTCTTTAGGACAGGCTGTCTGGGACTGCAGTGTGTGTAGTCTTTAGGACAGGCTGTCTGGGATTGCAGTCTTTAGGACAGGCTGTCCCTGACTGCAGTCTGTGTAGTCTTTAGGACAGGCTGTCTAGGACTGCAGTGTGTGTAGTCTTTAGGATAGGCTGTCTGGGACTGCAGTCTGTGTAGTCTTTAGGATAGGCTGTCTGGGACTGCAGTGTGTGTAGTCTTTAGGACAGGCTGTCTGGGATTGCAGTCTTTAGGACAGGCTGTCCCTGACTGCAGTCTGTGTAGTCTTTAGGATACGCTGTCTGGGACTACATGTGTGTGCAGTCTTTAGGACAGGCTGTCTGGGATTGCAGTCTTTAGGACATGCTGTCTGGGACTGCAGTCTGTGCAGTCTTTAGGACAGGCTGTCTGCGATTGCAGTCTTTAGGACAGGCTGTCTGGGACTGCAGTCTGTGTAATCTTTAGGACAGGCTGTCTGGGACTGCAGTGTGTGTAGTCTTTAGGACAGGCTGTCTGGGACTGCAGTGTGTGTAGTCTTTAGGACAGGCTGTCTGGGACTGCAGTCTGTGTAGTCTTTGGGACAGGCTGTCTGGGACTGCAGTCTGTGCAGTCTTTAGGACAGGCTGTGTGGGACTGCAGTGTGTGGAGTCTTTAGGACAGGCTGTCTGGGACTGCAGTCTGTGTAGTCTTTAGGACAGGCTGTCTGGGACTGCAGTCTGTGTAGTCTTTAGGACAGGCTGTCTGGGACTGTAGTCTTTTGGACAGGCTGTCTGGGATTGCAGCCTGTGTAGTCTTTAGGATAGGCTGTCTGGGACTGCAGTGTGTGTAGTCTTTAGGACAGGCTGTCTGGGACTGCAGTGTGTGTAGTCTTTAGGACAGGCTGTCTGGGACTGCAGTGTGTGTAGTCTTTAGGACAGGCTGTCTGGGACTGCAGTGTGTGTAGTCTTTAGGACAGGCTGTCTGGGACTGCAGTGTGTGTAGTCTTTAGGACAGGCTGTCTGGGACTGCAGTCTGTTAGTCTTTAGGACAGACTGTCTGGGACTGCAGTCTGTGTAGTCTTTAGGACAGGCTGTCTGGGACTGCAGTGTGTGTAATCTTTAGGACAGGCTGTCTGGGACTGCAGTGTGTGTAGTCTTTAGGACAGGCTGTCTGGGATTGCAGTCTTTAGGACAGGCTGTCTGGGACTTCAGTCTGTGTAGTCTTTAGGACAGGCTGTCTGGGATTGCAGTCTTTAGGACAGGCTGTCCGGGACTGCAGTGTGTGTAGTCTTTAGGACAGGCTGTCTGGGACTGCAGTCTGTGTAGTCTTTAGGGACAGGCTGTCTGGGATTGCAGTCTTTAGGACAGGCTGTCTGGACTGCAGTGTGTGTAGTGTTTAGGACAGGCTGTTTGGGATTGCAGTCTTTAGGACAGGCTGTCTGGGACTGCAGTCTGTGTAGTCTTTACGACAGGCTGTCTGGGATTGCAGTCTTTAGGACAGGCTGTCTGGGACTGCAGTCTATGTAGTCTTTAGGACAGGCTGTCTGGGATTGCTGTCTTTAGGACAGGCTGTCTGGGACTGCAGTGTGTGTAGTCTTTAGGACAGGCTGTCTGGGATTGCAGTCTTTAGGACAGTCTGTCTGGGACTGCAGTCTGTGCAGTCTTTAGGACAGGCTGTCTGGGATTGCAGTCTTTAGGACAGGCTGTCTGGGACTGCAGTGTGTGTAGTCTTTAGGACCGGCTGTCTGGGACTGCAGCGTGTGTAGTCTTTAGGACAGGCTGTCTGGGACTGCAGTGTGTGTAGTCTTTAGGACAGGCTGTCTGGGACTGCAGTGTGTGTAGTCTTTAGGACAGGCTGTCTGGGCCTGCAGTGTGTGTAGTCTTTAGGACAGGCTGTCTGGGACTGCAGTCTGTGTCGCTCGTTGCTGAGGAGGCAAGTGTGGCGGTGTCATTCCAAGCGCTGGTAGGTCGCTGTCGGTGGTGGTGGTTGGTGGTGGTGGTGGTGGGTTTCTGCCTCGTTGACTGTGTCGACAGCTCTTGGTGATTCTCTCAGTGGCGGCAGCCTTCTTCCTAGTCCCTGTAAGAGCTCCCTTTCAGGCCTGCTGATATGGACGTATATGATCTCATTTTGGGCCAGCTTGGGTAGAACGCTCTAAGCGGTTGTTCTGCTCCCCCCCCCCTCCCCCACCCCCACCCCACCCCATCCCCCACTTACCTCCACCTCCACCCCCACCCTCACCTTCCCCTACCTTGGACAGGGGTGCGAGTCTCGCAGTTTCGACGCAGTTGTGCTCTCTGTGGTCTGTGTAAAGTGCCACTGACTTTGTTCAGCGTGTGGGGTAGAAAGAAACTCGTGGAGAGCGTGACAGCAGTGAGTCCTCAGAAGAAAACGCCCCTTCAAGCAAGTGTTTCGGCCCTTATCTCCTGACACTCTAGGGGGGTTGGGCCACACCCGGTTGTAACAGCCTGTTCTTACCCCCCTCTGGAACTTACCCCGGGGTAAGTCTGGGCTAGCCAGCTTTTACCCCGGGGTCATTCTAGGACTAGCTAGAACTTACCCCCCCCCCCCCCCCTAGTTGGAACATACCACACCACCCACCCCCGGGGGTCAGTTTGTGCTAGCCTGGATTTACGCCCCGCCCCAAAGGGTCAATCTAGGACTATTTGGAATCTTCCTCCACCCCACCCCACCCTTCAAACAAGAGAGGGTTATTCAGGGTTTTCCTCTGCCTTTTCCCAACACGCACACCCGACTTTAAGAAATATGTGTTAGCCTGCATATTTACACCCCTCTCCCATTTCCAATATACAGTCAGTTGGGTTTAGACAAAGTGTAGTTCTAGACTCTTCTCAATAGATGGACCTCTATTCCCCAAACCCCCCTCCCCCACACACACCCTGATTCACTAACAGATACGTATTAACATTTCTCGCGCTAGCTTACACGCGTGGGTCAATATTCGGGTGTGTGTGAGTACGCCCGTGCATGCGTAGGAAAGAAAGACGGCTACATGCCAATGTGACCAGTGCCAATGTGACCAAGCGTAGTTGTGACAAAATGTCGTTGTGACCACGTGTCGTTGTGACCAAGTACCGTTGTTGCTTCATCCCGGTTTGCCTCTTTTAACTATATTACAGCTATTTAGAGTCTCTTGAGTACCTGTATACCTTAGCTTGTACAATGCAGATGACTAGTGGTCAGTGCCACTGACCACTGGTCATTATGACGTAAATCGGAGATTTTAACTATTCAACAGCTAATTAGTGTTTCCCGAGTGCTTGTGTACCTTGTACAATGTAGATTACTTGTGGTCAGTGCCATTGACTACTGGTCATTATGACGTAAATCGGAGATTTTAACTAGTTCACAGCTAATTATAGTCTCCCGAGTACCTGTGTACCTTGTACAGTGCAGACGACTGCTGGTCAGTGCCACTGACCACTGGTCACTATGACGTAAATCAGATATTTCGACTATTTTACAGTTAATCAGTGTCTCATGAGTGTTTGTATACCTTGTGCAATGCAGACAACCAGTGGTCAGTGTCACTGACCATTGGTCACTTTAATGTATATCAGATTTTAACTATTTTTACAGCTAATTAGTGTCTCCTGAGTGCCTGTGTGCCTTGTACAATGTAGATGACTGGGGGGAGGGGCTCAGTTCCAACTAAGGGGGGGGGGGGTAAGTTCCAGCTAGTCCTGGAATGACCCCGGGGGTAAAAGCAGGCTAGCCCAGACTTACCCCGGGGTAAGTTCCAGAGGGGGGGGGGTTAGAATGGGCTGTTACACCGGTTCATGATTCTGGATGTCCCTCTGCTGCCCCTTTTTTTTCTCCCATCTTGGACGAGTCATGGCTGGGATTCGGATTGACTAGATCAGAAACGAACGGAAAGTCCAACGCAGCAGCCTCCAGCGAAACTTTCCACCCCAATCCTTTTACTTTCTTTTTTCTTTTCTTTTTTTTAAATTTTTTTAAAAGATTTTTTTTTTTTTTTTAATTTCAGGGTTGCTTCTAGACAGGATGCACAGGGTGATCTTCCCCAGAAAATTCTACCAGGTCTGTCTGGTGTTCGCGGGAGTTTCCGGCTGTATGTACCTGATGCTGCACCTGCCCTTCTACCCTTCCTGGCCCCCCTTCCCCTCTCCAGCCTTTCGCCAGCCAAATCCTCAGCAGTCGCGCCCCGGAGAGGTCACGGCGGTTGCCCAGGCTGTGACCCATAAACCGGAAGTGGTGAAGACGACAGCAGCACCCCCTGCCATCCGGTGGAAGTCGGCTGCGTCGGAGTTAGTGCCCCTGGTTCGGGTCGTGGAGAAGGGCAGTGAGGAGGCTAAGCGTCTGGAGCTGAAGAGAGTTGAGGTCGGTGGGTTCGAACCCAAGCCTCGGTTTCAGACCCAGACGAGTGACCGCTGGCCTGTCTTGTGAGTAGCATGCAGTCGTCTGCTTTCTCTTCCCTCTCTTCCTTCAGTTCACACTTCTCTCTCTCTCTCTCTCTCTCTCTCTCTCTCTCTCTCTCTCTCTCTCTCTCTGTCTCTGTCTCTGTCTTTGTCTCTCTCTCTCTTGCTCTCTCGCTCTGTCTGTCTGTCTGTCTGTCTGTCTGTCTGTCTCTCTCTCTCTCTCCTCTCTCTCTCTCTCTCTCTCTCTCCCCCCCCCCCCCCCCCCCCCCCTCTGTGTGTGTGCGTCTGCTGGTCGGTCGGTCTGTTTGTCTGTGTCTGTCTGTCTCTCTCTTTATCTCCCTTCCTCACTCTCTCTCTCTCTCTTTGTCTCTGTCTCTGTCTCTCTCTCTCTCTCTCTCTCCTCTCTCTCTCTCTCCTCTCTTAAGCTGTATGCTGCTCTACGAGAAATGCGTGATTCTGTCCTTGCATGTGTTCGCGAAGAAGCTGTTCAGTCAGATTATTTCAATCGCCCACGCGGTGTCAAACAGGGATACCTGCTCAGTCCCCATCTCTTTTCCTTCTTTTTATTTGTTCTATTTTATTTTTATTTTTTGTTGTTGTTGTATTAATGAGCTTGCACTAGAAATAACGGAGGGATGGAAACATAGAATTCAGATTGCTACCGGAAGACTTCTGTTGACCTTTTTTTTTAAAATCTTGTTCGCTGATGACATTGTTCTTCTTCACGCAGCTACAGTGTTGGTTTGCAAAAACAGTTAGATGCTTTGAAAAGGGAATAGGACAAATTGCAACTGACGGCAAATGTGAACACAAAGTAATATGAGCGCTGGTGGACAGTTAGCACAGTGTGAATGATGGTTTTAGGGCAGATCGGACGGGTGAAATGTCTGACAGTTGTAAATGTAGCGTAACCTCTTGCGCATACGTAAAATCCCATCACCAAGTCTCGGAAGAGAAGGCTAGCTCGGTCTTTGGCACGGATGACTCGTAGACATTTGGTGTGCGCCGGAAGAATGAATGAGAAACAGAGTGACTGATATTCGACCGAAAGACCCACGCACGCACACACGCACGCACACACGCACGCACGCACACACACACACACACACACACACACACACACACACACACACACACACACACACACACACTCTGCTATTTCAGTATAACTATAAAAATTGATGTTTCACGTGCGTACGTGTGTGTGTGTGTGTGTGTGTGTGTGGCGTGTGCGTGCGTGCGTGCGTGCATGTGTGTGTCTGTGCGTGCGTGCGTGTGTTTGTGTGTGCGCGCGCACGCACGTGCGTATGTGTGGGTGTGTGTGCGCGTGCATTCATGCGTGCGTGTGTGTGTGTGTGTGTGTGTATGCGTGCGTGCATGTGTGCACGCACGCGCGCGTTTGTGTGTGTGTGTGTGTGTGTGTGCGCGCGCGCGCGTGCATACGCTCGTGTGGATTTCAGTTCCAAAGAGTACTTCCCAACCCGTATCCCCCCGAGCCCGTTCCACTCTGACGTCATCATCCACTGGGACTTCAACACCACCGCCTTCCTGCAGCGCCCGGATGTCCGAGGTCAGCCCCCGAAACTGATGACGTGGATGGTGAAACCGCGCTACGTACCACCGCTTCCGGAGCCCGTGCGCCTGCGCGTGTGCCCGGAAATGCCCTGTCGCATGGTGACCGACCGGGCCTTTGCCGAGAACAGCTCGGCGCTGCTATGGAACGGACAGATCATGAGGGACCCCGCCCCGCCCCCACGATCCCACCCCGACCAGGTCAGACAGACGCCTGCATCTTCACAGAAAGCTGGGGAAGTGGATTTAGAGGGTCAGGAGGAGGGGTTGAGGGGAGGCAGGCTGGTAAGGAGGAGCAGGGGGAGGGGAGGGGAGGGGGGAGACGGGAGCAAGGGGAAGGGGGAAAGCTACACAGAAAAAAAAAGAGAGACAGAAAATGATGCGGACATTTTTGACCACCTTAGATAAGTGATGGCTTTGTTCTTGAATTTATCCACCAGTTTCCTGTGATTGCATACTTTTACCTACGTTTTCATACGATCAAACAGATAGGTTGGAAGAAACGAAGTCGTAATATGTATTACCTTAAACATTTAAAGACATGATCAACACATAACCAAATGTACGAAGTTCTCTACTTTGTAGATGAAACGGTCAAAACGTTCTCTGATTGGTAGATGAAGCGGTGATGACGTTTTCCGATTGGTAGATGAAGCGGTGATCACGTTTTCTGATTGGTAGATGAAGTGGTGATGGCATTTTCTGATTGGTAGATGAAGCGATGCTGATGTTTTCTGATTGGTAGATGAAGCACTGATGGCGTTTTCTGATTGGTAGATGAAGCGGTGATGATGTTTTCTGATTGGTAGATGAAGAGGTCACAACGTTCTCTGATTGGTAGATGAAGCAGTCAAAACGTTGTCTGATTGGCAGATGAAGCGGTCAAAACACTTTTAGATTGGTAGATGAAGCGGGTGAAACGTTTTCTGATTGGCAGATGAAGCGGTCAAAACATTCTCTGATTGGTAGACGTGGGGGTCACAACGTTCCCTAACTGGTAGACGAATCCGTTAAAATGTTCTCTCTGATTGGTAGACGAAGTCGTTAAACGTTCTCTGATTGGTAAAGGAACCTGACTGGTAGTTGAAGCCGTCCTAACGTTGTCTGATTGATGAGAAAAACAGCGTTAAGGTCTGCTAAAAGTCCCCTGAGTGATGGATGAAACAACTGGGATTCGCACTCTCTCGCAAGCTGGAATGACAAGGAGAACCGAGACAAAAGAAGACAAATTGGTGATGGAGGTGTTGAGGAGGAGGAGGAGGAGGAGGAGGAGGAAGAGGAAGACAACAATGAACAGATCTTGCTCTTAATTTTTTTTTCTTTTTTTTTTTTTTTTTGATTTTGAAAGCTGATGGTGAAAATGATTTTTTTTTAATGGATCACAACTATGATGATGAAGACGAAGAGATGGTCCTGATATTGATAATCATGAAAATGCTGCTGATGAAGGTGATGATGATGATGATGATGGTGGTGATGATGGTGACGGTGATGGTGATGGTGGTGGTGGTAGTAGTGGTGGTGATGATGATGATGATGATGATGATGATGATGATGGTGATGATGATGGTGACGGTGATGATGATGATGGTGATGGTGGTGGTGGTAGTAGTGGTGGTGGTGGTGATGATGATGATGATGATGATGATGATGATGATGATGATGATGGCTACACAGGTGTTTGTGTTCCACAACAATGAGCCACAGCTAAGGTCCTGGATCCAAGTCCCCAGCTTCCGAAAGGTTGCCTGGAAATCAGCCTTTAACTGGACCATGGACAACAGGTCAGTCTCCACGCACACCACTGTTCTTTAACTGAATCATGGACAATGCAGGTCAGTCTGTTTTTGTTTTGTTTTCCATCTTTTGCGCCACTTCAGTGGCATTGCGCCCCCGCCGTTCATTCCGACCCCCGCCACTCATTCCCACCCCCGCCACTCATTCCCACCCCCGCCACTCATTCCCACCCCCGCCACCCATTCCCACCCCCGCCACTCATTCCCACCCCCACCACTCATTCCCACCCCCGCCACTCATTCCCACCCCGCCACTCATTCCCACCCCCGCCACCCATTCCCACCCCCGCCGCTCATTCCCACCCCCGCCACCCATTCCCACCCCCGCCACTCATTCCCACCCCCGCCACTCATTCCGACCCCCGCCACTCATTCCCACCCCCGCCACTCATTCCGACCCCCGCCACCTATTCCCACCCCCGCCACTCATTCCCACCCCCGCCACTCATTCCCACCACAGTCACACCCCGGCCCGGCTCGCCACAACCCCGGCACCAACAATCCACAGGGAGCAGTCAATGGCAAGCCGTCATGAGGCAACCCACCGAAGAAGAGACTGATCCACTGCCGAGTCACTTCAGCGGTGTTCAGCGGTGCCTGTTCTGATCCAACATACGCAGGACACCACCTACAAAGCCCCATACTGACAACAATAATTGCTTAGTCACGGAGCCGTCGTCAGTGAAATCTTCCTCCAGAGGGCGCCACCACGTCCGTCCAACAACAGCCGCCTTGGACTCGCCGATACCGGTGACCCCGACGGAATCAAACCAAGGCCACAGACATGGAGAGAACATCGAAACTGAGGTCACCATGAGAGCAGGGTATGAAGAGTTTGAAATTTGAGACTACGGGACAGAGCTACATTCTACGCTTACTGTCATAATAACCCAGCGTCAACCAGGCCCAAGAGATACAGACACCTGCAGTGTTAGTCAGGAAAATTGAGCAACACTCTCAGAGACGCATCCACTAAGTGGATGAAACTCGACTGTGTGGTCCCAGTCTTCCCAGCTGAGTCCGCAGCAAACTCAACTCTGGGTAGGAGCCGGTCGCGGCAGAAAAATCCTGCATGGTTCTGATGAGAATCGAACCTTTGACTCCTGTGACGCTGACCACTTCGCCCCAGTGGCTGGCGAGGAACATGTTTTTGCTTTGGGGACCATTTCGGCGGTCACTGTATATTGACTTGTGAATCTGTTGCTATTCGTAAATACTTTGAACTTGTTGCCATAGTGGTATTTTCGGTGTCCGGCGGAGTTTACTAAGAGACCAGAGGCAACTCTTACCTGCAAATCAGTCAGCCTTAACGCCCGCTGAGTGGTATAGGAACACTAATAATAAGAATACTGAGGAGGAGGACGAGAGCAATTTCTATAGCGCCCATCCTTACAACATAGGCTGCAGGGGGCTTTACAGGTTTTAACAAGTCAATATCTGAAATATACGCAGGCCACACACACACACACACACACACATACACACACACACACACACACACACACACACACACACACACACACACACACACACACACACACACACAATATGTCGCATACACAGACACATACACTGTATAACACCCTGAATAGTTCATTCGTGCACAAGCAAAGAGTGCAAGTGACAGGCAGCAATTCAGTAATAGGTCAGGTGGTAATCTGCCACCGATAGTAATAGGTCAGGTGGTAATCTGCCACCGACAATAACGCAGATAAGTTTTCAAGCGAAGACTTGGAAGTCGCGAAGGAAGGGCCATGGCCTAGTTGGAAAGGTAGCGACTTTCTGAATGTTATCGCAGAAAGAGGACGACTTGGATTCTTCTACGTCCTAGTACAGCATATTCACACATTCAGTAATGCACACAAAACTGCTGCCTTTAAAATCACATACATATATTGACAGGAACGGTATAGACGAAATGTCTTGCCGCTATGTCTGTTTCAAAGTGAGACTGACCCAAATTTTTCTTACAGAGAATATACAATAGATCCGCCACAAAACAGGGACAAACTAAATAATTACAAGACAAAACACGACGCGTTTTGACCTCTTAGGTCTTCTACAAGCAAGAAAAACAACATTCAGGACAATGAAATCGAAGAATGAGCAGTCATATATCTTCCTTTTTTCTTTTTTTTCTTTTAAGGAGTCCCCCCCCCCCTCCCCCCCCCCCCCCCCCCCCCTTACACTGAAGGTTCTGTTTTTGTTTAATACATGTTACATCAATATTTCCGCAATTCAAGCAAGGAAACATTCATTTCAACAATTCAATTTGAACGCAGGACGTATCATGCAGTAGTAATAATTTTCTAGTATGACATTGTGCTTTAGGGGTTTTCCACATTGTATAAGGTGGGGGGGGGGGGGGGGGGGGGAGTCACCTATCTTCTTGAATTCGGCGCAAGATGAGCGTTGAATCAATGTCAGGTTAGTTCTGAGAATCGTGGGTGAAAACGAATGCACTGGAACAGGAGACTAGGAGATCTTTGGTTCAAATCGCCGTACACGTCCTGTTCTTCATCGCCCCTTGGTTTCAGGTTTGACTCGGACCTGGTCAGTCTCTTCGGCTACCTGGCCCGGCGAGACCGACCGCCTGCCAGAAACTACACCGACATTCTGTCCCACAAAACCGGGCTGGCCGCCTGGATGGTCAGCATGATGAATGTTGAAAGTCGGCGCCAGGACTACGTGAAGCAGCTGCAGCAACACATGCAGGTGGACGTCTTCGGGGAGAGTGTGGCACACAAATGCCCGCGGGGCCAAGACGACAAGTGCTTGGCCATGATCAGCAAGAAGTACAAGTTTTACCTAGGCTTCGAGAACGGCTTCTGCAAAGACTACGTCTCGGAGAAGTTCTTCAAGTACTTCAGCTCGGATGTCGTGGTAGTGGCCAGGGGAAGTAATGAGTACAAGGTATGGGACATGTTCACGTTGTTGTTATTGTTGTTGTTGTCATCACTATTATTATTGCTATCATTATTACTACTACTACTACTATCATTATCATTATTGTTATTATCATTATACCATTAGCATAATCGTTATTAGCATTATTATAATTGTTATTGTTGTTGTTGTTATTATTGTTGTTGTTATTATCATTATCATCATTATCATTAATATTATTATCATTATTGTTGTTGTTCTTGTTCTTGCTGTTATTGTTGTTGTGGTGAGGGTTGCTGCTGTTGTTGCTGTCGTTGTTGTTGTTCTTGTTGTTGTTATTGTTACTATTCTTCTTCATCGTCTTTTTGTTATTATTATCAACATCATTATCATCGTCATTATCAGCAGCAGCAGCATTGTAATCATTATTCTTATAATTATTGTCATTGTTGTTGTTGTTATCATTATCACTGTCATTATTGATATTATTGTTTGTGTTCTTGTTGGTCTTGTTGTTGCTGTTGCTACTGCTGCTGATACTTTTGTTATCAGCAGCAGCAGCAGCGTTGTTATCAATACTATTGTTATCAGCCTCTTCCTTGTTGTTGTCGTTCTTGTTCTTGTTATTGTTGCTGTTACTATAATTACTATTATTTGTTTCTCATCAACATTGTTACCGTCTTTACTGTCGTTGTTGTTGTTGTTAATGTTGTTGTTGACGATGATGTTGTTTTAGTTGTTGTTGTTTTGTTGTTATTGCATGAATATTGTGATTGTCATATTAGAATGTTATTTTCACGGTCTTCTTCTTCGTTTACTTCCTTTCCTTCTTTTACTAGTATCATCATCATCATTATCATCATCATCGTCGTCGTCGTCGTCATCGTCATCACCATCATTAGACTGCTTATGTATGGGGCAGGACATTTTGTTTGGTGGTGGTGGTGGTGTGTGTGGTGTGTATGTGTTTGTGTGTGTGTGGGGGGGGGGGGGGTAACTTAGGGAGTAGAATGGAGGGTTGGGGTAACTTAGGGAGTAGAATGGAGGAATG
>CM031621.1:47871217-47876217 GCA_018398815.1 Conus ventricosus | reverse complement strand
CCTACTTTTCATTACTAGTGAAGGCTGTTGTGCCTGTATTCTAACGCCCTACTTTTCATTGCTAATGAAGGCTGTTGTACCTGTATTCTAACGCCCTACTTTTCATTACTAGTGAAGGCTGTTGTACCTGTATTCTAACGCCCTACTTTTCATTCCCTTTACTTCCTGCTCTTCCGGTCTTTTCATCTGTTGTCAACATTTGGTAAAGTTACTGTTTCGTTGACGAAACAAAAATTGTTACCATATCACCCCCCCCCCCCCCCCCCCCCCCCCCCCCCCCGCCCCCGCTCCTCCTACTTTGTGCAGAATATTGGGTTGTCAAGTAGTGGAGTGCAAAATATTACGTGGTCATTCAGTGGTGTGCAAATATTGCTTGGTCAGTAAGTGGCGTGCAAAATAGTGCTTGGTCAATCAATGGTGTGCAGACTATTGCTTGTTCAGTCAGTGGTGTGCAGACTATTATTGCTTGGTCAATCCGTGTTGTGCAAAATAGTGCTTGGCCAATCAGTGGTGTGCAAAATATTGCTGGGCCAATCAGTGGTGAGCAACATATTGCTAGGCCAATCAGTGGTGTGCAAAATATTGCTGGGCCAATCAGTGGTGAGCAACATATTGCTAGGCCAATCAGTGGTGTGCAAAATATTGCTAGGCCAATTAGTGGTGTGCAAAATATTGCTAGGCCAATCGGTGGTGTGCAAAATATTGCTAGGCCAATCAGTGGTGTGCAAAATATTGCTGGGCCAATCAGTGGTGTCCAAAATAGTGCTGGGCCAATCGGTGGTGTCCAAAATAGTGCTTGTTGTTGTTGTCGTCGTTGGTGTTGGTATTGTTGTTGTTGTTGTCGTCGTTGGTGTTGTTGTTGTTTTTGCCTTTTACTACCTGCTTTAGGATCCCGTTAGCGGCCGGGTTTTTTTTTTTAAACCTTGGTGGAAAGAATACCACAGAATGATATGTAGTTCATCTCTATTGGATGCCAAGGTCAACTGCCACGCCGCAAGCAGCCCGGCTCCACTGATGAGTGGGATCCAGCAAACGAAAGGAGGCTGTGGGCAGGCGATGTCACTAGTCCTGTTATCCAGACGGACTTGGATGGTTCCCCGTGATCAGCTAGTTCAGGATTTCATGCTGTGGATTGTAACGCCCCCAGGTTTGTTCATGGCCATCGTCTTCTCCCATCCATTGTAACGCCCCCTGGTTTGTTCATGGCCATCGTCTTCTCCCATCCATTGTAACGCCCCCTGGTTTGTTCATGGCCATCGTCTTCTCCCATCCATTGTAACGCCCCCTGGTTTGTTCATGGCCATCGTCTTCTCCCATCCATTGTAACGCCCCCTGGTTTGTTCATGCCCATTGTCTTCTCCCATCCATTGTAACGCCCCCTGGTTCATGCCCATCGTCTTCTCCCATCCATTGTAACGCCCCCTGGTTCATGGCCATCGTCTTCTCCCATCCATTGTAACGCCCCCTGGTTTGTTCATGGCCATCGTCTTCTCCCATCCATTCATGCCACCACCACCACCACCTCTTTTTCCATTGTTTTCAATGCCTTTACAGATAGATAGATACATATGTGTGTACACACACACACACACACACACAACACACACACACACACACACACACACACACACATGTGTATATACCTTACCTGCTGGCACTCGGGGAGGATGTCATTTGCTAAAGAAAACAAATAAAGCCAGAATGTTCATTTACAGCCACGACAGCTTGTTGTTCTTGTGCTTTTTTCTTTTGGATATATATACAAATAGATCTGTCTTTGAAGGAGAGTTCGATGGTTCCCTCAGGCAGCTAGTGAAGGGTTTCTCATATTTATAATATATTCCCCCCATTTTTTTTTTTTAATTCAAATCTTTGTCAAGTCATTGCTGTAATGACTGAAGAATTGTTAACTTGTACTTGTTTTCTCCCTCTGTTTAATTGTTCAGCAGTATATATATATACATAGATAGATAGGTAGATATATGGACAGATAGATAGATATGTGAGAGAGTGTGTGTGTGTGTTATACGCAGAACTCTTTTTAGTAGCATGCAATGTGAAGTGGGTTTTGTTCATGTTAAACATTTGTGGCTTCATAGTCCAACTTTAATTTTCTTACATATCTTGAACTCTGATCAGATGTTGGGTTTTTTTTTCGGCTTTCATTATCAGTGTGCTTTCGTTGCCATTAATATACATTCTTAAATCATGATGCCCAGAGATACAGATCATATTTGTCTGCCTGTTGTTATTGTGTTGTTGTTTTTTATTCCAAAATATGTATTATTCGTGTATCTGGTACAAGCCTTTATTATTGATGTTATGTTTTGTGGTTTAAAAAGAAAAAGACGCTCAGAGAACATTGTATATGCATTTGAAATGTTGGTGCTGTGCAGCTTTGTGAACTGAAATGCCACTGTGAAAAATATAAACCTGTATGCAAGTGAGAGTAAACATTTCAAGTCATTATTCTTAACAATCTTCACATTCTTATTGTTCTTCAGTGGTTGAGTCATTATTCGTAACATCTTGACATTATTCTTAACATTATTCTTAACACGCTTAACATTTTTCTTAACATGCTTAACATTATTCTCAACAAGGGTTTCAAATCTGCTTTCAAAACCGACAATCTACAGTATCGCAAAATGATATCAGAATACTGTGAGAATGGTTTTCGAGGGGAAACAACAATGGCTGATTTTAAACTTACACAGAAATGCGATTGTTTTGAGTATTGTTGACAGACGGGTATTTTGCGCCAACATCACGTCGAAGCGGCTTGGCATGGTGGCCAGCAGTGAAGTACGAGTACCTTTGGTACTCCACTTAGGACAAACTCCAACTTTCAAACTGTCGACACTGCAAAAAAAAAAAAAAGGGGGGGGGGGGGTAAGGAAAATAGAGTAATTAGCCTTATTAACTTGAGTTGACCAACTGGACGACCGGGGACAGTACTGGCTGGACAAAGGTCCTCCCTGTCCACACACATGGTTGAAGAGTTGCCGCCATTAATTTGATGAATGGCCACTGTCGGGTAAATCAACCTGGATTTGTTTCAAGAAAGCTAAAACGGCGGTGAGTTCTGAGAGTACTCGGAGCGACAGTACGAACAAGTCTGCCGACTTGCTGTTGTTCTTGGCAACCTCTCTCTCTCTCTCTCTCTCTCTCTCTCTCTCTCTCTCTCTCTCTCTCTCTCTCTCTCTCACTCATACACACACACACACACACACACACACACACACACACACACGCTGACAGGTGTTGAAAATTTCGCGTACTAAAGCCTCTTTTTAAATAACGCTGACAATCAAGTCTTTCCTCCTATTCTTGTTGTAGTTGTTGTTGCTGTTGTTATTTATGCCATTCACAGTTCGGGAAATTTGAATTCAACAGTTACAAAAAATGAACATAATTTGTATCTGGACTGGCACAGCCTTTCAATCTGACACAGTTAGAACTGAAAATAGCTCGCCTGGTTTGTGGGTTGAAGTTCAGACCTCGGTCTAGTTTGAACTTCACTCTCAGCTGCCGTCGTGCGAAACGCTGAATGCTGTCAAAAAGATTCCCCAGCATGCTAGGACGACTCAGTCTTGAGCTGGGCACAGGGGAAACTACTCCTGTATTATATAACAAGTTAGCTTGCGTTGTCGGCAGTGACGGGCCATTCGAGGGTATGTTTATCCCTTTCCGCTATTGATACTGAAATTTATCATTGTGCTTTGAGAAGACAGTTGCTATCGTGATGCTCTGTAGTATATGCTGTTGTACTTTGAAAAGGGTCGCTTGTAAACAATGATAATTGTTATCGTGATATACTTTGATTTGTGTTATTACACTTTGAAAAGGGTTGCTCGTAGAAATGATCATCATTATTGTAATGTACTTTGATTTAAGCTGTTAACTCTTTGGAATAGGTTGCTGATAGAAATGATGATTATTGCTGTACAATAGTCTGACTTATGCTGACCTATGCTGATACACTTTGAAAAGGGTCGCTGATAGAAATGACAATTACCATTGTCATATACTTTGATTCATACTATTACACGTAGAGAAGGGTTGCTCGCCAAAGTGACAGGTATTATTGTAATATACTGTGATTAACGCTGTTAGTCAGAGATGGGTCGCCTGTAATAGAAAACACAATGAGAGTTGTGATATACTCTAGGGGCCGGTATAGCTCTGTGGTAGAGCGCCGGACTCGCAATCATGATGATCCTGGGGTTGCTGGTTCGAATCTCCGCCGTGCCGTTTCGGTACAGGTGGGATTTTTTCCTCGGAGGTAACATTGGTTCTGACTCCATTTCCTATGCAGTCCTTCGAATGAGACTATAAACCGAGGTTCCGTGTATGAACGCACGCATTGCATCTTGCACACAAAATCCTATCGCCCACTTTCGGAAGAGAAGGCCAGTTTGGCCGTTGGTGTGGATGACACGTTACACATAGCATGCACCCTGCCTGAGAAATGGAAATAATGAAGAAGAGATTGAACAATATTGAATGGATGACACGGGAAACGACTGAATGAAGCTCCAGCTGGCAGCTCTTCAGTTGGCACTGCCCAGGTGGGCAGCCCGTTGTGTAAACGAATGTAGATTCTAAAGCGCTTAGAGCTTGATGTCGAGCCGAGGGTAGGCGCTATATTAGTATTCGTAATAATAATGATAATAATAATAATGATGATAATAGTAGTTCCATGCTATTAAACTTCCAGATGGGTTTTGGATAGAAATGACTGTTAGTATGGTCTGTTGTAGGGGTCGCCTTTAGAAATGCAGTGACGTGCCCACAGCTCACGCACATCTCTGGGGTTGTTTTGAATAGTTTTCCCTGTGATTAAAACATATCACTGAGAAACCATACAGGCGCCTTGTGTGTGTACGTGTGTGTGTTAGCGTGTGTGTGTGTGTGTGTGTGTGTGTGTGTGTGTGTGTGTGTTAGTGTATGTGTGTGTGTGTGTGTGTGTGTGTGTGTGTATGGTTAGTGTTTGTGTG
>CM031621.1:47863717-47868717 GCA_018398815.1 Conus ventricosus | reverse complement strand
TACACACACACACACACACACACACACACACACACACACACACACACACACACAGCGAGAAACAGTTGTGACAGGCATTATGAAAAAAAAACACATTAAAAACCTCTGCCCATTTTAACACGAGAATAATTGAGCGGCCATGCTCAGAATATCGGTAATGGCAACCAAAATAATGTCATACAATTCTTATTAAAATGACACATCATCCGCGTAGCCTGTCAAAATATTCGCAGCGCCCAATGATAAAACCGAACTGTCTAAAACGCCATTCACAACAATTACGTCATCAGCACTCCTAGAGACAAGAGACAAACGCTGGAACGTTTTTTAGTGACACTGTCAGGGCCCTGGGACTGACTGGACGGGAAGAAATCCAAACACTAGCCACTCCCTGGTGACCTTGACCCGCATAACTCACTTGGTTACGGGTCGTTTGCCACGTGCACGTAGCACAAACAATGCTCATGAAGACAAACGGAAGTTGAAGCTTTTCCGTGATGTCCGTCCTCGGCAGGAGGAAACTGATAACCCGGATGGGAAAAATAAAAATGAATAGGGTTTCGTCCTTTTTTTGTTTTTGTTTTTTGCAGGCGTGCATTCGACTGATGTTTTAGATGTGAAACTATTGCGCATTTTCTTTCTGGAGTTTTTTGCTGTTGTTTTTTAACTCCACGTATCCCACACAAAATCAAGCGCTAATTACATTTTTTTTTTTTTTGCAAAATGCTTTGAAACCAAGTAATTTAGCGTCTATTTACTGGCTGACTGGGTCGATTAGTGCCACAACAAACGATCCGTACTGTCCTACAGAAGTCTGTTTCCCACCAACAGACAAGAATGACACCGGCGTTGAAAGGACGACCCTTTGTGAGTGTCACGTTGTCAGTCACCTTGGCCATCCACCACTGTGATGTTCCCAAGATGCAGATGCAGGGAGGGCAATGACACGGGTCAAGGGTCAGTCATGCGACAGGGACTTCAAACGTAGAGGTCAGACTCCCCCCCTACAGCCGATGTCGTGAATAGAGTCAACTGTTACAGGTACCATGTGTAACCTTCAACCGTTGGATTCAGATTATGAATCAATGTGTAGTGGTGTCCACCCCTCTTTGGCATCTATTATACTGGAACACATGTATATTCACATATATGCAAACACACATGCACACGCACACACACACACACACACACACACACACACGCACGCACGCACGCACGCACGCACGCACGCACGCACGCACGCACGCACGCACGCACGCACGCACGCACGCACGCACACACGCACGCACGCACGCACGCACGCACGCACGCACGCACGCACGCACGCACGCACGCACGCACGCACACACACACACACACACACACACACACACACACACACACATACAGTGGCGCGCACGCACACATGGGTCCGTGCTCACCCAAGCACACATGAGCCCGTGCTCACATACCCATGCAAATACACACACACACACACACACACACACACACACACACACACGTGTAAACTCACCACACACACACATACAATGAGAACAATAGCACAACCAGTGTTAGGCAGGTACCCGAGGTCTGACCAGTGCGCTGGCTAATGCCCAGGTCACCATCTGCCAAGTCGTAACCACGAGACCCTCCTCTTAAACTCTCTCTTCTTAGTCATCAATTCATTGATCCATCAGCTGTATATCGTGAGCAGTATGGTCTCGAAATTTTGCAGATGTGGTGCAGCGTATATGGACTAGTCCGCACGCAGTGACACTTTCTTGATGAAACAGAAACTGAAGCTCTTTCACTGGAAGGACCTTCTGGGGTGGCCTCAGTGACCACCTGCAGGACGTCCAGGGGCTGTGGGGGGGGGGGGGGGGCAGTGACCACTGGCACCAGGACACAGGATCCAACTGACCTGCCGTTTGTGGCCACATTGGAATGAAGTACACCTGTGACAACGAACCGACCACAATTCTTCCAGACAGTGACAGAAAGCCGCTCACTTGTTGCGGCTGTCTTGAAGAAGATGTCGCCGGTTCGAAAGCCCTTTTACAAAGCTTTTCTTCAGAAAGTCATTGAATATATCTCACTTGTTTCGGCTCTGATGAAAGATCTGTAGTCTAGTCTAGACATTTACCACCCTTTAAAGGTTTATTGCAGCTTGGATGATACAGTTGCTGCCTTGACAAAAGACATTTACAATGACATCCCCCAACCCCATCCCACCCCCAAAAAGGATGTTCCACGTCTTGTCCATATACCATGTACCTGGAACATCTACACAGCAACAACAACGGGAGAAAGGACAAACACACATTCACATATGTTCCAGACTGGCACAGCCTTTTCCATCTTGAATATAGTCCAACACACACACATTCACATATGTTCCAGACTGGCACAGCCTTTTCCATCTTGAATATAGTCCAACACACACACATTCCCATATGTTCCAGACTGGCACGGCCTTTTCCATCTGGAATATAGTCCAACACACACACATTCCCATATGTTCCAGACTGGCACGGCCTTTTCCATCTGGAATATAGTCCAACACACACACATTCCCATATGTTCCAGACTGGCACGGCCTTTTCCATCTGGAATATAGTCCAACACACACACATTCCCATATGTTCCAGACTGGCACGGCCTTTTCCATCTGGAATATAGTCCAACACACACACATTCCCATATGTTCCAGACTGGCACGGCCTTTTCCATCTGGAATATAGTCCAACACACACACATTCCCATATGTTCCAGACTGGCACGGCCTTTTCCATCTGGAATATAGTCCAACACACACACATTCCCATATGTTCCAGACTGGAACGGCCTTTTCCATCTGGAATATAGTCCAACACACACACATTCCCATATGTTCCAGACTGGCACGGCCTTTTCTATCTGGAATATAGTCCAACACACACACATTCCCATATGTTCCAGACTGGCACCGCCTTTTCCATCTGGAATATAGTCCAACACACACACATTCCCATATGTTCCAGACTGGCACCGCCTTTTCCATCTGGAATATAGTCCAACACACACACATTCACATATGTTCCAGACTGGCACCGCCTTTTCCATCTGGAATATAGTCCAACACACACACATTCCCATATGTTCCAGACTGGCACCGCCTTTTCCATCTGGAATATAGTCCAACACACACACATTCCCATATGTTCCAGACTGGCACCGTCTTTTCCATCTGGAATATAGTCCAACACACACACATTCCCATATGTTCCAGACTGGCACGGCCTTTTCCATCTGGAATATAGTCCAACACACACACATTCCCATATGTTCCAGACTGGCACGGCCTTTTCCATCTGGAATATAGTCCAACACACACACATTCCCATATGTTCCAGACTGGCACGGCCTTTTCCATCTGGAATATAGTCCAACACACACACATTCCCATATGTTCCAGACTGGCACGGCCTTTTCCATCTGGAATATAGTCCAACACACACACATTCCCATATGTTCCAGACTGGCACGGCCTTTCCCATCTGGAATATAGTCCAACAAACACACGGACGAACAGAAACACACACAGATAACCTCAGTTTGACTGGTATGAAAGGGAATCCTATATGAGACAGAGAATAGTAGTAAATAAAAAAAAAAATAACGAACAAGTAAGACAACGCATTCTCCTCCATGATGAACCCCCCTCCTCCCCCCTCCCCCTCCCTCTCCTCCCATCCATACACACACATGTGTACATTCACTACACATATACATACAATGATAAAAATGGCACAACCAATGTTAGGTAGTACTCAAGGTCTGACCAGCGCGTTGGGCTAATGTGAAGGTCAGACATCTTCTAAGTCGCAGCCACGAGACTCTTCTTAAATTCTCTCATCTTAGTTATTAATTCAATTATCCGTCAGCTTTAAATCATGCGCAGTGTGGTCTCAAAACTTAGCAGATGTGATGTAGCGTATATGGACTAGTGCGCACACAGTGACGCCCCCTTGATGAAACTAAAACATAAACGGGGAGATGTTAGAACATAGTTCACATGCCGTGCCGCTGAGAAAACATCTGTAGACGTCATCACATAGATGTACCAACCTTTTGAATGATGTTAGAAAGAGTTCGGGTTTTTTGTTTGTTTGTTTTTTGTTGTTGTTGTTGTTGTTTTGCTCTAATGAGATATCTGTCCTTTGACTTTTGTTCTCTCTTTTTATATCTTTCATTTGCTTTCATTGATTTTGTAATGGTGGTGGGGTCTTTGTTATTGGTGCTGTTGTTTCTATGTTGGACGTTTTCTCATTTCTCTCAGTAGCATGGTCCCTGAACGAGGCAAGGACTGGATGAAAATAAATCATGTGCATGCTTAGCTTCCATCTTCGATAAATAAAGAATTTTGTCTTGGCTGTTTTTTTTTTTTTTTAAAAAGAAAAAAGATTTCATTCTGCGTAAGGAATATCAAATTTATTGTCCTGTGACTTTAACATCACAAAGTTTGGTTGGGTCATTCGGGGCAAAAAATCAAAGGAAAACATTGCTTCGTCTGTTTAAACACGAACCTTGAAAGAAGATCACTGACTAAATCTCTAGGCGGAAAGTTCTGTAGGGTTTTTTTTGTTGTTTTTTGTTGTTGTTGTTGTTGTTTTCTCTCCTCTTCTCGTTTATTCCGTTACGGCGTGTCATAGTTCTTAACTTGTTGTGACAAGTGTACTGACGCAGGCGAAGAAGAGAGAGAGAGAGAGAGAGAGAGAGAGAGAGAGAGAGAGCAAAGTTCTGGGCGAACAGGCTCCATGCAGGGCACGTTCAAGTGGGCCCCGGATGTGCCTCGTTTCCATGTGAGCGCGTGCCACTTGACCGCCATCATTGTTACCGTTCCTGATCACGCCACAGTCCTGTGACACAAACACAGAGAACGTAGAGAGAGTGCTGGTGGGGTGGGTGTAGAGATGAGGGGAGCTAGCGGAAGGAGGGAAGAAGCAGGGGAAGGGGAGGGGGGGGGGGGGGGGGGGCTC
>CM031621.1:47841217-47846217 GCA_018398815.1 Conus ventricosus | reverse complement strand
TCATGATTTTCTCGCATGCTTTTTAACTACAAGTTTAATTGTCGGCTTAAAAGAGAAGGGGGAAGTGCTCAACGTCAACGGTTTGAAACTATTTTGATGAATTCATTTTTGCAGTCAACAGAATGGCGATGATTGGGAAGGGCTTACCTCCTGCTGTCACAGGCAAGTAACTGATGAAACAGGATGTGGCTGTTGTGTCGTTGTCGCTATTCTTGGTGGTGATGACGGTGATGCTGCTGGGATTATGTTGCTGGTGTTGGTGTTGGTGTTGATGCTGTTGCTGTTGCTGCTGCTGCTACTGCAGCCGCTCTTGCTGCGGTTGCTGCTGCCGCGGCTGCTGTTGTTGTTGTTGATGATGATGATGATGATGATGATGATGATGATGATGCTGTTTCCATGAAAGTACACGAAGTGCCGTTATAATATGTGGTATTAATCTAAGGGAAATTGAATTAGCAAGAACATTGATCATAGATCAGACCTTATCCTTATTATAAGGGTCGGGCTTTTGATTTGTTTAGATTTGTTTTATCATTCTTTTTTATCGACAGCCTTCGTGAATGGTCTAGAAACTGCATTGCAGTGAGTATTCATTCCGTTCTCAATGCTTGGTTCATCGTTACAGTCAGCTACAAATCTATCATCCTTCCGCTTATAGCGGACAGATTCTAAAGTAAAAATATTCTCCAAATCGAAACTGTAAGCGAATATTAGACACCTAACAGCTTAAATGCATTCTGTAGTTCTAGCCTTAAAAAAACATAGCTTTTAGTAGGGAAATGTTTTCTACTCAAGTGTGCAAAATGTTTGCTGGAACGTACAGTTCACTCTTCTTTCTGTAATATGATAAATATATGAATAGAATCAACAGAGTTTAGAAATAAATGAAGTAATAAAAGGTTGTTCAATGAACGTATAAATGGTTGGTTGATAACATCAACAACAACAAAAATAGAGAAAAAAATATGGAAAGGTAGAAACAGGAACTGAATGTCTAATCAATGGAGTTTAGAAATAAATAAATCAATGAAAGTTTATTCAATGAAACTATATATGGGAGATTTAAAAAAAAAACAAGATAGAGAAAGAGATATGGAAAGAAAGAAACAGGGGAAAAAAGTGATCATCAAAACACCGATAAGTCAGTGTACTGTTTCAGTTTCTTCCTTTGTTGCAGGGATTCTGATCTTCTCAGTTTTGAATCCAGTGGTAACACAGCAGGGTGAATACACAGTTTTCCTTTTCTGTCTTATTTCCCTTTTTTTCTTCTTTTTTTTTTTAAATTGGTTCATTGATTTTTTTAACTGAATATATCTTCCATTTACGAATGCATGAATTCTGTGTGTGTGTGTGTGCGTGTGTGTGTGTGTGTGTGTGTGTGTGTGTGTGTGTGTGTGTGTGTGTGTGTGTGTGTGTTGTTTTGCTTGGTTTTTGTTTTTGTTTTTTGCTTCAAATTAACAATTTTCGAATCTTACATTTATCATACTCATCATCATCTCGAATAATGAGAATTATGTCTCAATTCAGTTGATGTCCTTAATAACAAAAAGGCGCCTGTAGAAAAGACACATGCTTTTTTCAACCGGCTCCGTCATTTAGTGAGAGAGAGAGAGAGAGAGAGAGAGGAGAGAGAGAGGAGGAGAGAGAGGAGAGAGAGAGAGAGAGAGAGAGAGAGAGGGGGGAATGAGGAAGAGACAGAGGGGGAGGAGGGAGGAGAGAGAGAGAGAGTGACAGTCAAAAAAAGACAGACAGAGAGAGACAGAGACAGACAGAGACAACGACAAAGAGAGACAGAGACAGCGACAGCGAGAGAGAGAGAGAGAGAGAGAGAGAGAGAGAGAGAGAGAGAGGAGAGAGAAGGAGAGAGAGAGAGAGAGAGAGACAATCAGACAGGCAGACAGACAGACAAATAGACAGCGACAGAGAGAGATAGAGTGAGACAGAGACAGCGACAGAGAGAATAAGAGAAAGAGACAGACAGGCAGAAAAACAGACAGACAGACAGACAGGGACAGAGACAGACAGACAGAGAAGAAGAAGAAGAAGAAGAAGAAGAAGAAGAAGAAGAAGAAGAAGAAGGAGGAGGAGGAGGAGGAGGTGAAGAAGATGAAGAAGAAGAAGAAGAAGAAGGAGGAGGAGGAGGAGGCGGGGGAGGTGAAGAAGAAGAAGAAGAAGAAGAAGAAGAAGAAGAAGAAGAAGAAGAAGGAGGAGGAGGAGGAGGAGGAGGCGGGGGAGGAGGAGGAGCAGGAGAAGAAGAAGAAGAAACGGGGGTGGGCTCCGGTGGGAGAATTGAAGGATGGAGGAGGGGTTGGCATGATGGGGAAGAGGGAGAGAAAGGGGAGGAAGGAGGCATCATCAGGGACCTAAATTTGAAGCAGCGCAGTTTGAACAAAACAATTACCTAGATGATAATAATAATAACAATAATGATAATGATAATAATAATAATAATAATAATAATAATAATAATAATAATAATAATATAATGATGATGATGATGATGATAATAATGATAATAATAATAATAATAATAATAATAATAATAATAATAATAATGATAATAATATCAATAATAATGATGATAAAACAGAGAGAGAGAGAGAGAGAGAGAGAGAGAGAGAGAGAGAGAGAGAGAGAGAGAGAGAGAGAACAAACATTACGCAGGTGAAGGAGAAGAACAGAAATAGGTAAAAGGTGCAAAATATTGGACATCATATGAAAAAAAAAATTGTAGGTGTTTTTTTTTTTTTTTTTTAAGTACGTAGATGAAAGACAACATGTAACCGCCTTAAACTGAAAGCAAAGTGATGCGAACAGAAATCCGTGACTTAACAATGACGTAATTTCCGGGTAAGGTGTCACTTCCGGTGGTGTTCTTCTGTCGGCCAGGTTGCCCAGAGTACCCTCCCTGTTTCAGTGTTCCGCGTCGTGTGGTCTTCTTTTACCCCAACTGGAAAGACTGTTCCACGTGAGTTCTTCTTCTTCGTCTTCTCCTCCTCCTCCTCCTCCTCCTCCTCTTCCTCTTCTTTTTCTTTTTCTTCTTCTTCCCCTTCTTCTTCTTCTTCTTCTTCTTCTTCTTCTTCTTCTTCTCCTCCTTCCTCTTCTTCAACTTCTTTTCTTCTTCTTCTTCTTCTTCTTCTTCTTCTTCTTCTTCTAGCTTTATTCGTGTGTTTATGATCGGCTTTTTCCTTTAGTCATTTTCTCTTTCTTTCTTCCAGTTGTTCTCTCTCTCTCTCTCTCTCTCTCTCTCTCTCTCTCTCTCTCTCTCCTCTCTCTCTCTCTCTCTCTCTCTCTAATTTGGACTTACTGACATGTCATCAATTCAAGTGTATAATGTGATTGTTCTACGTACATTTTCTGCTCAATTTGGTTCATGCTCCTATTGCATGGTACTACATACGTTTGGTGAATGTCACTATTGTTAATATCGGCATAACAGTTCTTATCTTTATTGATGTTAGAGTTGTTGTCCATGATCACACGCCTTTAGATGGGTATTAGGCCTTTAAAATCCTCGTCCGTCTGTCTGCCTGTCTGTCTGTCTGTCTGTCTCTCTCCCTCCCTCTCTCTCTCTCTCTCTCTCTCTCTCTCTCTCTCTCTCTTTCTCTGTGTGTGTGTGTGTGTGTGTGTGTGTGTGTGTGTGTGTGTTTCTGCTTCTCTATCTGTTTTTTTTTCTGTACTGGCATAGATATACTGTTTGAGGGAGGGAAGAAGACGTGAGGAAGGGAGAGACAGAGAAAAAAGGGAAGGGTAAAAGAGAGAGAGAGGGGGGGGGAGGATATAAATATTATATTTATGGCAGTGGCAGTCGTTGCGTAAGTGTGTGTGTGTGTGTGTGTGTGTGTGTGTGTGTGTGTGTGTGTGTGTGTGTGTGTGTGTGTTACTCTCTCTCTCTCTCTCTCTCTCTCTCTCTCTCTCTCTCTCTCTCTCTCTCTCTGAGGGAGGCTGAGTGTGTGTGTGTGTGTCTATCTGTCTGTCTGTCTGTGTCTGTCTGTCTCTGTCTGTCTCTGCCTGTGTGCCTGTCTGTCTGACTGTCAGTCTGTGCCTGCGTGTGTCAGGTACTGGAGATGCTCGAACCACATAGCCAGTACGCTGTCTTGTCCACCGGGCCAAACGTTCGACTTCCTGTACTTCAAGTGCAGGCCACGCCCTGAACGACAGGTGTTCCTGGCCAACACCGTGTGGTCCTGTGAGCTCTTTCTGCAGGGACAGAACGCCACCAGACAGCCTCCCTCTCCACGTGCAAGCAGCCCCAACGAGGTCCTCTGAGCCATTCTTCTTTTGCACGTGGATACCGGACCAATGTCTTCATAGGAGACGTGCTTCCTATGTACGTGCTTGCAGACTCAGTGAGATTTTCTGAATCGTTCTTCATTGGCTCGTGAATACAGGCTCTTTGTGTGTTCATGAGACGTTCTTCCTGAGTATGAACATGCAGACGCAGAGAGGTTCTCTTGTGTTATTCTTCCTTGGCATACTGCACGCAGACACAGTGAGATAGATAAAGGCAGTTCCTCTCAGCACGTGCACACAGGTTCAGTGTGGGTCCTGTGAGAGATTCTCAATGGTCGTCATCTGAGGACTGAAGACATTCTTCATTTGATCATCTAGCAGATTCTTCATTATGATCCTCTAAGACATTCCTCATTATGATCCTCTAAGAGATTCTTCATTGTGATCCTCTAAAACAAATTCTACATTGTGGCTCTCTAGCACATTTTTCCTAGCGTGTAGGAAGAGACCCGATGAGATCTCCTAAAGCATTGTTCATTGCCATGTGTACACGACCCCATCCCTGAGATGCGAACAAACAATCTTTTTTCAGCACTTGCAAATAGACAAAATAAGATCTGAGACATTCTTTCTTGCCACACACACACACAGACCCTGTGGGAGTTTCAAGAATTCCTCCACGGCACGTGCACAAAGAACCCACATGATCTTTCAGACATTCTTCCATGGCACGTGCACACAGACCCCACGTGATCCTCTTTACATTC
>CM031621.1:47826217-47831217 GCA_018398815.1 Conus ventricosus | reverse complement strand
ATACTCCACCATGACGATCTTGCAAAATTATATCGTAATCTATGCCCATGTTTTGCAATGAATACACAAACACAATAACAGCACCCGTAATCGGCCCCCATATGAAGCATATGGTATAAACTTAAATCATTATTCGTCTTTATGGACATTTCTTAACCACCATACTGTGTATACAAGCCCCTTGAGGATTCTCGCGTCAGTTTGAAGTCTGTGAATTTTGAAAGAGACACATCCTGAGTGACAGACGAGAAGAAAGGAGGAGAAAGGGGAGGCGATGCAGAATGTACATAGTGATGTTTGCTCCCAACGTCTGTCCTCCAAAAGAAGAGCAAACATCATCACACACCTGGCCATCTGTTCCGCCGTCTGTCAACACTTCCCGTTTGCCCACCGCTTTGGACCCCAGTCAAAGATTGGAACCCCCAGACTCTAAGCCCTTCTTTGCACAAAGTTTAGCATACCACGGGGCCCCGGGTCACTGGGCCAACGATCTAGAGGCTGCCAGGAGACTAGCATCCGTGAGAGTGGTGGGAGAGAAGGAAAGAAGGAAACGAATGAAAGGAAAAACAGCTGGCGGTTTTCGTTCGGGACGTAACTGTGTTTATGACAACCATGGGAAGTAACTGTGTTTGGATTGTGGTCCTTCTTGGTAAGTAAGATCTGTGGAGTTTTTGTTCCCCCCCCCCCCCTCAGTGTGTGTGTGTGTGTGTGTGTGTGTGTGTGTGTGTGTGTGTGTGTGTGTGTGTGTGTGTGTGTGTGTGTAATGTATTACAACTGAGCATTATTCATCACGTAATCCAATAATAGAAGAACGAACTGTTGTTGCAGCCATTCTTTGAAATAATACGAAGTCGCTCATGTTGGCTCGAAATGAATTTGTGTAAAACAGTTTTCAGTTGTTACTAGTGTATTTGGATGTTTATTCTATGCTGCTTTGGCTTGAGACAATGTACCTAAAGAATACAATGCAACAGATCCAAACAAAATTACAAACCTCACATCGTAATTATGTGTGAGTAAATTACGTATCAGCATTATCAACAACAGACTTGCAGATATTTTTTTTTTCAGAGTGAATAAAATATCTGTTCAGAATTCCAGTTGGGTCTGAAATCGTTGAACCATGGCTGGGTATTAAACTCGCTTGTCCATCTTTCCTGGCTCTCTATTTTAAAACTATATCATGATTTTATTGACTATTGCGAGGCGTTTGATTCTTCGCGGCTTTGTGCTTTGTTGTTCTGATACGCAATGAATTTCTTATAACATACATTTCAACATTCATTCGGTCATGCCTTTTTACCCCGTTATTACGGTGACTGTATTCTTCACGAATTTCAGGAGTGTATGTCAAGGCTGAAAACTATTACCACTTTTATTTGCATTACACTAGAATCACTGTGAAACGTGCTGTGGAGAATGGATGCTCCCCTTTGAATATCATACTGAATCTGAACAAATAATTTCTGAGAGATTTCGTTGTATTGTTTGCCTTTAGATGTTTTTAGAAGCTCGACCATGTCAAATGATTTTGTCGAGATTGACAATGAGAGTCCATTCACTCAGATACCAAAGTGTTTTTAAAGCAAAGATAAGAAAACAAAACTACATTTTCATCATGAAAATAATGGCATTGACTGGATCGGTTCTTTCAAGTATTTCGATCTGGAATTCAGGTGGAAATAAAGTTTTGACAGGTTAACAGAAAAAGGCGTGCTTTGATAGAAACTAAAATTCCATGTTTTATTCATTAAAAGATAAAATGTAATAGAATGTTTTCTTTGTGATAGTTTGAGGTTGATTTGATAAGTTTGTAAAACAGTGCTGTTGGGTGTGAGTGAAATAAGAAGACTTGAATCTTAGAATTGATATAAAGATACAATCAAATTTCTTACATAGATTTTTCATTGCACCGAGGTATCATTGATATCATTCGTTTGTGGTGAAATAAGAAGTTTGCATTCGTCTAAAAAGTAAGTCAAGATTACCAAAAGTTGATCCAACTTAATATACTACAAATTATCGCATTTTCTGCTTGAAACATTTCTGACACTATGCAGTCATATTCTGATATATTAGACATAACATCGCATGGCTCAGTGCTGTTAAAACACTATTAAAAGAAAGCAAGGTGTTCGGGAGTCACAAAGTTTCGTAGGTGTGGTAATACAGAATTAAATATGAATTATGATAGAGAGCATTTGAAAGTGGTAACAAGTGTCTCAAAACACTAACCTTGTAGCTGCAGATGTGGCGGAATTCTTAAGGACAGGCTGAATATTGAAACGTTCAGAGCCCAGCTGTTCCTCAGTACTGTCAGAGACTGATGACTGGCAGGAAGAATGAGGAGCACTGATGTCTTAGGATAGTTGACGTCACCGCAGAGGAAAGTTCAGGTGAACACCGCTCTGGGTAGGGACAGTTGACGTCACCACAGAGGAAAGTTCAGGTGAACACCACTCTGGGTAGGGACAGTTGACGTCACCACAGAGGAAAGTTCAGGTGAACACCGCTCTGGGTAGGGACAGTTGACGTCACACAGAGGAAAGTTCAGGTGAACACCACTCTGGGTAGGAACAGTTGACGTCACCGCAGAGGAAAGTTCAGGTGAACACCGCTCTGGATAAGGACAGTTGACGTCACCGCAGAGGAAAGTTCAGGTGAACACCGCTCTGGGTAGGGACAGTTGACGTCACCACAGAGGAAAGTTCAGGTGAACACCGCTCTGGGTAGGGACAGTTGACGTCACCGCAGAGGAAAGTTCAGGTGAACACCGCTCTGGATAAGGACAGTTGACGTCACCGCAGAGGAAAGTTCAGGTGAACACCGCTCTGGGTAGGGACAGATGACATCACCACAGAGGAAAGTTCAGGTGAACACCGCTCTGGGTAGGGGAGTTGACGTCACCACAGAGGAAAGTTCAGGTGAACACCGCTCTGGATAGGGACAGTTGACGTCACCACAGAGGAAAGTTCAGGTGAACACCGCTCTGGGTAGGGACAGTTGACGTCACCACAGAGGAAAGTTCAGGTGAACACCGCTCTGGATAGGGACAGTTGACGTCACCACAGAGGAAAGTTCAGGTGAACACCGCTCTGGGTAGGGACAGTTGACGTCACCGCAGAGGAAAGTTCAGGTGAACACCGCTCTGGGTAGGGACAGTTGACGTCACCACAGAGGAAAGTTCAGGTGAACACCGCTCTGGATAGGGACAGTTGACGTCACCACAGAGGAAAGTTCAGGTGAACACCGCTCTGGGTAGGGACAGTTGACGTCACCGCAGAGGAAAGTTCAGGTGAACACCGCTCTGGGTAGGGACAGTTGACGTCACCACAGAGGAAAGTTCAGGTGAACACCGCTCTGGGTATTCAGGCTGAATATTGAAACGTTCAGAGCCCAGCTGTTCTCAGTACTGTCAGAGACTGATGACTGGCAGGAAGAATGAGGAGCACTGATGTCTTAGGATAGTTGACGTCACCGCAGAGGAAAGTTCAGGTGAACACCGCTCTGGGTAGGGACAGTTGACGTCACCACAGAGGAAAGTTCAGGTGAACACCGCTCTGGGTAGGGACAGTTGACGTCACCACAGAGGAAAGTTCAGGTGAACACCGCTCTGGGTAGGGACAGTTGACGTCACCACAGAGGAAAGTTCAGGTGAACACCGCTCTGGATAGGGACAGTTGACGTCACCACAGAGGAAAGTTCAGGTGAACACCGCTCTGGGTAGGGACAGTTGACGTCACCGCAGAGGAAAGTTCAGGTGAACACCGCTCTGGGTAGGGACAGTTGACGTCACCGCAGAGGAAAGTTCAGGTGAACACCGCTCTGGGTAGGGACAGTTGACGTCACCACAGAGGAAAGTTCAGGTGAACACCACTCTGGGTAGGGACAGTTGACGTCACCACAGAGGAAAGTTCAGGTGAACACCACTTGGATAGGATGAGAGTCAGTGCAGGGGATGGAGAGTGTGGGGGGGGGGGGAGGGGGAGGTGAAAGACGGTTAGGCACTTTTCCTTTCCTCTTAATTTCAAATAAGGCTTTCTACAATTTTTTTCCCTTTAAATACTTGACATTTTTCTCTCTCCTTTTCGTATCATGACAAATCCAATTCCGCCGATGTGGTTATTGTTGTAAATTGTTTCGTCATTAAGTTAAACACATCATAAGTTGGTGCTTCTTGCTACTTCAGTCTAATAATTTGTTTATGTACGTGTCATTGATGAATGGGAAAAAATTAATTTTAAAGACGGTTGTGGCGTTGGGAAAACGGCAGGTCAATTCCGATGGCTCGTCCAACCAGTCGTTAACAAGTTTACCGAATAGCCTTACTCTGGAAATATACAGGGGAAGACAACACTATCTTTCCAGTGCAAACAGAGTTACCTTTTTCTCAGATGATAGGTCAGGCGTACAGATGTAGAGAGAGAAATATTTGATTTGAAGCTCACGCAAGGATAGTGATCGGGATACCGACTGCATTCTAGGCCAACCTTTCCACTCCAATGTTTTGGCATTTTGGCAAGAGAAAGGAGCTGGGCAACACGACTGAATTCCTCTAAGGTGTTCACTTCATATAGAGTGCAGTATGTTTGATCAGTCGATCACACAAAGAAGAGCTTAGTATGCACAAAGAAGAGCTTAGTATGCACAAAGAAGAGCTTAGTATGCACAAAGAAGAGCTTAGTATGCACAAAGAGGAGCTTAGTATGCACACAGTACAGGGGTACTGGAATGAATGGTCAAATGTCTGCGTGCTCCACTTGCAGTCTCGAGCTTCTCGATAAAGGGACAGGGTATGCACTTGGTTTTAAGAAAGAAATTTATTTCCAAGTGACCACACACAAGTGTACAGTAAACGTCAAATTTTCAACATCATCAAGCCAGTGCTTCTGGTGTGTTCAAATGTGTTCACATACATCTGTGGCAAAGGCAATAACATGACACTATCAAAGGTGCAATTCTAAACAGAAGGGGCAAATACGCGCACGCGCGCGCACGCG
>CM031621.1:47803717-47811217 GCA_018398815.1 Conus ventricosus | reverse complement strand
AAATATTTGCCGGAAGAAATCAAGCACAAGCAAACAGTTCTCTGTTGTTATGATAATGACTTAGAAACCATTTGGGAGGAGGGAGAGGGGAGAGAAAAGGATACGCTAGGGGGAGTGAGTGTAGAGGAAACGGAAGTGGGGGTCAAAGGGTAAATATTAACTCCCCTCTCTGACAGCCAGTGTGAACCGTGGTGACATTCTGTCATGTCAACAGACCCATGTTTTACCCACCACCAGGATCGATTTTCGACCCTAGAGGAAGCCTCATCAGTCAAACTCCGTGTGTATTGCTGATCCGCCCATTGATTGTGACAAAGAGGCCCGTTAATGGTTTTGTAGTGTATTTCCCAACACAGGAACAAAAATTTAAATGCAGCAGTTTCCCAAAAGACAGCCTTTGTTTACATCTTCCGTTACAATAAAAGAAGAACAAAAACAAGAAGGAAAGTAGAGAAACAAACATCTGTCCGTTGTTAAATGTGTTGCTTACCCCCCACCCCCTATTATTCACGTTCTGGTACTTCTTCTTCTTCTTCTTCTTCTTCTTCTTCTTCTTCTTCTTCTCTCTCCTCCTCCTCCCCTCCTCCTCCTCCTCCTCCTCCTACTCCTCTCTTCTTCTCTCTCTACTCGTTCGTACATCATCTTTTTCTTCCCTGTACCTTCGTTTTCTTCCTTTCTTCTTTTGGTTCTGCACCTCCTCCTCTTCCTCTTCTTTTATCTTCGTTTTCGTCATCGTCTTGTTGTTATTCTCTTCGTCAACTTGACATAATATCTTCTTCGTCTTCTATTTTACCTATTCCACTTTGTTTCTCTTCCTACTGCCGCTCTTCATCTTTCTTCTTTCTCTTGCTCTTGTTCCTCAAACCCATTTTCGCCCTGATTTGGTCTTCTTTCTAGTCGGTGTTCATGCTCCTTTCCTTAATAAGTTTCTTCTTCACCATCTTCCTTTTTCTTATTCTCTGCCTTTTTCTTTTCTAAACTAGATGTACAAAATATGCTACTATATATACATTAACATTTGACGGAGTGATCACATAGTTATGAAGTGATGCGTTCATTTCTCAGCAGACATAACGTTCCCTTGTACGCCCGATCCTTGTCAAAATGGCGGCACTTGCTTGACGTTGCTGGAGGGGTATTTCTGCGCATGCCCGGAGGGTTTTTCCGGCGCCAACTGCCAAAATGGTAAGCGATTTTGTTGGTGTTGTTATTTTTAACCACTACCACCAGTCTTTTTTTTTCTCCCTTCATCTTGAACCTCATAATCTTCCACTTGAAAGACCTCATGGCGACAGCTCGGCCGTGTCTGGAGTTGTACTGTAATCATCTGTCAGCGGAACAGCAACGAGTGAGGCTGCGGGATGTACACGGCAGTCGCTTCACGGTGGCGTGTTTCGCTGGTGGGATCTGCAGTCATATGGGCTGGTGGGCCTTTTGAGAACGCTCCCGTGGATGTTCTGTCGTGTCACATTCAATAGTCATTACACAATGGCGTCTCCCAGGGAGCAATTATGTCTCCTTAATGTCTTAAAGGAATGGTTTGTGCGTGTCTGCACGCTATGTGAACACAGCGCAGGCTTCCGAGGGTGGTGCAGGACTGCTCCCGGCTGCTTTGTTCGCTGGTTGAGGACAATACTTCTGCAGGTCCCACCCGCCCCTCCGGGTGTATCTTTTTCTTTCTATTTTTGTTGTTGTTGTTCTTCTTCTTCTTTTCATCTTGACCCTTATAATCCTCCTCGTCAATAAACTTTATTTTTATTTTCTTCTGGTTCTGTCTGTAAAACTTCGGGCGATTTCCTGGCATGTATCTCATGAACTCAAGCACAATGATAATTTGGAGGTAAGGGAAAGGCGAAGGGTTCAGGGGGGGCATGGAGGGGATGTGAGGGGGTAGGGAGTCGTCAAGTGTGATAGGAGCGATCTGTTCATTTCGATTAAGGTGGAGATGAATAGGTGTCCTGTCATTTACAGAAAAGAAGAGAGAGAGAGAGAGAGAGAGAGAGAGAGAGAGAGAGAGACAGACAGACAGACAGAGAAGAGAGAGACAGACAGACAGACAGACAGACAGAGAAAGAGAGAGAGAGAGAGAAAGACACGCGCGCGCACACACACGAAGCACGCACGCACGCACGTACGCACGCACGCACGCGCGCGCACACACACACACACACACACACACACACGCGCGCGCGCGCGCGCACACAGGCATGCACGCACGCACACGCACACAAGCACACACACACACACACAGACACAACACACACACACACACACACACACACACACACACACACACACACACACACGCACGCACGCACGCACGTACGCACACACAGAGTGACAGACAGAGACACAGAGACAGACAGAGACAGAGAGAGCAGAAACAAATAATTACCGGAGGAAAACAAGCACAAGCAAAACAGTTCTCTTATCATTTATGAGGTGGGAGATGGGAGAGAAAAAGGTACGCTAGGGGGAGTGAGTGCAGAGGGAATGGAATGAAGGGGGGGTCAAAGGGTAAATATTACCCCCGCCCCCCCCCCCCCCCCCCCCCCCCCCCCCACCCACCCACCTTTCTGTCAGCCAATGAGAACCGTGGTGACATTCTGTCATGTTAAACAAACCCGTGTGTTACCCACCACCAGGATCGATTTTCAATTCTAGAGGAAGCCCCATCAGTCAACACCGGCCTGGTTTCGTTAGTCTGCCTATTGTCTCTAACAAAGAGAACTGTGTGGTTTTGTGGCGTTCTCACCAGCACGGGAACAAAACCTAAAATCCGACAGTTTCCAAAGACAGACTATGTTTACGATTGTCAATACTGTTAAAAATAAATAAACAAATCAAAGATAAAATATAGTGAAATTCAGAAGCAGCCTTCCATCCGTTTTCAGCTGTTTCGCTAATCATCTGCTTCTGTTTCTTGTTCTTGTTCTAGCTAACCCCCACCCCACCCCACCCACCCCTTTTTTTTCTTCTTTTCTTTTCTTTTTCTTCTCCCTTGTACATTTTCTTCTTTTTCGTCTTCTTCTCTCCTTCTTTTTCTTCCATGTACCTGCGTTTTCTGCCTCTTCTTCTTCTTCTTCAGGTTCTACTCCTCTTCCTCTTCTCCTTCTCTTCCTTCCTCTTCGTCATCGTCTTCGTTTTCTTCTTTTTCTTGCCCTCAGTTTTTACATGTCTCTCTTCTTCGTCATCTGGTTTACGTGTTCCTTATGCTCTTCCTTTTGCTTCTTTCTTTGATTACTCAACGGCATTTCCGTCCATTTTTTCTTCTTCGTTTTTTGTTTTTGTTTTTTGTTGTTTGTTTTCTTTAATCTTCTTTCTTGTTCGTATTCATCTCCTCTTCCTTCATGTATTTCATCTTCACGTTCCTCTTTCTTTTTCTCCTTCTCCGTCTTTTTGTTTTGTATACCAGGTGTACAGCATGATTTAACATTCGACAGAGCGATTACATCTGAAGGGACGTGTCAATCTGTCAGCAGACATAACGTTCCATTGTTCGCCCAATCCTTGTCTAAATGGCGGCTCTTGCTCGCCGTTGCCGGAAGGGTATTTCTGCGCATGCCTGGAGGGTTTTTCCGGCGCCAACTGCCAAATCGGTAAGTGATTTTGTTGGTGTTAATATTGTTACCACTACAACCGGCGTTATTATTTTTTCTGTCTTTCTTTCTTTTTCTTTTCTTTTCGCTTCTCTCTCTCTCTCTCTCTCTCTCTCTCTCTCTCTCTCTCTCTCTCTCTCTCTCTGCTTTTTTTTTCTTCTCCTTTATGTGTCACAAAAACTATATAGTTGTCTTTCTTCTGGTTCTAAGTGTATAACTCCAGGCGACTTTCTTGTATGTATCGATCTCATACACTCGGGAACAATGATCATTTAGAAGTAGGGGAAAAGGAAAGGGGAAAGACTAATGGGCCGAGGATGGGGGTGGGGTGGGTGGGGGGTAGGGTGTTGTCAGATGTTATGTATGGAAGGAATCCGTTCGTGTCGGTTGAACTTAAAGATGCATCCAGATCCCGTCTTCGGAGCAACTCCTTTTTTTTTTAGTTACGAAATGACGGGATGTAGTAAGGCTATAAGCAACATTGCTTTACTAGAACCCGTCATTTAGTAACTAAAACGGAGATGCGTCGAAGAGAAGTGAAGAGACGAGAAGAGAGAGAGAGAGAGAGAGAGAGAGAGAGAGAGAGAGAGAGAGAGAGAGAGAGAGAGAAGGAGAGAGAGAGAGAGAGGAGAGAGAGAGAGAGAGAGAGAGAGAGAGAGAGAGAGGAGAGGAGAGAGACAGAGAGAGGAGAAGAGAGGCAGACAGACAGACAAACAACCGGACAGACAGACAGGCAGGATGGCAGACAGAAAGACAGACAAACGGAAGACAGAAGACAGACAGACAGACAGACGACCTATTACAGAAGTACAGATAACAAGGACTGCTCCAGAACCAGTTCCGGCATTCTACTGTGGATGCTTCAATGTAAATTAGACTTGGGCTGGATCTACAAACTGAACTAGAGAGACAGTGTGCGTGCGTGAGTGACGTGTGTGGTGTCGTGTGTGTGTGTGTGGTGTGTGTGGGTGTGGGTGTGTGTGTGTGTGTGGTGGTGTGTTGAGTGTGTGTGTGTGTAGTGTGTGTGAGTGTGTATGAGTGTTGTGTGTGTGTGAGTGTGTGTGTGTGATGTGAGTGTGTGTGTGTGTTGGTGTGTGTGTGTGTGTGTGTGTGTGTGTGTGTGTGTGTGTGTGTGTGTGTGTGCGCGCGCGCGGGGTGTGTGCGCGAGCATGCGTGGCTTCTCCTCTCTCTCTCTCTCTCTCTCTCTCTCTCTCTCTCTCTCTCTCTCTCTCGTGTGCACGTATATGTGTATATGAGCGTGCGTGTGGGTGGGTGTGGGGGAGGTGATGGGGGGTACGCGCGCACGCGCTCGTCCGAACACGCTATGTTACCTTTGTCCATCCCACAACAATCCCAATAAAACTTCTGCCAGGCACTGAAAACCAAGATGAGCGTTTAAAAACGGCGTGAACAGTTGGGAGGGGTGGGGGGGGGGGGGGGCAAGAGGGCGGGGGAGGGGGGGGGGGGGGGGGAGGAGAGGGGGAGAAATTCACAAACAGGGATGACCATGAGCACGGGGAATCATGGCCCATATCATTTAATATTTTTAATAGTGATCCGGGGCCGGAATAGCTTAATGGTAGAGAGCCGGACTTGTAGTTTTGGTGATCCTGGGATTGCGGGTTCGAATCTTCGGCGGGCCGTTTCGGTACAGGGGGATTTTTCCCTCGAGGTAAACATTGTTTCTGACTCCATTTCCCATACAGTCCTTCGAATGAGACTATAAACCGAGGTTCCGTGTGTGAACGCACGCATAACATCTTGCACACACGTCAAATCCCATCACCAACTTTCGGAAGAGAAAGCCAGTTTGGCCGTTGGTATGGATGACACGTTACACATAGCATGCACCTTCCCCGAAGTTGGAGTATGGCTGCCTTAATGGCGGGATTAAAAAAAAACGGTCATACACACAAAACCCCACTCCCTTTGTTGGGTAGATGGGATTAATCCTTGCCTTTCCATACAGGGCGTGTCCGCAGGAGTATCAGCCTGCGTACGCAGAGAAAAATAAATGAAATAAAATAACGATGATCGGTGAGGATGAGGACGGTGACGATGGTGCTGCAGAGTTCCACTCTCATCTGATGAGGCTACACCACGCAGCTGCACTCTACGCTTCCGTTCAAAAACATACCCTGGCGTCAACCAGGCCTGAGAGATACAGACACCTGCGGTTCTTGGTCAAGAAATTAAAACGGTGACTGCAGAAACTCATCAATTAAATGGATGAGCACATTCAACAATTTTGAGAGGGAATCGGCCGGGGCCACAAATCCCATACATATTATGCCTCTGCCGGGACTCAAACCCACAAACTGGAGCCCACCACGTGCAACATTGACCACTGAACATCGGATTTTTCATCTTTTTTTTCTCCCCCCCCCCCACCCCCCTTTTTTTTCTAGACTATTGTTGCTTGCTTATGTTTGTTTGTTGATGATGGGAAGGGGGGGGGGGGGGGGGTGATGTTGAAGGTGGGCTGGCGACGATGGTATCAACGGAGTGGTTATCAGGTCTGGTCTTTCCTCCTTCAAGAAGTGTTGATGTGGTTGTGTTCTGCCTGCAGGCTGCTCAGCCGTGGAGGCCCTGCCCTGTCCAGCCTTCAGTGACCCGGCCATGTTCTACCCCTACCCGGACTGGACCGACCCGCGCAAGATTCACGTGTGTAACTCGTCGGGTATGATCCACACGGTGACGTGCAGTGACGGCCAGGTGTACAACCCCTTCATCTTCAAGTGCGTCACTTCCACCTCCATCCATCTCCGTCTGTCCGGTTGAGCTTTTATATGTTCCCACCACCATTTCTTTTCAGTTTCCGGTTAAACTTTGTAATGTTTCCGCCCATCTTTCAGCTCTGCATTTCTGGTTAAACTTTTTGATGTTTCCGCCTTTATTCAGCTGCATCTTTGCGGTTAAAGTTTTTCATGTTTCCTTCACCATTCAGCTCCACCTTTCCGGTTAAACTTTTTAATGTTTATGCCACCTTTCAGCTTCACTTCACTTTTGAATGTTTCTTCCATCATTCTGCGGCACTTTTCTGGTTTAACTTTTGTATGTTTCTGCCATAATTTTGCGGCACTTTTCTGGTTAAACTTTTGTATGTTTCTACCATAAATCTGCGGCACTTTTCTGGTTACACTTTTCGATGTTCCCGCCACCATTCAGCTTGGCCTTTCTGATAATACTTTTTAATGTTTCCGTCTCCATTCAGCGGTACCTTTCCGGTTTAACTTTTTAGTGTTTACGTCTCCATTCAGCGGCACCTTTCCGGTTAAATTTTTTAGTGTTTCCGCCACAATCCTGCGGCGCTTTTCTGGTTAAATTTTTCAGTGTTCCCGCCACCATGCAACTGTGCCTTTCTGGTTAAATGTTTAGATGTTTACACCATTATTCGGTGCCGCTTTTCTATTTATACTTTTTCTTAAATTCATGGCCCTTCATCTCCTATTTCTGGCTGAAGTTTTCTAGTGGTCCTGTAAACACTCCTCTCTGAGTTTCTGATTGAACTTTTTTTTTCTGTCTTCCACAATCATTTATCTTTGACTTTCTAGATAAACTTCTCTTTGTTCCCACAAGTATTTATCTTCGCCTTTCTAGGTAAACTTGTCTCTGTTCCCATTATCGTTCATCTTTATCTTTCTGGTTAATTTGTTCCCGCTACTATTTATTTCGGCCCCTTTCTGGTGAAACTTTTTACCTCATGATTCAACTCTGCGTTTCTGGCTGAACTTTCTATTATTCCCATTACCTTTTATCTCTGTTTTACCCGTTACACTTGTCCACGTTCCCAATACCCTTCAGCTTTCTGATTAAACTTTTTCTGTTATATCCCCACCATCATTTCTATCCGCTTTTCTTATTTGTTTTGTTTCGTTTTCTTTCTTTCTTTGTTCGTTTA
>CM031621.1:47788717-47796217 GCA_018398815.1 Conus ventricosus | reverse complement strand
TTTCCCCCCTTCTTTTTTAAATGAATTCCGTATACTTAATACTTCTGGGGTTTTTTTTCTTTTCTTGTAGGTGAATTTTGATGCATGCCTTTTCTTTGCTTTAGTGTGTGAAGAGATGTTTGCTAATGTGCGTATGAAAATAATACATATTGTTTGTGACATGTTAGCGCGATTTAGTGTATAAATGTTGTGCATGTCTGTTATCTTATTTTATTGGATTGTGAATGATTGCTTTATGTGCTATAACATTTATGATGTAATGTGCACGTAACGCACTCACAGTTATTTCTGGATCTTGGAAAAGATAATATCTTTCTCTTCATTTTTGTAAGACCCGACTCAATTATAAGTTTCCAAGTATTTAAACCACAAGCAGATACTGTGAGCTTGTGACCAAAGATTCTTCCATTGTATATACATAAGCAGGTATTACTGGGGGGGCTGTAAATCTGCCTTGCAGTTTTTCTTTGTTGTTGTTGAGCTCGTCGTTTTTGTTTTTCTTGTTTGGGTTTTGTTTTTTGACTAGGCTTTTTTCCCCCTCCCTCCCCCGTCTATCATATTCACTACTATACCTTCTTCCGTCCTCCCCCACGTTTAATATTTCGTGTATCCCCTATTTCTTCTCTGCTTTACCGATCTTAAGGAGCTGACACTTATAAACTTGGCGCGTCTAAAGATGCTTTAGAGGGGATTCCTCAACCAAAAATCACTTATCACTAAATTTTTGATGTTTCAAATGTTTGAACAATGCAGGTAATCCATTTCCATATTTATGGCTTATGCCGATCACGCCTTAAGAACACATTCAATGGATTCTGACAATCTCCATTCCTGGATATAATATAATCCTCAAAGATGCTAAACCGACTCCCAAAGAGACGGTTTTGGTAGTGTACATTCACCATAGTATAAAGTTTAAATGTTTAGAACCTCCGTAATTATCATAACATCGAGTCAATATGGATCCAAGTTGATTTTAAAAAATGTGTTCCAGTACATCTTGTTTCATATTACTGCAAACCAGCAGAACATGTCAGTTGGATTGACATTTTCACTCAACTTTAGAAGAGATTTCCTAGCTTTCGATGAGCTGATAATGTAGGGGCGAATTTAACATTGATTTACTCAAAATGTTAACAACACATGGTTCATTTTATGAATCTTTTCAACTTGTTACGTTAATCGATAAAAACCCACAACAGGGCAACCACCCACATCCAAAACTCTTATTGATCACATTACACCAACAAAAAAAGCAATATAACAGAATTAGTGTTTCACACGCTGTAGGTTGTAAGTGAATCATTTCCCAGTATTTTCACTTGGTCAAAAAGGATTTAAAATTCCGAAGAATGGTCACACGTTTATAAGAAACAGGCTTCCATTTTGATAAAATAAATTTATGTTTGATTAGAGCCCTTCACATCTTTTCCTAGTCACCATTTACAATCCTAATGAAGCCTGGGAAGTTATGGTACCACAATATTAAATATTTATGATAAACATGCACTGCATTCAAAACCAAGCGCGTTTAGAAGCATCCCTCTGTTACCATGGCTATCAAAAAGATGTACAGGCCGTCTATGAACCAAAGATATCAGCTTATGTCTACGGGAACTAAGAAAGAATTTGAAACCTCAGAAATCATGTTAATTATGAAAAACGACAGTTTTAAGAAAAAGTACTTGGCAAAGAACTTGTTTAATCTATACCAATAGCAGAGCAATTTGGAATAGCTACAATCACTACAAACAAAAACATCAGTAAAAAATACATCCCGAAGACCTGTGTCCCGAAAACTTAATGACCATTATTGGTAATATTGCTAAAACACAATAAAATCAGATAGACTGCCCCATAACACCTTACATTATTAAACGATATCTGTGATTCAAAAGCCATATCCCTCATACTAATACTCCCCATAATGTCAGTCCATGATGATATATAATGCCCTATATCCGTCAAAAAGATACATGTGCTCGTGGCTTAGACTGTATCGAAGGCAAAATCCTAAAAACTTGCAGCTCCAGTTATTTCTGAAACACTGACCTACCATCTTCAAAAAATGAATATCAAAAACCAAATTTCCTAAGATCTTTCAAAATTGCTAGTTTAACTACCATCTAAAAATCAGAGACACCTCGGATCTTGTAATTACAGACCAATTCTAACCTGTCTGTGATCAAAACCTTTAGAAGATCATTAAGAAAGATGCATTCTTAACCATTTTTGACAAATATAACTATTTCACCTAATCAGTCTGTTTCAGGAAACATCACTCCTTCCACACAGCAACATGACCAACCTAGTAACCAAAAGGCTCACAAATATCAATGAAAACAAGGTACTGGGTGTCCTTTTTTATTGACTTTGCAAAAGCTTTTGAGTAATTGACCACACACTGCTTCTAACAAAGTTAAAATTGTACGTTTATCTAGTATGCCCTAGAACTCATCTCTTCGTTTATTAAGCGACAGAAAACAAATTGTCCCTCAATTCATGAACGCCATCTTCTAATATTGCCTCTCAAACATGGTGTTCCCTCAAGGCTCCGTCCTAGGACCCACACTTACTCAATATATAATAATGATCCACCCCTGTTCTCCCAGCGCTTTTGTGATAATTACGCCGATGACACTACTGTACATTGCGTTTGATCGCAAAGCAGAAAAATACCCTATGATATTACAGTAAAAAACAGAGTATTAACCAGCTAACCGAAAGTCTGAATTACACATATGTGTCTAACCCTGTCAAAACTAAACATAGAACATACCACAAGACAAAAAACGACCAAAACCATTTTATAACGAGCGCACCCCTTATCAATCAATGTAATAACTATCGAAGAAACAGCCGTCATAAAGTCTTAGGAGTAGTTTATAGACAACAATCAGTCATGGTCTGAACATGTAACGGTCTTTATGACAAGACAGTATCGAAAAAAGATACCATCAGTCGCAAATAAAGCATTATCCGAGACTGCCATTTCACGAAAAATATTTTTTTCAAACGCATAAATGAATCCCAAATAAATTATGCATCACAATTTGGGATTCAAGCTAGTAATCATATACTCAAAAACCTTGATTAGTCTTAATAGACGATCCCGAAATTAGTTTTGTTAAAATCGTTACGTTATCATACTCTGACTATGACGGACTGGATCTTTTACCATAAACTTGAAGCTTAAAATTCAATAAAGCTTTTTTCATGTTTAAAGCTGGCGGGGCAGCTCCCACTTCAATTACAGAGAAATTTAGATTCTAATGAAAATCGCCATTGTCATAAAATTGTAATACCCCGTCCAAGAATATATATGTTAAGAAAACCAGTCTTACACTACTCCGTCGGCTCTTTGGGAACTGCATATCATTTCACCACACTTGATGTTCATGTTGCATCATATACAACTTTAAAAGGTGCACTGTCGATACCCAACTCATGACTGAATTTTCCAATTCATGCTCTAAACCACCATATAACCCTCCCCCCCCCCCCTCTCTCTCTCTCTCTCTCTCACCCTCCCTCTCTCGCTCTCTCCCTCGTCTCTCACTGTCTGTCTGTCTGTCTCTCTCTCTCTCTCTCTCTCTCTCTCTCTCTCTCTCTCCTCTCTCTCTCTCTCTCTCTCTCTCTCTTCTTTATCTCCTCTCTCCTCGTACTGGTCTCACTCATCTGTGCTCCAAAGGTTGCTGCCTTGTCCATGTGTAACTTTTTGTCTTTGCCTACAGATGGGTGCCTTTCAATGATTTTTTTTTTCTCCAGAAATTGTTATAATTTATTGTTGTGATAATTGTTTCTTTTATATATTTATCTATCTTTTTTTTCCCCATAACCATTTTTGCAATTGAACTATAAATGATGACCCCTCCCCTCCTTCCCACCCCCACCTGTTTCTCGCTGTCTGACCTGTCTGTCTGTCTGTCCTTCTGTCTGTCTGTCTCTCTCTCTCTCTCTTCTCTCTCTCTCCTCTCCTACTACCTCTCTGCTCATCTCTTCTCTCTCTCTCTCTTCTCTCTTCAGGCATTGATTGTGTTTCTGTTCCTTTTTTGTTTAACCATTTCTTCTCTCTATATATAGCGTTTATGTATGTTTAAATTCAAATTCTAGATAAGTTAGCTTGATGTTGTATTGCATTTTCTATATAATTTCCCATCATTGAGGGCCGGATGTAAAAACAGCCATTGTTTGGGCTTATTATTCCTCTTTTCCCTCATTTAAAAAAGATTCGTTCGTTCGATTTATGTCGTTTGTTCGTTCTCTCTCTCCTCTCTCTCTCTCTCTTCCTCACTCTCTCACTCTCTCACACACACATTCACACACCCAGCACACACACACATCAAACACACACATTCTTTGACGATGTAAAAGGCAAAAAGGGAAAGGCGGTGCACGTTTAAACCCAGAATAACTGAAAAAGTGGTAAGTTCATCGCTGGAGCCGGAGAGGGTTGATGAGAAGAGGGAGGGGGGGGGGGGGGGGGGGTTGGGGCATAGTAGCAACGATGAAAAAAAAAGAGCAAAGAAACCTAAACCTACAGACTGAATTTGTAAGATAACTGACTGAAAAAGTTTACCATACACGCTGGCCTATGCTTTGAAAACTGGCCTACCTAAATCGCTACAACCCCTACACCAATGCATTCGCCTTGAAATATATTCAAATACCGGCCATCAGATGGGCTCTTGATCACAAGGTAACAACGAAGGTAAACACACACCACACACACAAAACCGCCAAAAAAGAACAACTAAGAAGTGAAAGCAAAATGTGCCAACGACGTGATACGTATGTGTGTGTCTCTCTCTCTCTCTCTCTCTCTCTCACACACACACACACAATATCGTAAAAAAAACGTCAAGTGAATGTGCAGTTTCTTTCGACTTGTATCATTCAAACCTAATCGGCCACGAAGTGTGCCTTCACAGCTGTCAAGACGCCCGGGCGGGGGGAGGGGAGGAGGGGGCAGTGGGGGGAGGGAGGGAGGCGGGGAGGGGGAGAGGTGACAACGTTAATCAACTTACCACAAATACAAGGGAGTTAACCTATCTTTAAGGCCTCAAAAATCGGTGTCTGACTGCATGGATTGTTTCCTTTGTTTTATAACTCGCGTCAAAAGAGAGAAAAAATAAGTAAATAAAAAATGAAAATAAAAGAAGAAAGCATGCAACAAATAATATATATATATACATATAATATAATCTGGGTAAACAGTCACCGCAGACTGGACAGCTGATGTTTACCAAGACAATAATTATGAACAGTTTACACCGTTTGTCAACAGATTAAAAATAAACAAATTTTAAAAAAACCTGTCGTGAATTGTTAACACAACAAAAAACAGAATCTGTGAAACAGTTTCCTAAAAACTGACAAGGGAACTCCCATAAAGGCAAAAAAAAATAATAATAAATAAAAGGACTAAAGAAAAAAAAGAAAAAAAAAAGAAAAAAAAAACAAACAGAAAGGGCTGCTGACTCCGAGAGAGCCGAGAAAAAGAGGAAGTTATCCACACAGAACTTCCAACAGGCACAGAACTGTTTGTTCTGAACGAACCCGCGTCGTGGTCACGTGGAGCGCGTGTGACACGCACGTGAAGAAACGCTGTGTCATAAATTATTTTCACCAACTGCCAGAAAAGTTCGAAAGTATAGGTCTATAACAGTATAACAAACACATTCTGTTGATAATGAATGGATACAATTTAAACGTCCTCTTTGACTGAGACAGCTAAATTCTTAGCCTGCTGACCCATTTTCCCTTTCTTTTTTAAAAAGGATTTGGGGTTTATAATCAGCACATAATTTTGCACGACATTTTTCTGTTGAAACAGCGTAATCATTAATAAGTGTCCTCCCCCCCCCCCCCCCCCCCCCACCCCCACCCCATGCTCTTCCCTTTCACCTCTATTACACCCCTTTCTCCCCTTCCCTCCTTTTATCCCGTCCCTCTCCGAAAGACTAACATGATTTTCATTTAAGCGAAAAGACTTTTAATCAGATGTGCGATCACGGGGAGAGCAAAGTCACCTCCGGTCACACAGACACGGAGCGGCTGATGTCCAGTGTTGTTATTATATTTACAGAGGCTGACAAAACCGGTTCGCCTTTAAAAATGTGTGAGCTCGAAAAAGCCGACGTCATTCGTGAAGAGCTCAGTCCCATATTTTAAGATGACTGTTGATCCTTTTGCGCATGCGCGAAGGAATCTGTCCTGAAGGCTTGGGTTTGCGCATGTCCCTTCCTTAGTTCTGTCTACAAGGGTGGTGAATTAAAGTTAGGATGACTGCTCTCCGGTACATGGAGTCTACTCTGTTTCGAGGCACATGACTACCAACGTTCCACGCAGCAGGCGTATGATTAACATCAGAACTTATTTTGAACATTAGTGAAGAAAAAAAAGAGACAGACAGACCAAAACAGACAGTCAGTGACTGAGAAACACAGGAGTGAGAGAGAGAGAGAGAGAGAGGAGAGAGAGAGAGAGAGAGGAGAGAGAGAGAGAGAGAGAAAGATACAAACAGACAGAGACAGAGAGAGAGAAGACCTGGCAAAGAAGGGGGGAAAAGGACAGAGACAGGCAGATAGAAAGTCAGCGAGACCGAGAGACGAAGACAGAGACAGACAAACAGACTGAGAAAAATAAGAGAGAGAGAGAGAGAGAGAGAGAGAGAGAGAGAGAGAGAGAGAGAGAGAGAGAGACAACAGACAAATGGGCAGACAGACTGAGATGAAATATAACGAACACTTACTCAGTAAAGGTCACAGTCCTTTCTGAAGTTGGAGGGGTTGGGGAATGGTGGAGGGAAGGTCGTGGGATTGGAGTTCACGAGGAGAAAGGCAGAGATGATATGAACTTCAGTGGACAAAATACACAAAAACTTAATAAACATTTTAATATATCTCAAGCTTACAACATTATAAACGTACTGTGGCGAAATATACATAATAATTATACCCATTACGTACTGCTCGACTAAGCATATAAATACAGCCCTCTTTTGAAGGCTTTATACAAACAGATGCATAAATTTCTCTGAATAGTCTGGTTTGCATTCTTCATTAATAAAAATCGTATGGGACCGACGTGGATTTGCATAAATTTACGCGGAACATATTCGCGAGAGACAGGGGGGGGGGGGGGGGGGGGGGGGGGGGACAGGGAGGCGGGAGGCAGAGACTGACAAAGACAGAGCAAAGAATGAAGAGAAGGGTTTTTTTTTTTCATCCTTACGCAACGTTCTGATTTGCATCACCGACTCCTTCAGTCCCTGGTCCTCTCTGGGACTCGCTGACCTCCTCGGCCTTGACCTCGCCCTGTAGACCATCCTGCACTCTGGAGGGCAGCAGCCCGTCCTTGGCGACGTCCTCGTACACAGGCGGGGCATCAGCCGCATCCCCAGGGGGACCACTGTACCCCCCTACCCCCGCCGTCGCCAGCTCGTAGGAAGGGGGCTGTATAGGAATCGCCCCCTCCGCTAGCTGACCGCGCGAGATC
>CM031621.1:47770054-47787717 GCA_018398815.1 Conus ventricosus | reverse complement strand
CCCTGTTTCCTTTTTTTTAAAAAGGATTTGTGGTTTATAATCAGCACATATTTTGCACGACATTTTCTGTTGAACAGGCGTAATCATTATACCCCCCACCATGTCTTCCCTTTCCTCTAATTACACCCTTTCTCCCCTTCCCTCCTTTATCTCCGTCCCTCCCCGAAAGGACTAACATGATTTTCATTTAAGCGAAAAGACTTTTAATCAGATGTGCGATCACGGGAGAGCAAAGTCACCTCCGGAGAGAATGTAAATATACGGGTTCAAGACCACCCATCTTATTTTGCACAAAAAACCCCTTTTTCACATACAAATCCGTCCTTTCACATATCATTTTTGGGCCCAAAATTAAAACACCTGTTTCACAAAAAAATTAACACGCCAAAAACCTCTAAAAATCGACATAATTAGCACATTAAACGGGGGTTTCCTTTCAGATCCATGGGTGGTCGTGAACTAGATATTTACTTTTCTCTACAGAGATATAAAAATTAAAGGGGTTTTTCAGTGCGTTCTTCTACCTCTAACATCATGAATACCCCAGAACAAACAACTGGCTCTCCGTCTTGGTTAGTTACTTTTATATTTAATGAATGTATATCTACGTTTATTAATTCTTTAAACTGGCCGTTTTCCAAACGTATGGAAACTGATAACCACAAATCCTGCTTAATTGTTGGCAGTGCCTGTAAAAACTGTAGATGGATAGCCATTAATAAAATTGCGGTCTGTTTTTAACTCTTCTAAATGGCATACAACATCGGGTGAATGAGAAATTGACCGGTTCTATCACCTAAATACTCATAAACGCACATTCTACACGGTCGCGTGTGCTAAAGCAATACGTGTAACCACTGCTATAAAAAGCCTAAAATTCGAGCAAGGCTTCTAGGAAAATGTACCCCCTTTCTTCTTCAGTTTCTAGAAAGGTCATAGTAACTTTTAGATTTGCCTCATTAATTTTTAACTCAATGTCAAAATTCTCTAAATGCTTCTTTTAAAGAACAAAAAAGCTGTAGCAGCCGTCGGATTATTTAATTGTCTACTGGATGGGCCTTGCTCATCCTTAACATCTATCCAGTTATTTTATCTTTTTCAGATATGTTTAATCCATTTTAGGTCAAAACCAATTTCTCTAAGGGCAACCTATAATTACCGCGCCTATTGTCAATTTGGCGCGTTAAGGGCACACGTTTGTTTTTGATTTGGTTTTTAGGAGATGTGCATTCTTGCCTGATTTTTTATCATCAGAAAATATTCAAAAAAAACAATCGTGGAGGTTTCTCTCTTTTTTTTCTCTCCAATTCCACAACCACAATATGTGTTTAATTCATTTTATGCCCGGCCAAGGATAATAGCAATGTCGGCTCTACATGATAGTGGATTTACAATAAAAGTTATCTACGAAGGAGATCTTTATCCGGTCCTAATCAAAAAACTCCAGAGACTAATAACTTTTTTTACATTGTCTGTTAAAAGTAAATAATTTGAAATTATACTCCGTCCAACAATGGTAGACGCTAATCAATTGCCTGATTTAGAGACTAGAAAAAAGAATTCCATATGAATACTTTCTTTTTTTGGGTTTAATAGTGTTACCAACGATGATCCAGAGTATAGAGCTCCCGTTAAGAGACACGCCTTAATGTTTCCAGAAAGCCCTTTCGGGTAAGAAGGAACTGTAAAACGACAATATGCCATACTACTTTGTTGATGAGTATTTTATTCCTGTGTTGCTAAATATCCAGTCTTATTTAAAGAAGAAAGACGACCCAGTAGGCGATCCCAAAGCTATTCCAAGTTTTAGAAATCAGAATGCAGTTCGCTAGAGTACTTTCCGTTCTTTAAGTATAGGGACAATATAGAGTTTGGTAAGGCTGTTAAAGAACATGCTGAACTATGGCTGATCGGCCAAGGGTTATAAGAATGAGGCAGGTTGGGGTCGCGATTGGGGATACAATAACAGTATTTATAAAGTTATCTACGAAGGGAATCCCTTTCCTGTTCTAGTGGCAAAATGGTAGTTTTTTGTTTTACCCTCATGCGGTTTACTTTCCAACCAGACTTTTACAACCAAATAACTTTTTTGTTTTTTAATGTATAGAATGTTCCGACAGTCTATTTCTCCTTAGCATAATTACTCTATACATTAGTAAATTCACGGTAAAGAGTTTGTTGAGTTGTCTATTATCAGTAAAGAAACTTTGTACTGATTTATAGTCCAAGATAGGGACCCAGTAACAAAAAAAGTTTAGAACCACAACATCTATTAGCACTCTATTTACAGAAGAATAGAGATAAAAACAACATTAAACACGAAAACAATAATAGATGTTTATACATTTTTTTACTACATCCAGTTAACTAAACCCCCATTGACTGTGTGTTTTCATAATGGATACTACAACGGCGGACCATTATATTTGTAGTCTAATCTAACTGGACATAATCAATCATAAATACAATTCAGGCCTTATATTACACACTTTGAAACATAACATCCTGAAAAAAGCACAAATATTCAGAGAGCGTATTTCTTTTTTTTGTTCTCAGAGAATGCTCTCTAAAGCTGCTACTCTTTGTTCTCAAGACTTGTATTCTGGAGTTGGTTGACTTTTATAGTTATAGGGTAAACAGGGAACCGTTTGTGCTTGTGTTGTCTTTGATTTTAACATGGGCGTCAGAGACTTTATAGAGACATCCATACCATTGTTTGTACGCCTGGGGTTTTTCATGCATACGTCAATGACGTGGTCAGACGCATTTGATTTGTCAGACTTGATGTTTGGATGATTGCCCGTAGATCAATCCACAGACGAACTTGGTTGTCAGAACTCACTCAACGCACGTCGTGCAGATGAAGTTGTTTGCACATAGAATGTGCGCCTGGGTGTGCGTGTCTGCCTCCCCCGAAGAATCTTCTGGCTAAGTCAAACCCTGAGACGGAAGGGCATTCGTCATTCTTGTTGATGCCCCAGTCTTGCCAGTTGCAATACATCGAACAGTGCAGGTGACTTCCTCTGGTTCAGGATTAAATGGGGCTCCATTCTTTATAGTCGAGACTGCAGTAGTGTGAACAACACAAGAAATCCTTTCAGTGCTCTTATTGGGCCATCAAGCGTGAATGTCCAGTCTGTCCCTGTGACGTTTTTGCCTTTCTTATTAAGCACGTCGTAACCGAATAAAATCAAATGGAATGGTTTTGTTTTGTGGGTCTCAACCGGGACTGTCTGCCAAGGCTTTGTCGTGACAGCATCAAACTCGAACGCAAGGTTGTGCAACGAGTATAAAGCTTTCTGTCATAGACAGAAAAACCCCATTGTTTTGTTGAATATTAGCTTGTAACAAAGCTCCCCTCGAATAGCCCTCTGGTTGTAGAACCCTTGAGTAGTAAGGGGTCATAGTCTATTGGAACACAGAATCTGTTAGAGAAGGTTCTTGCTATTCCCTTCTCCTTGCTGTGTAGTTGTTGTTGTTGTTTTGTCTTTTGGGTTGTAGTCTTCTACAGATCCGACAACTCAGAGGTTGTATTCCTTGATACGTTCTGTCTTCTCTCTCTGTTTTTGGCAGCCATAGGTCGGCGTAGGCGGGAATAGTGATCAGAGTTATGTAGGTAACAATCTGTTTGCCGTTCAGGGAAGAATGTACGGTTGTATCATTGCTCGACCAACATTGTCAACAACGGTGGCTTTGGGGTCAGTGACTTGATAACAATGTCTGCGCACAGTTTCACACTCCCAGGCACAACACAATCATCTGGCCCTAGAGTAGGAAATCTCATGTCAATACTTTCGTAAGTCTTAGAATATCGGGTTCAATGACAACAGTCAAAGGAAAAAACAGCACGACGGAGAGCTCTTCGAGCCCCTTTCAGACTACAGGGCCGAATGTCTTGCTTTTCCAACCTCATTCCGTATGTTGCCATCTCTATGGGTCTTCCCGTGTTATGTTCTTTTTCTAACTAAAATTTAACACTATTAAACTTTTCTATCTTGTCTCGTCTCATCTCTCGAGCTTTTTCCAAAAAACTCAACCCTTTTGTTGTTTCTCTTCTTCCATTCAAATCCTTGGTCTTTTCTCATCTTATCTATCAAAAAACCAGATGAAAAATTAGATCACCCCACGAATTCTGTAACCGTGTTAGCTCGTTTAAGTGATCCAGGCTCTACTAGCATAACTAAACAACAGTGTTAGCACTCAAGGGTTAAAAAACTTTTCTTCTAAATAGAGGAATTGGGGGAATGCAAAAAAGGTTTTGAAAATATAGATGCATTCGCCATAATGAACGCTGACTGTTTACCAAGTATGGACCTCAGGAAGGAGAATCCATATGAATATTTCCCATATTTTGATGTTTGGGACTATAAAGGGCATGAGCCAGATATATACCCGCCGTTAAAGACACGCTAAGTTTATTTCCAGAGAGACCTCGGTTCGCCGAAATATTTATGGCAGCTTGTTTGGGGGATTACACAGTTTTAAAAGAGTATGGCCCACATAATTCTGCCCCTTATCCGCTTTAATTAGAAACAATCCACGTCTAAAAACAGAAGAGAACGATCTTCTTTAAAAATAGCAGAAGAAGATGGCCTGTAAAAATTAGAAAGAAGAACCCACTTGAATAATTTCCGAACTAGGCCCTGACTATGATGCAAAGAAGTTTGCAGAGGCTGTTAAAGAACATACTAAGCTGTTTCCTAATCGGCCTAAAGTTTTGTTAACAACAATAGAAGAAAATGGAATACTTACTAAGCGCCCAGTTTACTACGGAGAACCATATCCCCTTCTAAACAGTTCTAGTAGGGAGATACTCATTGCTTGAAGATTTTTTGAATATATTTTCTCTCTAACAGACACAATGGATGCGGGCTGTATTCCAGTATGAAAACAAGAGAAATCCACTTTAATATTTCCCCTTTGACCCGTCATATACTGGAACGGAGAAAGATTATCAAGAAGCTGTAGAAAGACATTCCCAAAATATTCAAACAGACCCCGAGTTTGCCGAACATTACATAAGATGTGGAATTTCTGAAAAAGTCGATTTAATATGCCAAGCCAAATCAAGCACCATATCCACTTCTGATTCAAGTAAAGACAATCCCATTGGGCTTAAGGGACGTTCCTCCGCTTAAGATTAGAAAGATGAATCCATTAGAGTATGTTGTAGGCCTAGAGGTCTTTGCTATGACAAAGAAAAGGTAAAAAAACTATCAGAGGAACATGCTAAATGGTTTTCCCCATCGACCTAGAATAATGCAAAAGGGTACGACAGTTGACCTATGATTCAATACGTTATGACAGGCTTCAATATGAGGGCGCCCCTATCCTGTTTTGAGCGTATGTAAACAATTATAACTTTGTTATGTTGGACAGCCTAGCCTTTTTTGTCGGCGCAATTAATTAATTATTTTTTACACCTGAGAAGAACTTAGTTTTTATGCCCTTTCTTTTTAGATATATTCAAGATGCCAGGTCTAATTACCCGCAACCTCTCGTCGTTCCAAAGACGATATGTTTGTCTATAGAGGACTACTGGCCGCAAAAGCAGTCCTGAGATCGGGCACAACGGCCACAAAGCTTCATGTGGAGTGTCTTGGCCACTTGCATCCAAATGACAGGACCCAAATTTGTGTGTCACGTAGAAAAAATTTTAAAGATGAGCTGAACTTGGGAAGGCATTCGCTTTCCTGCGAGCCTGGGCCAAATGCCCCAATTTGAAGAACAAATAAACCTCTCATGTGAATGTGTATTTTCTGCAGTTACTGACAGCCTGTTCCCCAATGGGTCTCTCCGGGGGGCCAATTGACGTCAGTTACCAACATCCATCGACCGTGTGTCTATTCTACATTGGCAGTCCAGAAGTCAAGTACTGTGACAAGACAGTCAAGTGTTTTAAGCATCTGAACGACCCAGACCGATACTGCAAACGCTGCTGACACTAGACATTCTGCAAATAGGGTATCCGGCCTCCTGAGATGTCAAGTTCTGGGACTTCTTAGATCTTTCCTGCCTAAAAAAAAAGACATCCGCTGAGTGTCTTTTGGTCTAGCTATTCAAAGTTCTAAAGGCATCCCGTGTGACCTGTAAACTGAATGTCCTTTTTTTAATCTCTTCGTCCGTCTCTCAAGTTCAAAAAATAACTCAGTCTAAGTTTTCAAAAAAAATAACTCAGTCTCTCAAGTCTCAAAAAATAGAGTAAAGTGTCATTCATCTAAAAGAAGAGCCAGTCTCAGTTTAAGTAAATCAGTTAACGTAAATTTATGTCTCAGTTTAAAGTTGGCCATGTAGAAAGCTAGCAAACTCAGAGACTCATTATGTTTTTAAATTGTAGACATGGATACTTTACAAGCCAGCCAATAAAAAAACTCTCAGCCAGTTTAATAAAGTCTTAACTAACACTGAATCAAAGTTCTAAAGACTTCTCAATAAAGTCTTAACTAACACTTGATCAAGTGAATTGGTTAAAGTTAGTCAAGTTCTAAGTTTAAGTTCTAAGTCAATTTTACAGTAAAGTTCTAAGTTAAGGTCTGATCAAGTATAATCAAAGTTCAGTCAAGTTAAGGGCGTTCTTTGATCAAAAGTTCTTCGTTAAGTTTCTAATCAAAGTTTTTCGTTAAGTCTAGTCGCAAAGTCTTAGTCAAGTTCTAGTTTAAAGTTCTTAGGTAAGTCTGATCAAAGTTCTAATCAGCGCTTTTATAAAGTTACATTCAAGTCTGTAAAGTTAGTCAAGGTATAGTCGAGTTTAAAGTCAGGTTTTCTAGTAAAATGTGATAAAGTAGTTGATGTTAAGTCTGATTAAGTCTTAAGCTAAGTTCTAGTTAAGTTAAGGCGTCACTTGATCAAGTTACAGTCAAGTCTGATCAAAGTTCTTAGTCAAGTTCTAGTCAAAGTTCGTTTGTTAAGTTCTAGTCAAAGTTCTTAGTTAAGTTCTAGTCAAAGTTCTAATAAAAGTTACAGTCAAGTTTTGTAAAATCCCCATCAAGCACTTTATAAAGTTACATTCAAGTCTGATCAAAGTCACAGTCAAGTCTGATCAAGTTCTAGTCAAGTTTCAGTCAAGTTACAGTCAAATTACAGTCAAGTTACAGTCAAGTTCCGTCAACCCTTGATAAAGCCACAGTCAGTTGATCAAAATTAAAGTCAAGTTGAAGTCAAGCTGAAGTCCGTCTTAGTCGAGGGTAAAATCAATGCCTATCGGTGAAGTTAAATTAATCAGCTGTCAATATTCAATGTCAATAAGCATCGATTTTGAAATTTAAATTTAATTTCTGTCGGCCAGAATTATCACCACTATTTAAATTATGTACAGTTGAAATTTAACAGAAAATTTAAATTTAAATTTAAAATCGATGCTTATTGACATTGAATATTGACGTGATTAATTTTAACTTCACCGATAGGCATTGATTTTACCCTCGACTAAGGACTGACTTCAGCTTGACTTCAACTTGACTTTAATTTTTATCAGACTTGACTGTGGCTTTACAATGGTGACTGTAACTTGACTGTAACTTGACTGTAACTTGACTGTAACTTGACTGTAACTTGACTGTAACTTGACTAGAACTTTGATCAGACTTGACTGTGACTTTGATCAGACTTGAATGTAACTTTATCAAGTTGCTTTGATCGGACTTGACTAGTACTTTACTGTAACTTTTATTAGAAATTTGACTAGAACTTAACTAAAAACTTTGACTAGAACTTAACTAAGAAAATTTGACTAGAACTTGACTAAGAACTTTGATCAGACTTGACTGTAACTTGATCAAGTGACGCCTTAACTTAACTAGAACTTAGCTTAGATTGATCAGACTTTAAATTCAATCTACTTTATCAATGTTGACTAGAACCTGACTTCAATCGACTATACCTTGACTAGACTTTATCAGACTTGAAAGTAACTTTATCAAGTCGCTTGATTTAGAACTTTTTATCAGACTTACCTAAGAACTTTGACTAGAACTTGACTAAGAACTTTGACTAGACTTAACGAAAACTTGATTAGAACTTAACGAAGAACTTTGATCAAATGACGCCTTAACTTGACTGTAACTTTGATTAGACTTGATCAGACTTAACTTAGAACTTAACTTAGAACTTGACTTAGAACTTAACTTAGAACTTGACTAACTTTACCAAGTCACTTGATCAAGTGTTAGTTAAGACTTTATTGAGAAGTCTTTAGAACTTTGATCAAGTGTTAGTTAAGACTTTATTGACTGGGCTGAGAGTTTTTTATTGGCTGGCTGTAAAGTATCCATGTCTACAATTAACACATAATGAGTCTCTGAGTTGCTAGCAATTCTACATGGCCAACTTTAACTGAGACTGATTTTACGTTAAACTGATTTTACGTTAAACTGAGACTGGCTCTTTCTTTTTAGATGAATGACACTTTACTCTATTTTTGAGACTTGAGAGACTGAGTTTATTTTTTTTTGAACTTGAGACTGAGTTTATTTTTTTGAGACTTGAGAGACGGACGAGAGAGATTAAAAAAAGGACATTCAGTTTACAGGTCATCACGGATTGCCTTTAGAACTTTGAATAGCTATAGACATAAAGACACTCAGGCGGATGTCTGTTTTTTTAGGCAGGAAGATCTAAGAGAGTCTCCCAGAACTTGCCACATCTTCCAGGATGGCCGGGATACGCTCTATTTGCAGGAATGTCCTAGTGTCAGCAGCGTTTGCAGTAGTCTGTCATGGGTCGGTTCAGATGCTTAAACACTTTGGACTGGGTCTGTTGATCAGCATGTACTTGACTTCTGGACTGCCAATGTTAGAATATGACAGCAGCGATGTGATTGTTGTGTAACTGACAGTCAATTGGCCCACCAGGAGAGATTCTATTGGGAACAGCTGTCAGTAACTGACAGAAAATACACATTCACAGTGAGAGGTGTATTTGTTCTCAAATTGGGCCTATTTTGGCCAGGCTCGCAGGAAAGCGAATGCCTTCAAAGTTCAGCTCATCTTATATTGTTCATAACGTGACCACACTATTTGGGTCTCTGTCAGTTGGATGCAAGTGAGCCAAGACACTCCACATGAAGCTTTTGTGGCCGTTGTGCCCGATGCTCAGGACTGCTTTTGCGGCCAGTAGTTCCATCTATGAGACAAACATAAGTCGTCTTTGGAACGACGAGAGGTTGCTGGTAATAGACCTGGCATCTGAATATATCTAAAGCAAGCATAAAAACTAAGTTCTTCTCAGGTGTAAAAAATAATTAATTAATTGCGGCCGACAAAAAAAGGCTAGGCTGGTCAACATAACAAAGTTATATAATTGTTACATACGGCTCAATACAGGATAGGGGCTGCCCTCATATTGAAGCCTGTCATAAACGTATTGACATCATTAGGTACAACTGTCGTATCTCTTTGCTATTATTCTAGGTCGATGTGGAAACATTTGGCATGTTCCTCTGATAGTTTTTATTTACCTTTCTTTGTCATGCAAAGACCTCTAGGCCTACGAACATACTCTAATGGATTCATCTTTCTAATCTTAAGCGGAGGAACGTCCCTTAAGTCAATAGGATTGTCTTTATCTTGAATCAGAAGTGGATATGGTGCTTGATTTGGCTTGGCATATTCACCGACTTTTTCAGAAATTCCACATCTTATGTAAGTGTTTCGGCGAACTCGAGGTCTGTTTGGAAATATCTTGGAATGTCTTTCTACAGCTTCTTGATAATCTTTCTCCGTTCCAGTATATGACTGGTCAAAGTGGGGAAATATTCAAGTGGATTTTCTCTTGTTTTCTATACTGGGAATACAGCCCGCATCCATTGTGTCTGTTAGAGAGAAAATATATTCAAAAAATCTTCAAGCAATGAGTATCTCCCTACTAGAACTGGATTAGAAGAGGATATGGTTCTCCCGTAGTAAACTGGGCGCTTAGTATGTATTCCATTTTCTTCTATTGTTGTTAACACAACTTTAGGCCGATTAGGAAACAGCTTAGTATGTTCTTTAACAGCCTCTGCAAACTTCTTTGCATCATAGTCAGGGCCTAGGTTCGGAAAGTATTCAAGTGGTTCTTCTTTCTAATTTTTACAGGCCGATCTTCTTCTGCTATAATTAGAAGATCGTTCTCTTCTGTTTTTAGACGTGGATTGTTTCTAATTAAGAGCGGATAAGGGGCAGAATTATTGGGCATACTCGTTCTAAAACTGTGTATCCCCCAAACATGCTGCCATAATATATTTCGGCGAACCCGAGGTCTCTCTGGAAATATCTTAGCGTGTCTTTTAACGGCGGCTATATAGTCTGGCTCATGCCCTTTATAGTCCCAAATCATCAAAATATGGGAAATATTCATATGGATTCTCCTTCCTGAGGCCCATACTTGGTAAACAGTCAGCGTTCATTATGGTCAGTATGCTAATCTATATTTTCAAAACCTTTTTTGCATTCCCTCAATTCTCTATTTAGAAGAAGAAGTTATTAACCTCTTGAGTGCTAACACTGTTGTTTAGTTATGCTAGTAGAGCCTGGATCACTTAAACGAGCTAACACGGTTACAGATTCGTGGCTGATCTAATTTTTCATCTGGTTTTTTGATAGATAAGATGAGAAAAGACCAAGGATTTGAATGAAGAATGAGAAACAACAAAGGATTGAGTTTTTTTGGAAAGAGCTCGAGAGATGAGACGAGACAAGATAGAAAAGTTAATAGTGTTAAATTTAGTTATGAAAAAGAACATAGACACGGGGAAGACCCATAGAGATGGCAACATACGGAGATGAGGTTGGAATGCAAGACATTCGGCCCTGAGTCTGAAAGGGCTCGAAGAGCTCTCCCCTCGTGCTGTGTTTTCTCGACTGTTGTCATTGAACCAATAATTCTAGACTTACGAAAGATTTTACATGAGATTTCCTACTCTAGGGCCAGATGATTGTGTTGTGCCTGGGAGTGTGAAACTGTGCGCAGACATTGTTATCAAGTCGACTGACCCCAAAGCCACCGTTGTTGACAATGTTGGTCGAGCAATGATACAATCCGTACATTCTTCCCTGAACGGCAAACAGATTGTTAACCTACATAAACTCTGATCACTATTCAGCCTACGCGACCTATGGCTGCCAAAAACAGAAGAGAAGACAGATGTATCAAGGAATACAACCTCTGAGTGGTCGGATCTGTAGAATGAACTACAACCCAAAGACAAAACAACAGACAACAACTACACAGCAGAGGAGAAGGCAATAGCAAGAACCTTCTCTAACAGATTCTGTGTTCCAATAGACTATGACCCGCTTACTACTCAAGGGTTCTACAACCAGAGGGCTATTCGAGGAGAGCTTGTGTACAAGCTAATATTCAACAAAAGCAAATGGGTTCTTCTGTCTAGTGACAGAAAAGCTTCATACTCGTTGCACAACTTGCGTTCGAGTTTGATGCTGTCACAGACAAGCCTTGGCAGACAGTCTGGTTGAGACCCACAGAAACAAAACCATTCCATTTGATTTTATTCGGTACGACGTGCTTAATAAGAAAGGCAACAACGTCACAGGGACAGACTGGACATTCACGCTTGATGGCCCAATAAGAGCATGAAAGGATTTCTTGTGTTGTTCACCTACTGCAGTCTCGACTATAAAGAAGTGGAGCCCCATTTTAATCCTGAACCAGAGGAAGTCACCTGCACTGTTCGATGTATTGCAACTGGCAAGACTGGAGCATCAACAAGAATGACGAATGCCCTTCCGTCTCAGGGGTTTGACTTAGCCAGAAAATTCTTCGGTGGAGGCAGACACGCACACCCAGGCGCACATTCTATGTGCAAACAACTTCATCTGCACGACGTGCGGTTGAGTGAGTTTCTGACAACCAAGTTCTGTCTGTGGATTGATCTACGGGCAATCATCCAAACAATCAAGTCTGACAAATCAAATGCGTCTGACCACGTCATTGACGTATGCATGAAAAACCCTCAGGCGTACAAACAATGGTATGGATGTCTCTATAAAGTCTCTGACGCCCATGTTAAAATCAAAGACAACACAAGCACAAACGGTTCCCTGTTACCTATAACTAATAAAAGTCAACCAACTCCAGAATACAAGTCTTGAGAACAAAGAGTAGCAGCTTTAGAGAGCTTCTCTGAGAACAAAAAAAGAGAAATACGCTCTCTGGATATTTGTGCTTTTACAGGATGTTATGTTTCAAGTGTGTAATATAAGGCCTGAATTGTATTTATGATTGATTATGTCCAGTTAGATTAGACTACAAATATAATGGTCGCCGTTTGTATGTATCCATTAGTGAAAACACACAGTCAATGGGGCTTTAGTTAACTGGATGTAGGTAAAAAAATGTATAAACATCTATTATTGTTTTCGTGTTTAATGTTGTTTTTATCTCTATTCTTCTGTAAATAGAGTGCTAATAGATGTTGTGTGTTCTATCTTTTTTTTGTTACTGGCTCCCTATCTTGGGACTATAAATCAGTACAAAGTTTCTTTACTGATAGATAGACAACTCAACAAACTCTTTACCGTGAATTTACTAATGTATAGAGTAGATTTTGCTAAGGAGAAATAGACTGTCGGAACATTCTATACATTAAAAAACAAAAAAAGTTATTTGGTTGTAAAAGTCTGTTGGGAAAGTAAACCGCATGAGGATAAAACAAAAAAATACCATTTTGCCACTAGAACAGGATAGGGATTCCTTCGTAGATAACTTCATAATACTGTTATTGTATCCCCAATCGCGAGCCCCAACCTGCCTCATTCTTATAACCCTTGGCCGATCAGGCCATAGTTCAGCATGTTCTTTAACAGCCTTACCAAACTCTATATTGTCCATATACTTAAAGAACGGAAAGTACTCTAGTCGATTCTGCATTCTGATTTCTAATCTTGGAATAGCTTTGGGATCGTCTACTGGGTCGTCTTTCTTCTTAACTAAGACTGGATATTTAGCATACCCAGGAATAAAATACTCATCAACAAAGTAGTATGGCATATTGTCGTTGTACAGTTCCTTCTTACCCGAGGTCTTTCTGGAAACATTAAGGCGTGTCTCTTACGGCAGCTCTATACTCTGGATCTCGTTGGTACACTATTACCAAAATAAGGAAAGTATTCATATGGATTCTTTTTTCTAGTCTCTAAATCAGGCAATTGATTAGCGTCTACCATTGTTGGTACGGAGTATAATTTCAAATTATTTACTTTAACAGACAATGTAAAAAAAAAGTTATTAGTCTCTGGAGTTTTTTTGATTAGGACCGGATAAGGATCTCCTTCGTAGATAACTTTTATTGTAAATCCACTATCATGTAGAGCCGACATTGCTATTATCCTTGGCCGGGCATAAAATGAATTAAACACATATGTGTGGTTGTGGAATTGGAGAGAAAAAAAAGAGAGAAACTTCCCACGATTGTTTTTTTGAATATTTCTGATGATAAAAATCAGGCAAAGAATGCACATCTCTATAACCAATCAAAACAAACGTGTGCCCTTAACGCGCCAAATTGACAATAGGCGCGGTAATTATAGGGTTGCCCTTTGAGAAAATTGGGTTTGACCTAAAATGGATTAACATATCTGAAAAAGATAAGAATAACTGGATAGATGTTAAGGATGAGCAAGGCGATCCAGTAGGACAATTAAATATATCCGACGGCTGCTACAGCTTTTGTTCTTTAAAAGAAGCATTTAGAGAATTTGACATTGAGTTAAAAATTAATGAGGCAAATCTTTATAGTTACATGACCTTTCTAGAAAACTGAAGAAGAAAGGGAGTACATTTTTCCTAGAAGTCCTTGCTCGAATTTTAGGCTTTTATAGCAGTGGTGACACGTATTGCTTCAGCACACGCGACCGTGTAGAATGTGGCGTTTATGAGTATTTAGGTGATAGACCCGGGCAATTTTCTCATGCACCCGATGTTGTATGTCCATTTAGAAGAGTTAAAAACAGACCGCAATTTATTTAATGGCTATCCATCTACTTCTACAGGCACTTGCCAACAATTAAGGCAGGATTTGTGGTTATCAGTTCCATACGTTTGGAAACGGCCAGTTTAAAGAATTAATAAACGTAGATATACATTCATTAAATATAAAAATAACTAACCAAGACGGAGAGCCAGTTGTTTGTTCTGGTGTAATTCATGATGTTAGAGGTAGAAGAACGCACTGTAAACCCTTAATTTTTATATCTCTGTAGAGAATGTAAATATCTATGTTCACGACCACCCATGTGATTCTGTACGGAAACCCCGTTTAATGTGCTAATTATGTCGATTTTTAGAGGTTTTTGGCGTGTTAATTTTTTTGTGAAACAGGTGGTTAATTTTGGCCAAAACTGATATGTGATGGACGTGATTTGCATGTGAAAAGGGGGTTTTCGTGCAAAATAAGATGGGTGGTCTTGAACCGTATATTTACATTCTCTTCCGGTCACACAGACACGGAGCGGCTGATGTCCAGTGTTGTTATTATATTTACAGAGGCTGACAAAACCGGTTCGCCTTTAAAATGTTGAGCTCGAAAAAGCCGACGTCATTCGTGAAGAGCTCAGTCCCATATTTTAAGGAGATGACTGTTGATCCTTTTGCGCATGCGCGAAGGAATCTGTCCTGAAGGCTTGGGTTTGCGCATGTCCCTTCCTTAGTTCTGTCTACAAGGGTGGTGAAATTAAAGTTAGGATGACTGCTCTCCGGTACATGGAGTCTACTCTGTTTCGAGGCACATGACTACCAACGTTCCACGCAGCAGGCGTATGATTAACATCAGAACTTATTTTGAACATTAGTGAAGAAAAAAAAGAGACAGACAGACCAAAACAGACAGTCAGTGACTGAGAAACACAGGAGTGAGAGAGGAGAGAGAGAGAGAGAGAGAGAGGGGAGAGGAGAGAGAGAAGAGAGGAGAGAGAGAATACAGACAGACAGAGACCAGAGAGAGAGAAGACCTGGCAAAGAAGGGGGGAAAAAGGACAGAGACAGGCAGATAGAAAGTCAGCGAGACCGAGAGACGAAGACAGAGACAGACAAACAGACTGAGAAAAATAAGAGAGAGAGAGAGAGAGAGAGAGGAGAGTGAGAGAGAGAGAGGAGAGAGAGAGGAGAGAGACAACAGACAAATAGGCAGACAGACTGAGATGAAATATAACGAACACTTACTCAGTAAAGGTCACAGTCCTTTCTGAAGTTGGAGGGGTTGGGGAATGGTGGAGGGAAGGTCGTGGGATTGGAGTTCACGAGGAGAAAGGCAGAGATGATATGAACTTCAGTGGACAAAATACACAAAAACTTAATAAACATTTTAATATATCTCAAGCTTACAACATTATTAACGTACTGTGGCGAAATATACATAATAATTATACCCATTACGTACTGCTCGACTAAGCATATAAATACAGCCCTCTTTTGAAGGCTTTATACAAACAGATGCATAAATTTCTCTGAATAGTCTGGTTTGCATTCTTCATTAATAAAAATCGTATGGGACCGACGTGGATTTGCATAAAATTTACGCGGAACATATTCGCGAGAGACAGGGGGGGGGGGGGGGGGGGGGGGGACAGGGAGGCAGAGATGACAAAGACAGAGCAAAGAATGAGAGAAGGGTTACACGGAAATAAAGATTTATTTACAAATCAAGTATGAACGGGATATTCTGGTTGAAGAACGGCAATGGAACACAACAAATCATGGAGCCTTGTGATTTGGCAGATGTGCTGTAGCGTATATGGATTGCCTACACGCGGTCACACCTCCTTAGTGAAAAATAAGATGAAACTGATCAGTGCATTCTACGGGTTTCCAGTTTTTTAGCGTAGCCAATGCCCTATGAAACCACTGTACAAAATTCACATATGTGCTCTCTCTCTCTCTCTCTCTCAAGATGATCACTCTCAAATTCTATACAAAATGCGAGCAAATCATCGAATTGATAAAGGTTTTCCTCGCTTACAAATGCATGTTTATGTTACATCTTATGCGTCTTTTTTCTATGATCAGAACGTTTCGGCTTACACCCAAGATTATTGCTACTACTAGTAATTATCTGTTGTTGTAACACCGTCACACTGGCAACAGAAGTTACAACGCCAGTGTCAAAGTGACTGTGAACACATATAAAAATACAGAACTGTAACGCATGTATCATTTTCACGGTATTCGGGGAAACGTGTGCCCGTCAAAGCCGTGAACGCTTAAGTCAGGTGACTTCGGTGTCAGTGAAGGACATGAAATGAAATTGGTGTTAAAGTCAATGCTCTAAACTGACCATCAAAAATAGAAATAACAACAACAACAACAACAAGTATGCAAACGTCGCCAAAACAGGACAGATCCTGACTTTTAGTGTTGTTTCCAAGCTGTTTTCATTACTTTGATTTTTTTTTTTTTTTTTACAATGAACTTAGAGCATTGTTGGCAATGTGAGTATATCTGGCACGAAAGCACAACTTTTGAAACAAGTCAATCTTATTTCCTCCCATTCAACAATAATGAAGTTACATGACTTCAAAGTTCACAACTCGTGACAATCATAGGTGTTCTCTTACGACGTGAAACTGCCCATATTTATCATCAAATAAGTATGAACTACTAATCAAAGGCCCATAAATTTAATATATACGGCTATTCAGAGTCAAAAGGAAGATAAAACCATGACATCTGTGCGTGCGTGCGTGCGTGCGTGTGTGTGTGTGTGTGACAAAAAAGAACTACCGAAACTGACAGACCTCAGCACAAAACGGTCGCCCAAATCCAAATCATAACAGCCACAAACCAGAAGAGTAGGAAGGCGCAGACCTCCGATCAATACTCGAACAGACTGACCCTGCCCTTCGATTGCCCACAGGGGAAGTAATGGCTGGTTCAAAATTCAAAGAGTAACTTCCCATGTTCTTTCTTCGCAACAACACGGAGCAACGAACTATCAAATTTGTATCTCTTGAAATGCTAAACATTCCACGACAAAATGTACATTTTTAGTCAGATATCATTTCCTTGAAATTAAAAAAAAAAGGAAAACTTCACTGCGGTCATGTTAAGGAGAAAAAAAATTGTCATGATCTTGCTGAATGGGCTGTGGACCCGCCACGTAATTTTGGTAAATGTCACTAGAGGGTACCTATCAGAGCAGACCCAGCCATCAAGGGGAAACACATCCTATAAATCTGTCCTTTGCTCCCCACCCGCAAAAAAAAACTATTTCACCGAATCGTCCAATGGCCACAAACCATTTGTCCACTCAGCTTCCTGAAAAATGTTTTCGGTGTTTTAGTGATTTTGCTAGCAAACTAAAAACAACCCCCCACAACATACACAGGTAAAAAGCATAACCCTGCGAGAGGTAACCTTCATAGAACTCTTTGATTTTTTTCCTTCATTTGATATTCCATCTTATTACCACCGCATATAGTGCGACACATCAAAAAAAAAAATTCAAAGTGTCACCCTGTCTTTATATAGGCCTATTTCATAAATCCTTCGTATGTCTGCTTTTGTGCCCGTGTGTGTGTGTGTGTGTGTGTGTGTGTGTGTGTGTGGCGTGTGGTGTGTGTGTGTGTGTGTTGTGGTGTGTGTGTGCGTGGTGTGTGTGTGTGTCGAGGATTGTTTTGTTTTGTTTTTTTGTTTGTTTGTTTGTTCGATTTTTGCTGTTGTTTTTGTTTTGT
>CM031621.1:47753840-47769054 GCA_018398815.1 Conus ventricosus | reverse complement strand
AAACCCAGAGTAATAACTGACCCTACAATATGGATTTTGTCCTAAGACTCAGTGTTTGTCTGCTAAGGATTTAATAAATCATGCTCTTTGACCCTATTGACTTGGGGTTTTTTATTAACCCCCCAATTATAATTTGGGTCTCTTCCACGTAAGGTTTTATCAACCAAGTTATAAATTTGGTTCTCCCTGTACTTTTTATCAAACCGGGGGTTTTTTAAGTTGACCCTTTACACATGGTTTTTCTCAACCAAAAACATCCCCTCCGTCCATACATGGTTTTTATCAACTATTTTCAGCTTTTCGTACCCATGGTTTTTATAAAGAAAGGCTAGATTGACATTTTCCCAATTTTGGATGTATTAATCAAATGATCGGCTGTACTATCCCTTCGGATTTATAGTGCTATGCACCAGCTTTCTTATCCCCCAAAGGTTTTATAAACCCATATGACGTTTTACCATCCACTAAGGATTTATCAATCGGTCATGACAATGTTCCACTAGGATTTTTGGGCGTGTATCGTTACTCCTATCCACCATAAGGATAGATAACCAATCACACTTCTAAATGTACCCATGGATTTATCAAAAAAAATGCATCATCTGACCCTGTCCCTGCCCAAATAATTATAAACCAAGGCATCAGCGGCCCCTTTGACAAATTTTCTACCACCACCTATCCATACACACCCTCCTCTTGTACAAATTGTACAAACACACCACCCTGGTCTGTCCCCCCTTCTTCCCCACTCTTTCTTTCTTCTCCCTTTGCCCTCACAAGCGGCGAAAACTTTTTCGGCCGCCACACCCCCCCCCGCCTTTTTTTCCCCCTTTCTCAAATCCCGCCCCACCCTCTCCCCTCCCTGGTTGAAGCCCCCCCAAAAAGTTACGAAAATGTTTACTTTCAAAAGGGAAAAAGGAAAGGTTTCCATTTAAAAAAAGACACGGGGCCCTGTCCTGGCCCCCCCCCCCCCCCCCCCCCCCCCCCCCCCCCCCCCCCCCCCCCCCCCTCCCACCCGCACGCTGACAGATGTGCGTGGGCAGCAAATGATCGTTATGTTGAACGTCCCCTCGTAATTGGCATGTTGAAAAGGGCATTTTAAATTAAACCCAAGGGCAAAGGGAAACTTTTTCAATTTTCGATGGTTTTTTTTCCCCGGTAAATAGTGGGGGAGGACCAAACCCCGCCCTCCCCTTTTCTTTGTTTATATCATTTACAAAACCCAACTGAACGGGAAACCAAAACAGACAGTTTGGGCCTATATGAAAAGGGGAAAACCCCTGGTAAACAATTGCTTTACAATCAGTGTGGATGAACAAACAGTGTAGCCGCAAAGAAAACAGGGGAAACCAAGAGGGGGAAGCTTATCTCCCCCTATTCTGAATCTCCTTGTCAGGATTCAAAAAACTCCCTTTAATGAAAGTTAAACTTTTTTTTTCTGAATTTTGAGACTGTGCATTTATTTTTTTTATCCATGTGGTTTAACTACACTTATGCCAATATTTGTGACACTAGAATAGAATGAGTATTCTGTTGACGGTATTTTGATAACGGGAAAAGGCTATTACCATGCTTGTTAAGATTTTTCGTCAACAATCTGACCACCATTCTTTGTGTTCGATCGACTTTGCCAGTATGCAATTCTATCTGTTAGATGAAACTGAATGATAAAGTCGATCAGAAAAGCAGTATCCGTACTTGGGGAAGACTTTTTAAGTTGATTTATGAATATGGGATTGTTGGAATCCCTTGTATGTAGACTCTAAGTCTACACCACATGTGTACTTGGGCTAAATGTATTTAAAGTTACTGCAATTTATTTTTAAAGACAAATTTTAAGGTTTTTGACTAAATTGTTCAGCACTGTATTACCTCCGTACCCTTTGTTAAACCACTCAAAATCTGAAAAAAACAAAGACTAATTTATGGCAGATATTTTTACGCTAGCCAAATTTTTTGGCTGGCGGATCTCACACATTAACGAAAGAAAGGGGGCAAGTGGTGAACTCGACAACCCAGACTCTCATATTAAACACATCGGGGTTCTGTTTGTTCAAAGGGGGGTTTTCCTTCTCCCGGGGTATGCAGGTGGGGGACAAACACCACAGCCCACACTTGATCAACAGGGCAACCAAAAAGGGGACCAGTCACCAGCAAAAAGAGATGATTTCACTCTTCCCCATCACGGGTAATTTCTGAATTCCAAGGGGACGCAACTCAACTATCCAAAATTTTCCCTTTTTGATGATGAAACAGGGGGAACCCCAAAACCGCCTGAATGACTGTGGGGAAATTTTTTTGATATTTCATCTTGTATAAACAAGTAAAGCGGGTGTGTAAAAGTGCACTTTCTAGTGCCCACTTTGTTGTTCTTCAAATTAAATTTTTGAACCTCTAAAATTCGTCTCTCGGAGCTACCAGTACTTCTAATAGTACAACCCAAAGGGAAACCCTTTCCCCGACCCACTATTGAGTTTTTAACAGCCCAAGAAAAATTAAAATTTCCTTCAATAAATTTAAAAGAAAAGGGGGGTAAATTTTTATCATTTAACAGATAAACCTAGTAAGAATATTTTCTACCCTTTCCCCCTAGAGGACCTGCCGACCTACTCCCAACTCTCGTCAAAACCCCGTTTCCTTATTTATCAAGGAAAGTAATGATCTTCGTCGTATGGATCAAAACCGGGCCTGGCTGACAAAAGATTTGTAAACCCAAAGGATTGGCTGCCAAATCTATTACGGTTTTATAAACCGGGCCTGGCGCCCAAAAGGTTTTTGAAAAAGGAATTTGGCGGCCTAATCTATTACGGATTTATCAAACCCTGGCTGACCAAAAGATTTTAAACCAAAGGGAATTCCCTGGCCAAACTTTTAGGGATTTATAAACCCGTGTCAGTTGACCCTCCCCATGGTTTTAAAACCCAAGGCTGCCCCTTCCTTCGTTTATAAACCCAAGGCTGACCCTGTCCTTCTGGATTTATCAACCCAAAGGCTGCCCCGTCCTCGGAATTTATCAACCAAAGGCAAACCCGTCCTTCAGGGATTTATCAACAAGGGCCCCTGTCCTTCATGTTTTATCAACCAAGGCGACCCGTTTTCATGGTTTTAAACCCCAAGGTTATCCAGTTTAAGAAAAAACGCCCGTCAATCACAAACTTTCTCTCGAGTCAAGCCAATAGACGGTGAAAAGGGAGGGAGGGGGGGGGGGGGGGGGGTTTTTGGTATCTTTTGAAAAAAATTTTTTTAAAGAAACCTTTCTTTTTTTCTTTCTTTTTTTCTGCGAAAAAGCAGGCTGTACTCCTGCGACACAGCCTGTTAACAGGCAGTCGAGGGGTTTTTGAGTTTTACCGTTTTTTTTTATCCTGCCATTTGGCAAATACTCCCTTTTGGGAAGGTTTCATATAAAAAAAGCCCCCCCCCCCCCCCCCCCCCCCCCCCCCATGGTGCCGTGGTTATGGTGCAACTTGCAGGGGTGTGAGGTTTTAAGTTCGATTCTCATTAAGGGGGTGGTGCGTGCTGGGGGCGTGCAGCGACGTGTGTGTGTGTGTAACTTTGGGCCCCGGTCGTGGAAGTATAAAGGGGCCCCGCCATTGGTCCCTGACCCGAAAAGAACTCCGCATGATCCTATGAACCCCATCCTCTGTAGCCATTTGGTCCCTACCCGAACAAACTCCCCTATGACCTCATGAACCTCACCTCTGTACGCCATTTGGTCTCGGCCAGAACAGAATCCACGCTATACCTCATGAACCCATCCCTGTACGCCCTTTGGTTTTGGCCCAAAAAGAACCCACGCTATGATCCTCATGAACCCACCTCGTACGCCATTTGGGCTCTGGCCAGAACGAACTCCACGTATGATCCCAGAACCCTCCTCTGTCTGCCATTTGGGCTCTGCCCAAAAAGAACCCCCACCCTACCTCCACCACTATCTTCAGCCCCGGGGATGTAGTCCCTTGCCGAACAGAACTCCCCCCTATCCCCACCCTCTCATCTTTACCCTGGCATGTAGTCTCTGGCCAGAACAGAACTCCACCCCATCATTCCATCCATCTCATCTTTACCCTGGTGGTTTTTCCCGGCCGAACAGAACTCCACCCTATCATCTCCATCCATCTCATCTTTAGCCCTGGAGAGTCTCTCCAGAAAAAGAACTCCACCCTTCATCTCCCCCATCTCTCTTAGCCCGGATGTAGTCTCTGGCCGAACAGAACTCCACCCATCATCTCCACCATCTCATCTTCAGCCCTGGCATGTAGTCCTTTGGGCCCGAAAAGAACTCCACCCCATCATCTCCATCCATCTCATCTTTAGCCTGGCGTAGTCTTGGCCCAAACAGAAATTTCCCCCCAAACACTACATCCATCTCATCTTCACCCCGGCATGTAGTCTCTGGGCCGAACAAACTCCACCCCTTTATTCCATCCATCTACTTCAGCCCTGGCATTAGTCTCTGGCCCGAACAGAATCCACCCTATCACTCCCTCCATTCATCTTTACCCTGGCATGTATCTCGGGGCCCGAACGAACTCCACCCATCATCTCCATCCACTCATCTTCAGCCCTGGCATGTTCCTGGCCAAAAGAACTCCACCCCCATATCTCCATCCCTCTCATCTTCAGCCCTGGCATGTAGTCTCTGGCCAGAAAAAACTCCACCCACATCTCCATCCATCTCACTAGCCCCGGCATGCAGTCTCTGGCCAGCGAAATCCACCCTATCTCCCATCCATCTAAACTTTAGCCCTGGGATGCAGTCTTGGCCAAACAAACCCACCCTATCATCCCATCCACCCTCTTCAGCCCCGGCATGCAGTCTCTCCAGAACAGAATCCACCCCCCCCATATCTCCATCCATCTCTCTTTACCCTGGGAAGTAGTCCCTTTGGCCAAACGAAATCCAACCCCCATCACTCCATCCATCTCATCTTTAGCCCCGGCATGTAGTCTCTGGGCCCAAAAAAAAACTCCCCCATTCTCCATCCTCCATCTTCAGCCCCTCCCTTATCTCGGAGAAAAAGAATCCACCCCTATCACTCCATCCATTCATCTTAGCCCTGCCATGTAGTCTCGGCCGAACAGAACTCCACCCTATCACCCTCCTCTCATCTTCGCCCGGCATGTAGTCTCTGGCCAGAACAGAAATCCACCCTATCACCCATCCTCTCATTTCCCGCCCTGGAAGTAGCTTGGCCCAAACAGAACCCCCCTTTTACTCCACCTTCTCTTCGCCCTGGATGTAGTCTCTGGCCAGAACAGAACTCCCCCTTCATCTCCATCCATCCATCTTCAGCCCTGGCATGTAGCTCTGGCCAGAACAAATCCCCCCTTACTCATCCCTCTCTCTTTAGCCCTGGCATGTTTTCCTTTGGGCCCGAACGAACTCCACCCATCATCTCCATCCTCTCATCTTTAGCCCTGGATGTAGTCCCCCTGGCCAGAAAAAGAAATCTACCCTATCATCTCCCTCCCCTCTCATCTTCACCCTGGGATTGTCTCTGGCCAGAAAGAAATCCACCCTATCATCTCCATCCCTCTCTTTTTTCACCTTGGGTGTGCTGGCCGAACAAACCCCCCCTATATCTCCCCCTCTCATCTTCGCCTGGCATGTAGTCTCTGGCCAAACGAACCCCCCCTATCATTCCCCTCCACTCATCTTCAGCCCTGGATGTAGTCTCTGGCCAAAAGAATCCACCGCCCTATCATCTCCACCTCCTTTCACCCCGGATGTTTTCGGCCAAAAAGAACTCCCCCTACTCCCTCCATTCTTTCAGCCGGCATTAGTCTTGGCCAAAAAAACCCCCCTTTATCTCCCTCCCTCATCTTCCGCCCTGGATGTTCTCTGGCCAGAACGAAAAACCCCCCTATACCCACCTTTATTTTATTATTTAAAAAAATCATCTCCATCCTTATCTTCACCCTGGGAGTAGTCCTGGGCCCGAACAGAACTCCACCCTATATCTCCCTCCATCTCACTTCACCCTGGGAGAGTCCTTTGGGCCCAAAAAAAACCCCCCTATCCCCATCCATCTTCTTCAGCCCCGGCTGTAGCCTGGCCAAACAGAACTCCACCCTATCATCTCCCCCTTAACTTAGCCCTGGGTGTAGCTCTGGCCAGAACAGAACTCCACCCTATCATCTCCATCCATCTCATCTTCACCTGGCATGTAGTCTCTGGCCAGAACAGAACTCCACCCTATCATCTCCATCCATCTCATCTTCAGCCCTGGCATGTAGTCTCTGGCCAGAACGAACTCCACCCTATCACTCATCCATCTCATCTCAGCCCTGGCATGTATCTCTGCAGTAGAATGGAACGCCATGGCATCATCAGGGTTGTTTTCACTCCTGTTGAACGCCATGGCATCATCAGGGTTGTTTTTCACTCCTGTTGAACGCCATGGCATCATCAGGGTTGTTTTTCACTCCTGTTGAACGCCATGGCATCATCAGGGTTGTTTTCACTCCTGTTGAACGCCATGGCATCATCAGGGTTGTTTTTCACTCCTGTTGAACGCCATGGCATCATCAGGGTTGTTTTTCACTCCTGTTGATCGCCATGGCATCATCAGGGTTGTTTTTTCACTCCTGGTGATCGCCATGGCATCATCAGGGTTGTTTTTTCACTCCTGTTGAACGCCATGGCATCATCAGGGTTGGTTTTCACTCCTGTTGATCGCCATAGCATCATCAGGGTTGTTTTTTCACTCCTGTTGAACGCCATGGCATCATCAGGGTTGTTTTTCACTCCTGTTGAACGCCATGGCATCATCAGGGTTGTTTTTCACTCCTGTTGATCGCCATAGCATCATCAGGGTTGTTTTTCACTCCTGTTGATCGCCATAGCATCATCAGGGTTGTTTTTCACTCCTGTTGAACGCCATGGCATCATCAGGGTTGTTTTTCACTCCTGTTGATCACCATAGCATCATCAGCGTTGTTTTTCACTCCTGTTGAACGCCATGGCATCATCAGGGTTGTTTTTCACTCCTGTTGATCGCCATAGCATCATCAGGGTTGTTTTTTACTCCTGTTGATCGCCATAGCATCATCAGGGTTGTTTTTCACTCCTGGTGATCGCCATAGCATCATCAGGGTTGTTTTTCACTCCTGTTGATCGCCATGGCATCATCAGGGTTGTTTTTCACTCCTGTTGATCGCCATAGCATCATCAGGTTGTTTTTCACTCCTGTTGATCGCCATAGCATCATCAGGGTTGTTTTTCACTCCTGTTGATCGCCATAGCATCATCAGGGTTGTTTTTCACTCCTGTTGATCAACATGAAGTTGAAAGTTTCCAATTCTCTGCCCCTACATGCCCACCTCTGCACACGTTGTGACCTCATTTTCAATTTCCGCTCCGGCTCTAGGCCCATGGTGAGGTTGGTAACACACATTGGTATTGGCAACTTTATGGGAATGTTTGACGTGGACGAGGACGAAAGTTCAACCTGGTTGGCTTCGTGATTAAGCTTTCACTGTGGTCAGTTAGGATGCAGAAGGCGGTGTCCTGTGACTGTTGGATCTGAATAGGCACCCACTGAACACGACCGAAGTGACAGCGCAGTGTCTCCTCTGGTGGTTGCTTCATGACGACTTCATGTTGACTGCTCCCAGTGGACTGCCAGTGCTGGATGTGGCTATGCACAGTTGAGTCAGAACGAACGCCTTTGGATCATTACCTCTACGGGACATGGAGAATGACATAGCGAGTGAAAAAACAAATCGAAACTTTCTGCAAAAAGAATCAAATCTACACTTAAAAACCAGCAAACAAACAAGACCAATACAGTGTCTAACGACCAACACCTTATACAATATACTGGAAAATTTACAAAATGAACTGGAAAGGTTGAGATTCACAATCTGATGGTGAAACTGACTAAACAAATGGAATTAAATTTTTAAAAAGTTGGGAATATCAAAGTTAAAACTGAGCACCCTACGTTACGTGCGAGTCATGCCAGCCTGAATCTTCGTCTCCGGGGCCCTGGTTCTTCCTTTTTCAGACAGAAAAGAGCAGAAACGTCAAGCATCTGTCCTGTGATCGAAGTATTACTTTAAACGACAGTACTCGTGCTAAAGGGTACCAAAAAAACAAATATCCTTCTTCAGTCAGATCTCCAAACATGAACTAGTTATTTAAAACCGATGGCCAGGGGACCAGCAAGTGGCCGCTGTTTCGCTCTTTGAGCAGTCCATCAGATCTGTCATCGAGTCCTTGTTGCTGATTGAACAGAACCACGTGGACCAATGAAAAAAATCAATTCCCTGTGATCAGGTAGATCCTCTTGCGTCTGAGGCCCCCTCCCCTCTCTCTCTCACACACACACACACACACACACACACACACACACACACACACACGCACGCACGCACGCACGCACGCACGCGCGCGCGCGCGCGCGCACGCACGCACACACACACACACACACACACACACACACACACACACACACACACACGCATACACTCTGTCTCTATGTCTTTCTCTCTCACACACATACACACAGGCACACACACCAATACACGCATGCATACACGCACGCACGCACACACATGCGCGCGCGCGAGCGCACGCACACACACACACACACACACACACACACACACACACACACACACTACTGCCATACAATGTGTATATGATACCTGTAGGATGGCATCGCGAGAGTGTCAATAGGCCAGTGTAGGTGTGGATGAGTATTGATCTATCTTGTTACATTTTCTGTGTTGCTAGGTTACGAGGCGATAATTTTCATGTGATGAGTTTTCACAACCCAGTATTAGAACATGCTCAGAATAAATCAATAAAGAATGGGTCAAACTCCAGCATAATGCTCACACGCAGAAATCATTTCAACGGCCTTGTGTGTAGACTGACTGGCCAAGAACACCAGAAAATGCACCTGTCCTTTAATCACTAGGCGCTGTCAAGGGTTTGAACCCTTATTCTCCAGAGTCAAGTCTATCGCGGTAACCGCTTGGCCATCGCACTTCTAACAGAAAGCTCTGTTGAGCCATTTGTGTTTCCTGTGGTCTGCAGTCTGCTTGAACTGATCAAGGGGTCATTTCCTGGTCAGGATGAACTAAAATGGTCTCCCCAAGCTGCTGATGAAGGATGTTATATTATCTAGCACGCTAGTTTTTTTTTAATTCAATTTGAATAAAAATTTTGTCCTAGTCACAGTTGTGATGACAGAGGAATTGTTAGCCTGCACTTCTCCATCCACTACTAATTTATTCAACGTAGGATTGTTTTGCTAATCAGTGGGAGACTGCATATCCTAGAAGATCTATACGGAGGCTGTTAAGTACAATTCTTAGCTGCGGTCATCAGTTACCTGACTGACAGTGCTTGGGTTATGAAGCAGTAAAGCCGTCCCGATCAGAGAGTTGATACTATTTGATCTCCTTTGTCTGTTTAAACAGATCCTCGAGCATAGGCTCAAAGATATTTGCTCCTGTACTCAACCCAGCAGTCCTCGGGCAGAATGAACAAGGCACCTCAGTCCGCCAACTCTTCTGTAGTCCCCGTCTGCTTTAAAAAAAAAAAAATCCTTAATTAAGCAAATTTGGACGGCAAGCCTGACAGAACCGAACCGAAACAAGAGAGTATTCTTGGCAACGCTTGACAGAATAGTGTTCATCGTTGCGTGTGGTGCAGTCCCCTCTCTCGTATTTGACTCGTAAGAAATCAACGAACGTGCATGTCTTCGCTAGCTGTGATAATCCTTAATTCAACATCAAGCTGCACTCGCTAACCCTCCTTGACACAAGTCCAAAGAACTAAGACAGCCTTTCCCAACTAAAATGACTCTGTACATCCCTCTCTGCATGACAGTCAGCGGATAATTCCGAACTGTTGCAACAGAGACAGATCACTGTGCGTCACGATCATGCTGTCACTTTCCCTCGACCTCCGCTTCCGGAGCGGAAATGACGTGATCGCTGCTGCGTCCAATGATAGAGAAAGTCCGTGACATAGGCCTAGCCAGACAGAGAAAGCGGCTCCACAGAAAGACCTGCTATTGTTTGCTGTCTTCGTAGTTTGATGGCGACTGGATAGTACTAGGTCAAGATTCCTGTTCGGTCATCTGGAAGCGAATGAACTGTGGTCGGTTTGACTCAGTAACACGTGATGTGGATCGTAGGAACCCAGTCAGCAAGGGAGTCAAACGGGAAAATGTGTGTTGATTTTCTCAATCTGCTGCGTCATAATGACTCCGAGTGCATAATGCGATAGAGATGAGACTTGTTGTTGTTGTTGAAGATTCTTCAGTGCAGGGTTGGATGTCCTGAGTCCCTGACTGTAAAACATACACATCACCAGACCCTCATCCTCCTAACTCGTACTCTAACCTAACGTGATAACCCTGATCCAAATCCTAACTCACCCAGCCGCGACGCAATCGTTAGCCTAATTCGTTCTAGCCCTGATGCAGCCCAGACTGGATAAGATCCTTATTCACTAAAAAGAAAGAAACAAACAAACAAAAGAAAAAAAAGACAGAGAGAGAGAGAGAGAGAGAGAGAGAGAGAGAGTTCAGTGTCTAAGTGTTAGTCAACATCAGGTGCAGGCCCACTGCTAATTTCGGATGCCGGATATGTTCAAGATGGAGAAGAGAGCACAGAGCACCAAACAAGGAATCGGAACATCAGTGTGTTTTATTCGCCCTTAATCCGTTCAAGGATGTTGTGTTGTGTGTGTGTATGTTGTGTTGTGTGTGTGTGCGTGCGCGCACGCGCGCGCGCGCGTGTGTGTGTGTGTGTGTGGTGTGTGTGTGAGAGAGAGAGAGAGAGAGAGAGAGAGAGAGAGAGAGAGAAGAGAGAAAGAAGCACATGCACGTACAAGTACACGCACGCACACGCACACACACACACACACACACACACACAACACACCACACACACACACACAAGGCGTGCGCGCGCACACACACACATACACACACGCACATGCACACACACACACACACACACACACACAACACCACACACACACCAACACACACATGCTTTCCCGTTTCATTGACCATTACTTGTGTGCGAATGTGTGTGTGCATGCACGTGCGTATGAGTCTGTATGTGTGTGTGGTGTGTGTGTGTGTGTGTGTGTGTGTGTGTGTTGTGTGTGTTGTGTGTGTGCGCGCGCGGCGTTTGTGTGTGTGTGTGTAGTGTGATTGTGTGTGCGCGCGCGTGTTTGTGTGTGTGTGTGTGTGTGTGTGTGTGTGTGTGTTATTTTTGCTGTCTTTAGCAGCACACATTCTAATAACAGAACAGCTCAATGTCTATAAAGTCCGTCTCTGACTAATAGTGACGATGTATTGTTAACAACCATATATGATAACAATTGGTATAAACATTGCGCGAACTTGTCAGCTTTCACGTACGTGTGTGTGTGTGTGTGTTGATGGTAATGTGTGGTGTGTGTGTGTGTGTGTGTGTGTGTGTGTGTGTTTGTGTGTGTGCGTGCTGCATGCGTGCGTATGTGTGTAGTGTGCTCGCGCGCGCGCGTGTGTGTGTGTTTGACGTACATGCAAACTGTAATTATGTATGCACCTCCGCCCTGGTTGGGGTGAAACTGATGCTAGTGTTGTGCTGTACTAACCAAATAAGGCCACGAAAACTGACCGCCGGAAAGACAGTGAGTGACAGCGTCAGTCTTACTTCGCATGGTCGATTTCTTGGCATCTCTTGTGTTAGAATTGAGACTGTCTGTCAGAGAGCTGTTATCCTACAGGTATTCGGAATATAAACGATATGATAATACGCTCGCACGTAATGTATACGTCCCTGTGCATGTCATCACAAACACATTTTTACATTATTATTAATATTATTGTTGTTATTATTATTATTGCTATTATACTATTATTATTATTATTATCATTGTTGTTGTTGTTGTTATTATTATTATCATTTATTATTATTATTATTAAACACATTCAGCACTTTCTTCCCTCATACACCATATTATGGGGCTGAAAACTTCAAGCTTCTCATTCACTTTTTATATCATTCCCCTTAGGCTTTTTTCTCAGACATTTTGCCGACGTATTTCAACCGTACGTCTTTATCGCGTGACTGAAGGGTCTTTGTTGTGTGACTGGAAGGGTCTTTGTTGTGTGACTGGAAGGGTCTTTGTTGTGTGACTGGAAGGGTCTTTGTTGTGTGACTAGAAGGGTCTTTGTTGTGTGACTAGAAGGGTCTTTATCGTGTGCCTGGAAAGATCTCTATCATATTTATTGCTCTGCCAAGTTTAATGACACCCATGTTTGTACTTACTGAGAATCTGCCAATGTCATTAAAGTTTACCATGGACACACACACACGCGCGCGCGCGCATGCACGCACACAAACATACACACACACGTACGCACGTACGCACACACACACACACACACACACACACACACCACACACACACACACACATACACACACACGCGCGCGCGCGCGCGCAGCGCACACACGCACACACGCACGCACGCACGCACGCACTCCTCTCTCTCTCTCAGACACACACACTCTCTCTCTTTCTCTCTTTCTCCTTCTCCCTCACACACACACACACACACAACACACACACACACCACACACACACATACACACGCCGCGCGCGCGCGTGCGCGCGCGTATCTTTTACCCGTCCCATCTACTACCTTTCTAAACAGATCTTTTCAGTTTTCCACTCCCCTTCAGGTCTTCTTTCCCCACATTCTGCTCTTCTCTGTGGTCTTCTTTGGACCACATTCTGCTCTTCTATGTGATCTTCTTTGCCCACATTCTGCCTCTTCTCTGTGGTCTTCTTCCCCACATTCTGCTCTTCTCTGTGGTCTTCTTTGCCCACATTCTGCTCTTGGCTGTGGTCTTCTTTCCCCACATTCTGCTCTTCTCTGTGGTCTTCTTTGCCCACATTCTGCTCTTGGCTGTGGTCTTCTTTCCCCACATTCTGCTCTTCTCTGTGGTCTTCTTTCCCCACATTCTGCTCTTCTCTGTGGTCTTCTTTGGACCCGCCACCTTTGCTGTGCGGTGCGACGTGTGATGGAGGGGAACGAGATGCTGGTGATTGAGAGGGCAGGTGCCCTCAACACATCTCTTTAGACAGACGTCTTCTAGACAGGAGGTACACTCTGGCCCAGGTGTATCAATCAGCCACCCTTCATGGGCTGGGTCAAGACAGGCAGTTCCTCGGCTGGCCAAGGTAACAACCCCTGCAGTGCTTGGCTCTCTGTCGCCGGGAGTTGGGTACAATCAGGAGAGGGGGTGGAGGATGGGGAGGAGGGCGGGGGAAGGGGGAAGGGTTGGTCACAGTCTGTTTGTCGTAATTCTTTCCCGAAGCCTGGAAGGGGTTATGATTATGACTTCTTGACCCTAGCCCTTAAGTTCCACTCTTCAGTGCGTGGCTACAGAAGGGATGGGGAAGGGAAAAAAAAAAGCACGCGGTTACAAAGTCTTACATGTTCGAACATGTAATTCAATCATTAAAGTGAGGTCAGAATCATTCTTACCTACATCTTAATCTTACACATGGATTATTCTCTATTAAGTGTCTAGTCACATGTGTGAACGCATCGACATCATGTGCACACGTTACAATCCTGTCACCGACTTCTCAGAGAAGGCCAGTTTTGGCCGTTGGTGTGAATGACATGTTACACATAGCATGCACCCAGCGTGAAAATTTTGAAAGAATGAAGGAAGAAAATGGTGTGCATGATATGACAGAAATGACACGGGAAACGATTGAATGAAGTGTCGGCAGGCAGCTCTTCAGTCGGCTCTACCCAGGTAGGCAGCCCGTTGTGTAAACGAGTGTGGATTGTAAAGCGCTTAGAGCTTGGTCTCTAGCCGAGAATAGGGGCTATGTAAGTACTGCTGCTACTATTACTAGTGCTACTGCTACAACACTACTGCTACTTCTGCTGCCGCCGCTGCTACTACTACTGCTGCTGCTGCTGCTGCTGCTACTACTACTACTACTACTACTACTACTATTACTACTACTACTACTACTACTACTACTACTACTACTACTACTACTACTACTACTACTACCCACCTGATGTGATCTTTGAATTTTTGAAAGAAATTAACATTTTTCACCTGATCTAAGATTTTACAGAAGACAGATTTTTAACAAACTTTCCTGTGTGTTTTTTTACAAGGTGTATTTTTCAGGGTTGTGTGAATGAGAGTGGGTTTTTTTTTCTTTGTTTGTTTGTTTGTTGGGACGATTTGTGAGTTGACTTCAATGCAGTGACAGCCGTGACATGGCCCTCTGTGGTCGGCTGGACTATAAGCTACATGACCTTACCCTGCCTTACCACTACTACTGGTGTGATGACGTTGTCTGTAGTTATGCTGGAACTTTCAGAAGGGGTTTAGTCGAGTAGAACTCGGAGTTCTGGTGCACAGTTCAGCTTCCCCTGTGACGTTTTCAGTATTCGACTGCGTGAACACTTACTTTCATTTATATGTCGAACATGAAAGGAACAGGTTGTATATTAGGCCACTCCCCCCCCCCCCCCCCCCCCCCCCCCCCCCCGTTTTGAACATGACCAAAATGCTTCAGCATCAAGAAAGTATTGCACCCTGATTCCCCACCAGGGGGCTCTGCGTGCTCCTGAACCCCACCAGAGGGCCTAAACGGTCTTCTGGATATCCTGCATAGCCTCTTTTCCACCCCCACACCCCACCCCACCCCCTACCCAGCTTTCCCAAAATCCGACTCTGCATGTAACAACTGATTGAATCCAGCGCCTCGTCTAGAATCTTGTCTAACATATCGTTCCACCTCTTCCGTATTAGGTAACGTAGGAATTGGCTACACTGGTCGTGAGGCTGTTTTCTGTCTGTCTGTCTGTCTGTCTGTCTTTCTTCTAAACAGTCCATTTTCCCATTAGAAGCCTACACATTTAGATTTGTAGAATTTGTAAAACGAAGGAAATTCATTCACTTAAAGTGCACTCACTGACCTGTTCAATCATCCAGGTGTTGAAAAGGAGATAGACACTAGTTATCGTGCCCGTATTAATTAAGCCGCAATTACTTTTCAAATATCTTGAGACACGGTGATGCGTGCAAGATACGTAATGTACCAGTGACGTATTATCTAATCTCAAACTACGAGTGTAAAAAAAAAAAATTAAAAAAAAATAAATAAAGATCTTTTAATTTTTTCTCTCAAAGCGCCTGTTTGTTGCCGATGT
>CM031621.1:47739162-47752840 GCA_018398815.1 Conus ventricosus | reverse complement strand
TCGCCGAAGTAAGGAATGTGAAAAACCTCGTCACCCGATCCGCCGAACAGTTCCACGGCCACCGTGCTTCCGTTCGGTCCGCGCAGGCGCAGTCTGCCCGGCTGCTGGCGGTCGTTAGAAGCAGCGGCGGTTGAAGCAGAACATGAGGCCGGCGGAGACGGTGGACAGGCCGAGGGAGACGATGAGCACGACGTAGCCCCAGTGCAGGCTGCCGATGTCCTCGCGATGCACGTACTGCTCTTGGAACTGGAGGCGAAGACGAAGCCGCCCGTGAACCCAGCAGACCTGGGGTCAGGAGGACACAGACAGCGAGGTCAGGACAAGGGCAGATCAGAGAAGGGGGGAAAAAAAGAAGAGATGGCGGGGGTGGGGTGGGGTGGGTGGTGGTGGAGGTGGCACAGAGATCAGGAGGAGGACCAACAAAGCAGAAGCCACATCAAGAGGTCATGAGAGGGACGAAGACAGAAGTAACGGTGAGGACAGTGAGGTCAGGAAGAGGGACGAAGACAGAAGTAACGGTGAGGGACTATGAGGTCAGGAGAAGGAACAAAGACAGAAGTAATGGTGAGGGACAATGAGGTCAGGAAGAGGGACGAAGACAGAAGTAATGGTGAGGGACAGTGAGGTCAGGAAGAGGGACGAAGACAGAAGTAATGGTGAGGGACAGTGAGGTCAGGAGAAGAAACAAAGAAGTAATGGTGGGGGACAATGAGGTCAGGAGAAGGAACAAAGACAAAAGTAATGGTGGGGGGCAATGAGGTCAGGAGAAGGAACAAAGACAGAAGTAATGGTGGGGAACAATGAGGTCAGGAGAAGAAACAAAGACAGAAGTAATGGTGGGGGACAGTGAGGTCAGGAGAAGGAAACAAAGACAGAAGTAATGGTGGGGGACAATGAGGTCAGGAGAAGAAACAAAGAAGTAACGGTGAGGGACAATGAGGTCGAGAGAAGGAACAAAGACAGAAGTAATGGTGGGGACAATGAGGTCGAGAGGAAGAACAAAGACAGAAGTAATGGTGGGGGACAATGAGGTCAGGAGAAGGAACAAAGACAGAAGTAATGGTGGGGGACAATGAGGTCAGGAGAAGAAACAAAGACAGAAGTAATGGTGGGGGACAGTGAGGTCAGGAGAAGGAACAAAGACAGAAGTAATGGTGGGGGACAATGAGGTCGAGAGGAGGAACAAAGACAGAAATAATGACGAGGGACAATGAGGTCGAGAGAAGGAACAAAGACAGAAGTAATGGTGAGGGACAATGAGGTCAGAAGGAACAAAGACAGAAGTAATGGTGAGGGACAATGAGGTCAAGAGAAGGAACAAAGACTGGAAGAGGTAAAAGTAGAAGCTAAGAATAAGATCAGGTAGAGGGAACAAAAAAGAAGTCCGGAAGGAGGCACAAACAATAGAGGTCAGAGAGGTCGAGGGGGGGGGGGGGGGGGGGGGGACAACGAAAGAGATCAGAATCGGAAGAATGGACAAAAAGGGAAAAAAATTGGGATGAGAAACAAAAAAGACATGAGGAGGAGGGACAGAGAGGTTAGGAGGGATAAATAAAATGGAAAAGGTCGGAAGGAGAGGCGAACAAGGTTTGGACAGCGACCAACAGAGAAGTAACAAACAGAGACGAAAAAAAAACCGTTCAGGATGGCGGACAGTGAGGTCAGGAGCAGGGGCAAAGTAAGAGGTCAGGAGGTGATGATGAGTGGGGGGGGGGGGGTCAAAAGCAGAAGACGGAGGGGGGAGAGAAAAGGTCTGGAGGACAGGAAAACGAAGAGGTAAAAATGAAGGAGAGAGAGAGAAAGCTGTCAGAATGAGGAACACAAGCAAAGAGATTAGGAAAAAGAGAAAGAGCAGCTGAACGAACCAATGAAAGAGTCAGGAGAAGGGACGGACAGATCGGGAGGGAACAACAGGAACGTGAGAAAGAGAGAGAGAAAAAGAGAGGTCAGGAGGTGGGACAAATGAAAAAGAATGGTTAGAATGTGGGATGAACAAAATGGTTAGGAGGTGGGACAAACAACCAACATGAATGAATGAAGGGATGAATGAATGAAGGAAGGCAAAATGCGGTCTGGTGAAACCATAGTCGGCAAAACGTGATAATATGAAAAAGTGATCCGCCGAAATGAGGAGGAGGAGGTGATGAATGCAATCATTCACGCATGGCATACGATGTGGATCTCTGTCTTTGCTGAGTGGGGTGGTGAGAGAGATTGGGTTAGAATCATATAGGACATCATCACTTGCATCCCTTGTATTCTTTGTGAAATTTTCTTTTGGCTTAATGTGAGTGCTTAAAGCTACGTATTTCTGTAACGCTGTTGCTGTTGTTGTGTGCTGGTGTTGTTGTTATTCTTCTCTCTCTCTCTCTCTCTCTCTCTCTCTCTCTTCTCTCCTCTCTCTCTCTCTCTCTCTCTCCTCACACACACACACACACACACACACACCACACACACGCCACCACACAATTAGCACACGTACACAACACAACACACACACACACCACACACACACCGCAGCGCGCACACACACACACACACACACACACACCACACACACACACACACAACACACACGTACTACACACACACACACACACAACACACACACACACACACACACACACACACACACACACTCCTCACACAAACACACACATCACCCCCCCCCCCCCCATCCACACACCACAACCCCCACCCACACACTGACATATACAAACTTCTTCCAACAAATCCATTCACACACACACAAAAAGACCACAGACTAGAGAGAAAACAGAACAGACGGTGCAAAGCAAGAGCACAGCAGACCGCTGCCAAGTCCGACAACTCACAGCCCATGACGGAGAGCCCTCAACATGGCTGCCGGGGCTGTGGTACTGCTGCTGGCCCACCTTGCTGAAGTTCCTGTAGCAGCCGATCCACACCGACAGCGCGAAGAAGAACAGCGCCATGCTGCAGGTGACGCGCACCGCGTTCAGCCAGGCTGCAAGGCAGTACGCACGGCGTTAAACATCCTTCAGTCAACCAACCATCCATTCCTCGCTACACTACGGACGAACTTCAAACAACTGGCAGTTTAACAGTAACCCACTGGCGAGGAAATACTTTCTTTCTTTTTTTTTCGCGAGTTACATGGATGTTCTTTACGCGACAAACACTGACTTCATAAACAAGATCGCACACGAGTGGGTCGAACGTTCGATTTGAAAGTCAATGGATGTCCAGGTCAACATTTTCACAACTACAAACTCCTTCAATGGGCTGTCCATGTCAACATTTTCACAGCTGTTAACTCCTTCAGTGGGCTGTCCATGTCAACATTTTCACAGCTGTTAATCCTTCAGTGGGCTGTCATGTCAACATTTTCACAGCTGTTAACACTCTCAGTGGCTGTCATGGTCAACATTTTCACAGCTGTTAACACTCTCAGTGGCTGTCATGGTCAACATTTTCACAGCTATTAACACTCTCAGTGGCTGTCATGGTCAACATTTTCACAGCTGTTAACACTCTCAGTGGCTGTCCATGTCAACATTTTCACAGCTGTTAACACTCTCAGTGGCTGTCATGGTCAACATTTTCACAGCTGTTAACACTCTCAGTGGCTGTCCATGTCAACATTTTCACAGCTGTTAACACTCTCAGTGGCTGTCCATGTCAACATTTTCATAGCTGTTAACACTCTCAGTGGCTGTCATGGTCAACATTTTCACAGCTGTTAACACTCTCAGTGGCTGTCCATGTCAACATTTTCACAGCTGTTAACACTCTCAGTGGCTGTCATGGTCAACATTTTCACAGCTGTTAACACTCTCAGTGGCTGTCCATGTCAACATTTTCACAGCTGTTAACACTCTCAGTGGCTGTCCATGTCAACATTTTCATAGCTGTTAACACTCTCAGTGGCTGTCAAGGTCAACATTTTCACAGCTGTTAACATTTTCAGTGGCTGTCAAGGTCAACATTTTCACAGCTGTTAACTCTTTTAGTGGCTGGCAAGGTCAACATTTTCACAGCTATTAACTCTTTCAGTGGCTGTCAAGGTCAACATTTTCACAGCTATTAACTCCTTCAATGGGCTTTCCAGGTCAACATTTTCACATCTACAATCTCCTTCAATGGGCTGTCGAGGTCAACAACGGGCGGGTGGCGAGAAACATGATATGTACACATTTGACGTCGTCCCCACCTGTTACGCTAAAAAGTAGAAAAATAATCAGAGCAATTCATTTGAATCTGTCCCTATGATTGCTACATTGGTAAGGGGTAGTAATCAAATAAATATTCATTCGAAGTTGTCCGTGGGTGTGAATTAGCACGATAACAAGATAAGAAAATATATTTGTACGCATGCACTTGATGTTACCACTACTTGTAGACTGTTACGTTTAATAAATTGGCAAACATCAGCCCAAGCATCCAATCAATGTTGCCCCTAAGCGTACGCTACGTAGTAAATCGGGGAATATCAACGTGATAGCTGACGCTGTCCCTACGTGTGGCTATTATGACAGTATGTAAAGAAATGTAACCATTCGTTTACAATTGCCATGATATGTAGACTGCTACGTAAATGACGTAAAATTAATTACATTTGAGACTGCCCTGCCTCCAGACTGGTATGCTGGTTGAGGAGATTATGTGAAATCACATTTAAAGACCGCCCTGTCTCCAAACCGATTTGTTGTTGTTGTTGTTGTTGTTGTTGTGTTTTGTTGTTGTTGCTTTGTTTTGTTTTGGTTTGTTTGTTTTGTTTGTTTGTTTTGTTTCGTTGGTTTTTTTGCTTGTTTTTGTTTGTTTGTTTGGGGGTTTTTTGCTTTGTTTTTAGAGAAAATGACGTCAGCGTACATTGAAAGCTGTCCCTATGTTTGTCATTTCACGTCATTTAAGTGGGAAAATATCGTCAGCATTCGCTTAAGGTTGTACATATCTGCAGACTACCACGTGTGCAAGTTAGAAAATAGAAATTCTCTTGAAGTTGCTCCTACCCATGACTTGCTCCGTTAGTAATAAACATGCATTTGACTTGCTACATTAGTAACTGTATGATTTATCAATGTAAGCATACTTTTCAAGTAAACTGTAAACTGTCGGGTCAGCGTAATTATATCAACGTAAACATAACGTTGACTGCTACGTCGGTGGTTCGTCAAATATCACAAGCATACAGCTGAGAGTGCCCCTGATTTTCACTGTTAAGCAGTGAAGAAGATCAAGCGACAATCATCGCACCTACAACATGTCTTTGAACAGGGTCGTTGTTATCTCCCTTCTTCCCAATTTCGCTGTGGGGCAGAAGTACCTCTGGCTCCATGTCGCCCTCCACCAACAAGAAGCCAGGAAGAAAAAGAAAAAAAATGAACACACAAATGGAGGCTGGTAAGAAGGGGGGGGGGGGGGGGGGGGAGGAAGAAAGGCAACAAATACATACAGAACTGGGGGTGGGGGGAGACGGAAATTATCACAAACAAACAAAAAAAGAAAGAGGGTGAAGATTAAGAAATAAAGAATGAGAACATGGAAATGAGAGAGAGAGAGAGAGAGGAGAGAGAGGAGAGAGAGAGAGAGAGAGAGAGAGGGAGGCCACCTGACCTGGGTTATTCTTGTGCACGTTAGAGATGCAGGTTGAAGACGCGGCGATGCACGCCTGCCATATGCCCACAGTCTGGTCCACCAGACCGTACTTCTGCAGATGCAGCACCGACCACTGGGGAAGCGCGAAAGCGATGACGTAGCTCAGGTTCCCCACAAGAAGCCCGTAGAAGCCGATCTGATAGCCCAGCGGCCGTTGACGCCACAGTACCATCGTGCTCCGGAGTGGGGGGAACTGTTGGAGATGACGTGTTAGAGATGACGTCACAATCCTGGATAAGATGACGGCTGTCTTACGTGATTTTTGTCTCTTGTGGTACACACAAAAAAACAGATGTCTTCGACCGGTGTGTTAATACACTTGTCTGTGGCTGGCTTCACACGATTCGGGGGACTCTAAAAATGAACCGACGGCGTGGTAGTCTTCACACAGAATCTGCGTCAGCCGTGTTTTTCTTGCCGTCTGCCTCCGACGGATACTGGACGTCAACGGTTGATTTGATGTTGTTGATGCTGAAGATGTCCCCTCCTGCTGGTCACAGGACAATGTGTTATTGTGGAGCTGCAACACAAAGTGTGAATACAGTGGGGTTTCGTATTTTAGAGTTTTTACGGTAGCATGCTCAGACAGAGGCGAACGGGTCTTGAACAACGAAGCATTGGGTGAAAACAAATGCTGGTAAGCGAGGCCTTTTGTTCAGATGACGATGACAATGACTTAGCAAAGATTTATGTCAGTAAATGTATACAATTTCGAGACCATACGCACGCACGCGTGCATGTATTCACACACATATACGCACGCACGCACGCACGCAAGAGCACACATGCACAACACCACACACACACACCACACACACACACACACACACACACACACACCACACACAAACGTCGCAATGTTCACCTATTCACATAAAAATTTGAAAAAAATATGTATATATAACCTTGTAGCAGAATAATATATTCCTAATATCACAATTATTTCTCTCAGTAATTCCACCTAGTTATGTACTTACACAACAATCGAGAAATTGCCCTACAAACTGTAAATGACCGGTCATGGACAGACAGACAGAGGGAGAGACAGAGCAGTTCAACTCTCCGCAGAGGAGAAGCGTCCTGACGAGGGGTTTTCATATTAAATCGTTCTCTTAAAACCGGAATCACTTGGTGTGCAAACATATGTCAAGTGAATCTGAAACGGTCAGCTGACAATTTTTTCTATTAGGATTGTATTCGCTCTTTCTTCGACGTGTATCTTAAAACAAACATGTGGCACGTTTTGCATCACGGCAGGCTAAATTCATGGAAACACACACACACACACACACACACACCACACACACACACACACACACACACACACATCACGCAAGCACGCACACACACGCACGCGCGCGCGCGCACACACACACACACACACACACACACACACACACACACGCCATATCTTATAAGTGTCCGGCTGAATTATCGGCCTAACAGCGGAGCAATGTGGAGAACGCCAAACCACTTCACCACTCGACCTTTTTATCACTGATGGGTAGTGAGCGAAGGAGTCGTCAGCTTTGATAGAAGAAGTAGATGACTCTTCCACTCCGGAAGGCACGACCCTCACCCCAACTTGAACCCTGTTCCTAACCCTGACCCTAACCTACCTCAACCCTAACCCTAACCTCACCAGAATTCTAACTTAACCCTAACCTACCCAGAATTCTGATCTAACCCTAACCTACCTCACAACCCTAAACTACTTCAACTCTAGTCCGAATCCTGACCTAACCCTAACCTACCTCAACCCTAATCTGAATTCTAACCTAACCCTAACCTACCTCAACCCTAATCCGAATCCTAACCTAATCCTAACCTACCTCACAACCCTAAACTACTTCAACTCTAATCCGAATCCTAACCTAACCCTAACCTACCTCAACCCTAATCCGAATTCTAACCTAACCCTAACCTACCTCAACCCTAATCCGAATCCTAACCTAACCCTAACCTACCTCAACCCTAATCCGAATCCTAACCTAACCCTAACCTACCTATACCCTAATCCGAATTCTAACCTAACCAAGCGTACCTCAAACCTAATCCGAATTCCAACCTAACCCTAGACCTACCTCAACCCTGATCTGATTTCCAACCTAAACCTAACCTACCGCAATCCTAATGCGAATTCTAACCTAACCTTAACCTAACTCAATCCTATCCTACCGCAACCCTAACCCGAATTCTAACCTAACCCTAACCTACCATAACCCTAATCTGAATTCTAAACTAACCCCAACCTTCCTCAACCTGATCCGAATTCTAATTTAACCTACCTCAACCTGATCCGAATTCTAAAACCTTACCCCAACCTACCTCAACCCTTATCCGATTTCTAACACCCTACCCCAGCCTATCTCAACTCCAATCCGAATTCTAACCTAACCCTAACCTACCTAAACCCTAATCCGAATTCTGATCTATCCCTTACGTACGTTTATAAAATTGGACAGAAATCTTCGTTGATCAGTTGCGCAGCAGTATGGGTGAGGGAAGGCGAGGGAAGGGGGAGGGTGGGTGGTTGGGAGGGGACGAAGTGAGGTCGTTTTCTCTCGTTCTTCATTTTTTTCATCGGTGGAGGAAAGAGCATCTGGTTTCAATGACCTCGCACAAGCCACCTGACCGGGACATGTCGGTCACTCTGCGTCCACACTCAGTCAGTCACACGGGCCAATCTGGTCAGTATGAGTAACGTACGTCATGTGCCAGTCTTCACATTATTAAAGGGAAGGGGGTGCGGAGAGGTGTGTGTGTGTGTGGGGGGGGGGGGGGGGGGGGGGGGAGGGGGGGGGGCCTTCTTGTCTAACATTTTGAACTGTACAAATAAGCATTTAATGTAAACATTACGGCACAATCGTGTACTACGGGTCTGTTGGAGGTGTGGATAACTGCTGGAGAATAGCTATAGTATACTCAAGGGTCTGCATTTAACATTATTATTTGGGAGACATCAGTTTCATCCCTGCATGAAGACTCGAGTTTAGAGCAGTTAGGTTCACGACATTTTAGACGAGCTGATCGGGTTACCCCTAAAACGTGGTTTGTTTGCTTTTTAAAGTCAACATATCAGGGGGCTAGGGGGCTGGAGGGGGGGGGGATAGGGGAAAGGGGGGGGGGGGACGTCACATGCGCGAATCTAGTCCTCTACCAATTATTTCACACTTGAAAAAAAATTCAGTAACCATCCTGTACTCTTTTTTTTTAATGCATAGGCAGATTACAAATGTGCTACTTTTAATGCATTGCACCTTATACAAGAGCCCTTTGAACAAAAGAGAGTGAACAGATATTCAGTAGCTCTTACTCTGTATGGCACAATTTAATGTCGAATTCAACACTACCAGCGGGTCTCCAAAGTGAAAAGATGCTGTTTTTATCCTCTGTATGAAGAGAAGAGGAGAGGAAAGAAGAGAGAGAAAGAGAGAAAAAGAGACAGACAGAAGTCAGTCTACCGGGAAGGCCTTAATGCTAAAACCCAACATTCAGGTGTGGGAGTGGGGGGGGGGGGGGGGGGGGGGGGGGGCATGTTAGTCAGTGTGCAGCCTTGGCCGCGGTCGCTGAGTCCGATTAGTGTGGGGGGAAAAAGCATGTTGGCGGGCTTAATCAATCCGTTACAGATTACCTACCAACTGATGGCGTTCCAGTTTGGGGCATTACTTACGACAACTTTACGACATGAACATAATCCTCTTAGTTGGCGGGATGTTTGCAAGTCCTACACCCCGCATACAGGACACAGGTGGTTATTTTGAGCGATGACTTCAGGGGCCATGGGAGAGCGCAGAGCTTCGCCAACGTCTTACTGATCCAGAACCCGCCTTCTAACTGATTCTTGTCTACACCAAGACTGATCCTTACGGATTTGTCCCTACACCACGTTCCATCTTTCCATCCTGTTTATTTTTTTTTAAAACAGAAAAAAAAAAAATCGGTTGAGCGACTTTTGTGTCATTTTGATGACGCAGGAGGAAATGTTATCTCCTTGTCCTTGTTGGTGGCCGCCGTGTTGTCGATGTGCAGCAAGCGATTGAGGTGGGGAGGGGGTATCAAGTAGAAGGCTTATGCACGGCTTAATTTTTCATTTTCAGATACATTGAAGAAGACTGGGCATATCTGAGCGTGTGTGTGTGTGGGAGGGGGGGGGTGGAGTGGGGGGGGGAGAGAGAGAGAGAGAGAGAGAGAGAGAGAGAGAGAGAGAGAGAGAGAGTGAGTGAGTGAGTGAGTGAGTGGTGTGTGTGTGTGTGTGTGTGTGTGTGTGTGTGTGTGTGTAGTGTGTGTGTGGTGTGTGTGTGTGTGTGTGTGTGTACGTTCCGGTACGAAGTACTGGTGCTCAATTGATTTCATTTAACCTCATGAAAATACTCGAAGAAAACTCAATACCTCTTGGTGTGAGGAGGGAGTGGGAGAGGGAAAGTCATTGTCATTTTTACTCAAACACATTTTTGTGTGGAATTGCATCTTTCAATCTGAAAACCAGCGATGTTCAATACTGGAAATATTCTTTTGAAGAGTGTATGGTCATTCACTTTCCGTTTTACCAAAATTTTTATCACATTGTTTGTTAGGGGAAAACAGTTCATGATCTCGTCGTTCAGTATGCAGGCTGCGTACTCCACTATGATTTTGATTACCAACTGAACAAGGATTAAAACAAACAAGATGCGAAGCATATAAACGTACTCCCGGTTTTCCATAACGCTTATAAATCGGCCAAGTGCTTTGTGAGATAAGAAATAAAGGCAAAATAACGGTTTTAACGGTTATTTAACCGATGTACACTTTTGAAACTGGTATTTTAGTCCTCACTGGGCTAAAGCCTGTGTACATACCAAATTTCATCCAGATCAGACAATATGTCAAGAATAACGGTTTTTAATGGTCAGATTTTGAAAGACTACATGGAAGTGCCATTTGTGTATGATAACCTTTCTATATACAAAATTTCATTAAACCCCACCAATATATATAAAAAAAATAACGGCACAATAACGGTTTAACGGTTATATAACCGATATACACTTTTGAAACCGGTATTTTAGTCCTCGCCTGTGTACATATCAAATTTCATCCAAATCGGACAATATGTCAAGAATAACGGTTTTTAACGGTCAAATTTTGAAACACTATATAGAAGTGCCATTTGTGTGTGACAACCTTTCTATATACCAAATTTCATTAAAATCCACCTATATATATATATATATATATATATATATATATATATATATATATATATATATATATATATATATAAGAAATAACGGCAGAATAACGGTTTTTAACGGTTGTTTAATCCATTTTTAGCATTACATCACTTACATATGGACAGAGGCTCCGATTTGTCACAAGATCATCCAAACCGCTTATAAATTGGCCAAATACTTTCTGAGATATTCCATAAAGAAGAAAAACCGTTACAGGCCGTTACAGCCGTTAGTAACGGCTACAGCGGTAAACTAAAACATCGCGCATCATCCGTGGCCCATAATGAACATACCTACAAATTTTCAGAAAGATCGGCCCAGTAGTTTTGTCTGGAGCGAGTGGAACACATTTTGACCACGAACACAGAGACAGACAGACAGACACACAGACAGCATTTCTTCGTTCCCATTCTAAAGTACCCCCTGTTCTATAAGAAGGGGGAGTACAAAAAGGCACCCCCGGGGAGGACAGACGTATGTGTGTACACAGGACCGGAAGTTATGACGTAGGTGGACAAGTTTCATTTTATCAAAGAATGCCCAAAATCTATAACGTTAAAAAAACATCTTCAGTTCCCAGATAAAAAAAAAACAAGATGCAAAGCATATAAACGTACTCCCAGTTTATCCTGAATACGCGTGAGATATTCCATAAAGAGGGAAAAACCGTCTTGGACTGGTGTAAACCGTTAGTAATGGCTATTTCTGGTAAACATCGCCATCGTCTGTGACCTATAATGAACATACCTACAAATTTTCAGAAACATCGGCCACGTACTTTCTGAGATATTCCATAAGAAGAAAAATCGTTACAGGCCGTTACAGCCGTTAGTAACGGCTATAACGGTAAACTAAAACATGGGCATCATCTGTGACCCATAATGAACATACATGCTAATTTTCACAAAGATCGGCCAAGTACATTCTGAGATATTCTATAAAGAAGAAAAATTGTTACAGGCCGTTACAGCCGTTAGTAACGGTATACGGTAAACTAAAACATCGGGCATCATCCGTAACCCATAGTGAACATACTTGCTAATGTTCACAAAGATCAGCCAAGCACTTTCTGAGATATCCATAAAGAAAAACAACCGTTACAGGCCGTTACAGCCGTTAGTAACGGCTATAACGGTAAACTAAAACATCGGGCATTATTCGTGACCCATAATGAACATACCTGCTAATGTTAACAAAGATCAGCCGAGTTCTTTCTGAGATATTCCATGAATAAGAAAAAGCGTTACAGGCCGTTACAGCCGTTAGTAACGGTATATATGGTAAACTAAAACATCGGCCATTATCCGTGACCCATGATGAACATACCTACAAATTTTCAGAAAGATCGGCCTAGTACTTTTTGAGATATTCTATAAAGAAAAAAAATCGTTACAGGCCGTTACAGCCGTTAGTAACGGCTATAACGGTAAACTAAAACATCAGCCATCATCCGTGACCCATAATGAACATACCTACAAATTTTCAGAAAGATCAGCCGAGTACTTTTTGAGATATTCTATAAAGAAGAAAAACCGTTACAGGCTGTTACAGCCGTTAGTAACGGCTATAACGGGGTAAACTAAAACAATGGGCATCATCCGTGACCCATAATGAACATACCTACAAATTTTCACAAAGATCGGCCAAGTACTTTTTGAGATATTCCATAAAGAAGAAAAATCCGTTACAGGCCGTTACAGCCGTTAGTAACGGCTATAGCGGTAAACTAAAACATCGCGCATCATCCGTGACCATAATGAACATACCTGCTAATTTTCACAAAGATCAAGCAAGTACTTTCTGAGATATTCCATGGAGAAGAAAACCCGTTACAGGCCGTTACAGCCGTTAGTAACGGCTGTAACGGTAAACTAAAACATCGGGCATCATCCTTGACCATAGTGAACATGCCTACAATTTTTCAGAAAGACACATTTTGACCACGGACACACACACACACACAACACACACACACACACACACACACAGCATTTCTTCGTTCCCATTCTAAAGTACTCCCTGTTCTTTAAGAACTGGGAGTACAAAAGTGATGATGATAAAAAGAAGAATAAATAAAACCTTTCGTTGAAGTAGGCTTATGTCTAGTTTTAGTTGTATCTTAATACCTCAAAAGAACAAAAATGCTACCTGTTTGGTTGAATGTAAACAGACAGGAAAGGGTGAAAAGATTATGTCTTTCTATCTTTGATTTACATTTTTAGTATGCTTCTGTCCGCGTGTTTAGTCTTTTGAAACAGATGCGCTGCAACGTATTTCCCATGCCACAAACAGGCGTCAAGGATGAATAAATCTTCAGTTTTGACCTAGTGTTTCCTTTGTGTATCGTCTGAGCCCATTGTGAAGTACCGGTGACTTGTAAATGTAGGCCCTACATTATGTAAATCGTTTCTCATGCCGCTATCCACTCCGACTTGCTTTCCATTCTCCTTGAAACGGCGTATTACGAACACACACACACACACACACACACACACACCACTGAGACTTGCTATAGGCCTAAACCTTTGTTCTAGCACCTGGGAACCTCGATCTTTTCTGTGTATCTCTGCTGTTGACGTCATAGAACTGGGAAAGCTGGGGAGGGCAGAGAATGGCGAAAGGGGAAGCAGGGGGGGGGGGGGGGGGGGGAGGAGGGAATAAGGTGGGGGGTGCAGGTAAGGGGGGGGGGGGGGCGGAGAGGGGTTGGTTTTTACGTCACTGAGATTGTATCACTTCTATTACAGCTTAAATTCGTTTTGTGTGTGTGTATATGAATACCGTGTTCAACCTTTAAACCTTTATGCATTCATGTGGACATTGCTACG
>CM031621.1:47729162-47734162 GCA_018398815.1 Conus ventricosus | reverse complement strand
CCGCTAAGCCAGTCTCGATAACATTATGCTCCACTCAGCGATGAATTTCCCATTCACAAGAAAAACACTGGCTGGTTGACCTCGTCTGTCCTGTTACAAAATCCTATGCCTTCTCCAAATGGAGACAGCCACTCAGGGGATTTGTCGTCTGCTCCTCGGCCCCTGTGGGTGAGACTAACGTTACGACAGTGGGTTTGTGGGTAGGCGTCGACCTCCCTATCTAGGTCGGCCCCGGAGATTTTTGTGTGTTTTTTTCGCAGGTATTGGGGTGGGTCTGGGTACAGGCTTATGAAATTTTATATTCTTGTCAAGTATGAAAGGCTCATGAAATGTTATATTCTTGTCAAAAATGTTCTACCCTTAGTTAAGTTTCTTACGAACTTTACCCGTGTTGTTATCATTGCACACACACGCGCGCGCGCGCGCACACACACACACACACACAACACACACACACACGCGCGCGCGCGCGCGCGGCGCGCGCACGCGCGCGCGCACACACACGAAGCACGCACGCACGCACGCACGCAAGTACGCACATACAGAGAGAGAGAGAGAGAGAGAGAGAGAGAGAGAGACAGACAGACAGACAGACAGACAGACAGACAGCCAGGCAGACAGACAGACAGACAGAGTTCAATTTAACTATTTTATTTTTTGGCAGTTTTGATAGAGCAGCCAGCGATCATCTGTTCTAAAAATGAACAATGTAAGTGATGAAACCAAGCCACAGTAGGACTAATTTGCCTGAACACTTCTTTCCTAATTTGATGTATTTGGTTGATTTTAAAACAGAAAAGGCTTGTTCGCACTCAGAAGACTGCACAAATGACAACAGTGACTCTACAGCAAGACACTTGGAGAGAGGGGGAGTGGGGGGGGGGGGGGGCGCAAACTTCTTTGTTTGCTTTCACATTTGTTTCTAAACATAATAAATTTTGGACATTCAAAATTGAAATGGAATTCTTCACCTAAGACATCCATATCACGAGACTTGCATACTCTGTTTGTTCTCAAAATTCGCTTGTGTCTACCTAATGCTATTCTTCAAGTTTATGACAACTGCGTCTAAACCTAATAAATACCAGTGCGTACATCTTAGATGAAATAATATGTATTTCCCTCTTTCAAAATGAACTTAAAATTTCTGCAAAGTAGACAGCAATATGGTCGACAGACAGAGACAGACAGGCAGAGAGATCGATCGCTTCTTGCATACAAAACAAAGATCACAGGAAACTGGGTTCACTTTTCCAGCGCCTCTGACGACTTTCAAGCAAACCGTTTCATAACTGTCCATTCTTTTGGCTCTTTTTGCCGATCAGTGTCACGTCACCACAATTGTGTCTCGTATGTCCGGACCAGCAGGTGAACAGCACCATTAGTTTGTACCAATCGCGAGTAAGTTTATACTATTCAGCGAATCACATTGCACAATATAGATGGTTGTGTAACTATCATAAGAAAAGGTTTTACGCAGCCCAGTCTTAGGTTAACCTTTTCTTTTGCTTGTTTTTCCTTTTTTTTCTAACCTGTTTTTTTTCAACCAGCTGAATCTGTAGTGCAATGCAAATGAAATGTCGCACATATTCCAGGAATGTCTTGTGCGTGTGTGTGTGTGTGTGTGTGTGTGTGCTTCTCAATACGATTTCATACTCCAAGCCTCTCAAACTAATGTGTCATAGGTCAAGTCAGTAAGGGTAAAACACCGTGACAGATATTGACCAATGGCAACAAACAGTTTGTATATCTATATATATATCTATACATATATAATGTACATATATATACATATACATATATAATGTACACATGTGTATATATATATATATATAGAGAGAGAGAGAGAGAGAGAGAGAGAGAGGGGGAGAGAGAGAGAGAGAACGCTCAAAGAACCAGTGCAGATGTTTGACTCAGCCTTTTTTTCTCCTCAGAGTTACGATCACCTCAATCTTCGAAGCAATAAACATACAAAAAACGTTGTCTTACAAGGATTGAGATATGCTCTCTCTCTCTCTCTCTCTCTCTCTCTCTCTCTCTCTCTCTCTCTCTCTCTCTCTCTCTCTCTCTCTCTCCTCTCTCTTTAAATGCACGTTGTTGTTCTTTTCCGCAGTCACCTGTCACATGTCCTATAATCCGCCCGGTAGTAGGGGCGTCGCAGATGGCTTATCAAATAAGAAGCTTCACTTGGCTCGGTCGTTGGCTAGTGGCTGGAATTGGGCAGTATGTACTTAAAAAAAAAAAAAAATGACAGGGGAAAAAGAAAGAAAGAAGAGAAAAGAAGAAAGAAAGAATAAAGAAAGAAAGAGAGAAGGAGCCATTGGAAATTGAAATATCCCTGTTAATTGCCCGAGCATGAAGCAGCCAGCCCTCTGTGTGTTGTTTGTGTGTGTGTGTGTGTGTTCGTTTCGTTTCGTTTCACACTTGTTTTCTTTTTCCTCAAGGTAAAGACGCAAATCGGCCCAGACACAGATTCAGTCATCCTCAAATAATTTTCTTTTATTTCCTTTATTTTCTTTTTCTTTTTATTTCTTCCTTTTCTCTGTTGTCTCCTTTTCTTTTTTCTGTTTTATTTCATGATAAAGAAGATCAGTTTTTGAACAAAAATTAAAATATTTTGACAAAACCAGAGAAGACATAAATCTTTATATTCGTCTCCATTTCTGTGTTGTCGAAGCGCCCGCTACTTTCGCTTTCGTAATAACGGAGACTCGTTATTACATTTAGTGCAATAATGTCACATTTGCCTCCTAGAGTCGATTTCTTTTCTACTTTGAATCTGAACTCAAGGTCAAACACGAATCAATATCGGAGGAAGCGGAGGGGAGGGATAATAATAATCAAAAAGCCCAACAGGAAGTGGCCAAACTCCCATCAGGCTCAAGTAAACATTCTTTGTCGCGAAGGCCATGCAAGAGGCTGCAGTGGCGAAAGTTAACTACTTTGAAACCGTTTTTCAGCTGACAGTGATGATCATTGCTCCAAACGAACGAAGTCAATAGTGAGTATTTTTTTTCCTGATTTGATATGTACATGTTCCAGAAATTTCTTACGTGCAAGTATAAGAAATTCTTTGAAAGCATTTGATTTTAGCTGGACTTGGCTGGCTGGCAGACTACCAGAGTTTGAGGCGCTGCATACAGCATAGTCACACTGTCTTCTTCTTCTTCCAGATGGGGATGTTAACCTGCCCCGTGCCCACAGTCTTCAAGTAGACTATTCTGCACACAGGTTGCATGCATTGTGTATTTTCGTGTAGCCGGTACTCACCCGTCTTAGGACATGAGCATCGGGATCTTTAGAGTCCGTGTATGGTCTTTAGTGCATGTGACACAGACTAGACCTCGGTTTATAGTCCCATCCGAACGACTATAGGGGGATGGAGTCAGAACCAATGTTAACCCGAGGGAAAAATCCCCCTAGACCGAAATTCGAACCCGCAACCCCAGGATCACGAGCCCGGCGCTCTACCAACTGAGCTATCGGCCCCCCCCCCTGTGTGTTATATACTTTCAAACCTTGACACTGTGTGTCGTGTACTTTCAAACGTTGTCAGATGAGAGGCGAGTGAATGTTGTCAGTTAAAATTTCAGTGATTATTAGCTTACCGATCTCAGCCAAATAACTTGGATATCAAGGAAAGAAGACCTGGAGTTTAGTCCAAAGAATTTGCTGAAGACTTCCATGTCCAAAGCATTTTCAAACAACACAGTCATTTAACACGGGTCAGTGCAACTGTCCCATCAGACCGTTTGTGTGCACAACTGTCCTGTCATTTTGAAAGGTTATCTGTCAGTTTTATTCAGTTTATAGATCTGTTAGTTGTCATGGGCTGTTTCAAGCATTTTCAAGCAGTGTAAACTAAGATTACAGGCTTTATACTTCTGAAACAATTTCAGCTGTTCTCACCTCCATTTAGCTGTTATTTTTTATGATATTTGTCATATTGATTGATTGTCCTATGCTGATTACACAAGATTACATTATTTAGAGTTACAAGGCATATCTCTCAAGAGTTACATAATACAACTGCAGGAGAGATAAAAGAGAAATATTCACAGTTTCCATTGTGATAGATAGCCTTGCCTCTTAGACAGGCTGACATCATGCCGCATAGGTAGTGTGCTCGGTTCTGGCCAAGTCAGTCTTGTCGTCTGACTATGAATAATTTGTCAGAAAATGGAAAAGAAAAAAAATCCATGAACGGTACTGATATGAACTGACCAACATTCAGTTACATTGCTGTGTGCCTGAACTGGTCAGTATTTTAATCAGATCTACAAGCAGAGATCAGTTAAATGGCTTTAAACTATCAGATGCCAGTGTTTCTTTTCTTTTTGTTGAATACATGAGAATTACCTATATCATATTGAAAAACCATCTAGATTTACACACAACTAGCAGCAAAGGAATTTAACATATGAAACAACCAACCAGCATGTGACACTTGAAGACCTTTCATCCCTCACCACATGGGAAAAGCATTGGTCTGTGAAATTCCCCCTCAGATATACACAACCCTGAGTGCCACTCCAAGCAAACAAAGGTTGTTCCAGATTACAAATTAGAGGGCCACTCACTGCAAATTGTTGACACTGCGAAATACTGTGATGTGAACATACAGGATGACTTATACTAGAGATCCCACATGAAACTTGGTCAAAAACAAAGCCAGCAAGACCTTGGGCTTTCTTCAACACGACTTTCAGATAGACAACAAGAAGACAAAGGAAACTACAAAGCCTCTGTTCCTCCTATACCTGAGTGTGCAGCCATTGCATAGGAGCCCTACACTGTCAATGAGATCTTGTCAGTTGACAAAGTTCAACATAGAGCAGCAACAAGGGTCACACACCAGCGCTGCCAACTCATCCTGCATTGACTCCTACCGCAGCTTTCTGGACTGGCACGCTCTGCAAGATGGACGGAAACAAGCTCACCTGGAGATGTTCTTACAACTTCGGTCATGGGATTCATAACATGAATTCAAGTACCTGCCT
>CM031621.1:47701662-47724162 GCA_018398815.1 Conus ventricosus | reverse complement strand
TGGGCAAAAGCGGGATTTAAAAAAAAAAACCATTGTTCTGTCTAATTTACTTGGTATAACTTGATTGAAAACTGAAAAGGTATCCAGAAAAGGTATAGTGACTTTTCATGTCATATGTTTGATTTTTTGACATAACATTTTACAATCAGTATCACAAAGATCATAAGCTCAAGTTGTTACGAAAAGCTTCATAAAGGTGATTTTCTGTCAGTCCACAAATCTGCGGTACAAAGTGTGGAAGAGACGGAGAGAGAAAGAAAAATAAAAGGTGTTTGGGGAAGAAAAAGACAAAAAAAAAGTAGAAATGTGGATATCTTTGAACAATTGAATGAAAACCATCAACAAAACTGCTAGGAATGGAGAGACTGACAAACACAGTGGTGATGATGGACTGGCACACTAAGGTGTTTTGGGCAAAAGTATGAGGAGTATGATGAACTAAAAAGAAAAAGAAAAGAAAAAGAAAAACATGGAAGAAAAAGATCTAGAGATGACTGGTAATTGCACACGTGGAGTGTATCCATGGTGTGTGTGTTGAAATGCTAATTTGGGTGCTGTGACCATAGAGCGACAACGCCAGCTAATTCACAATGTGGTAACTGCAGGCCCTGAACTATCAGAAAAAAAAAAAAAAAAAAGAAACTGCGAGAGAGGGCATGAAATTGTGCCGAAATACGCTGTTGAATCAGGTTCAAAAATATGATTTGTGTTGGAAGAACCAATTTTTCTGTAGTTGCTGCAAATCAAGTATTGCTCCACCCCCTGCTGTTTAGTAAATCCCCCCCCCCCCCCCCCTTTTTTTAAAAATCTTTTACCACAGTTTGAAAGATGGACCACACGCTGTCCCTTGTCCACGCTTTTCAAAAAAATTTGGAAGGCTTAAAAGAAATTTGGAAAATGATTCCTCCATAGCCCCTCCTCCTCCCTTTGTTCTCATTTTGTTGGGATGAAAGAGTGAAAAGTCAGGTGAGATACAAAAATTGCCAAGTTAATGTTACAAAGATATACCGTGTTTGTGGATGATGTCGGTGAGCTGTGCGTTCTTCTTGAAGTATCACTCAAGACTTGCAAACAAACATCCAAAAGGTGTGAGTGGCTAATGCTGTCAGAGATTCACATGCTATAAAAGTCATCGTTCTGTTTCTAGATTGAGTGCTGCTGTAAGCAGCGTCACCCAGATTGTAAGAAAAATATATGTATGGCTTGGTCTGAGTTTGACCCAATATCCGCTGAAAAGTATGCGTCTTGCGCTCTTCCGACAGTTGACCAGAAAACTGCCAGCCAAAGAAGTAGAGAACTAAAGTACCAAAACACAAGTGCTCTGGCAGATTTGTTGAAGATAAGGAGCCATCTGAGTTTAAGTCTTCTACTCCAGTCAGAAGATCGAAGACAGTAGAGATCCAAACATCTTCAACCACTCAACAACAACAAACGAAAGAAGCAGAGACAAATATTGCTTAAAAAGAAAAAGAAAAAAAAAAAAGCCAAGAAGGTTGTCAGGCAATCTGCGAAAAATCGAAGATCTGGAATCATACAATAACGATCTACCAAAATTATCAAGGCTTGTAACTGCCAACCTTAATAACACTGTTCAGTTTGCTGGCAATGTACACAAGTAAACACGACATGGTTAAAATCATTTGTCGACAATCACTGCTATAATTTGTTGAAATGAGTTCAGTTGAGTGTCCATGCAAAAATGATGACACCAACACTGATAAACTGTTACGCCTCTTACCAGTTCAGATCATTTTCTAAAAGCATGTACAGGAAAAACAAAGATTTGAACGTTTTTTTTTCCTGGGATGCATACAACAATATTGACATCAAGACCCAGTGGAAGATACAAATGACAGACAAACCAGAAAGCAGAATCACAGTGTGCATGGTTTACTTCCGCACATATATTTCAGGAGAGAAAAGACATACTGTATATAACTCAGTTATTCTTGTGTGTGAGTGAGGGTATTGATAGTGTACAGTTTACGTGCACACAAATGCTTGCACACAGGCATGCACACACACGCATGCGCGTGCACACACACACACACACACACACACACATGCACACACATGAACGTGCACGCACACACACACACGCACACGTGCACATGTCACACACACACACACACACACACACACACACACACACACGCTTGCACACACACACACAAACAGACATGTACACACACACACACACACACACACACACACACACACACACACACACACACAGTGCAGTGAATTAGGGTACCCTGGCTGTGTAATCAACATGTAGAGCACACTGGTCTTGCTGTTGTTCTCTATTGCTGTGGTAGAAATTGAACTGTAATGAGCAGCTGGGAAGTGTATCAACCAATAGCAAAGGGGAATAACCATGTTTCAGCATTTGTGCATGAGATCGAGACAGCAGGTTTTTCCAAGTCTGCTAGGCTTTGGGATTATAAACACAGCTGATTTGACAACCCATTGAACAGTACATCCCACCAAAAGTGTTGCCGTTATAACAGTAAATTTCACAGGGGAAGGGATGTAGACAGATAGCTGGATCTCCAGGCATCACTGTGACCCCGGACTGTCTGTCCCAGGTGACGCCGATTCCCGCCTGAACGAAATCCACCGCCAGCTGAGGAGCTCCCAGTCCCAGGAGACCTCGCTGCAGGGCCAGCTGAAGGACCAGAGCCAGAGGATCCAGCAGCTGACCCAGGAGCTGCGCACCCAGAAGAAGCGCCACCTGGACGAGTCGCGCAACCTGGAGCAGACGGCCAGCAGCCTGAAGGCGGAGGTGGAGGCCAAGGCCAACAACATCGCCTACCTCACCAGCGAACTGCACCGCCTCAAGGTCAGACCCCCCGCTGAGTCTCACGAGGCGGGCAAGGAGGACACCGGGTCGAAGGTCAGGCCGCGGGTCCCGCCCCAGTACAGCCACCTGCCCACCCGCCCAGAGACTTGCTCACCAACTCCGCCCGCACGCGACAGAGAGGAGCTCAGGCTGCGACTCGCACCGGGTTGCGTCACGTCGGCGCCGTCACGGCCATGCGCGCGGGGCCCGTGCCCGACACCCCGGACATCTCACCCTTCATGCAGAGGGACCTGGAGGTCGGCGTGGGGGCCGTGGAGGTAAAAGGAAGGCCAGCCGCCGTACCGCCCATCTCAGGGGGGGGGAAGGCCGGGATGAGGGGAGGGAGCTCCACCGCGTGGTCATCGCAAGGGAGGCCAGCTGACCCGGGCGGCGGTGCCGGAGGTGGCGACCCTGGCGGTGGTTTCGATCAACAGCGTAGGCGGGAAAACAGCCATCGGAACCCCACAGCTGCGGCATCATTAAAATTGGTCGCTGAAGCTTTCTTTACAGTAGGGGAGGAGGAGCAGGAAAAGGGGGACGACAATTGGGGGGGGGGAGGAGGGGGGGGGGGGGGGGGGGGGGGGGGGTTTAAAGTACTGTTGTTTAAGAGGGGAAGAAAGAAATTCTCCAGTTTGTGACAGTTGGTTTGTTGGTTGGGAAACTTTTTCTGTGCTTTTTGATCTGCCTATTTTTATTATTTATTTACTTATTTTTACTTATTTACCTTTTTTTTTTTTTTTTTTTGGTTTAATGCGGGTTTGTAATACATATCTCTTGTTTGAATAGTGTTGACATTTCAAGTTTTTATTATGAACATTTTCATGTAAAAATGGGCTTCCTCACCTGCTGAAGCGGTTTGCGTATTTTTACATTTATCTGGTTGATTGATGTGCATTTCAAACGATTCACTTTCGTCCTGGTGTTTTGGAAACTTGTTTGTGAACGCGGTGATGTTAAACATGGGATTTTTATTTAAACATAACGACTTCAACATATCAGTCCAGCTTATCTTTTTGTGCCGATTTGAAAGTTGTTTGTTTGTGATGTGTTTTATTTTATTGCTCGGCCTTCTCGTGGAAAATCTGTTGTTTTTTTTGTTTGTTTGGATGACTTTATAAGATTAGTTGGTGGAAAAAGACTCAATAGGAATGTGTAGGAGAGCGGCCGTTTGGGATCTCAGGGTTTCAAAGGTAGTTTATCTCTGTGTTTTTGTATGTGATGAGCGTGTGAGGGGGAAATTTTGAGAGAAAAGGAGAGAGGAGAGAGAATGTGTGAAATGAATATATATGATTGCATAGATTTGGGTTTTGACCACAATTTTGTTGATTTCATGTGAAGAGATGAGGGGGTCAAAAGAGAAAGTGTGTGTGTGTGTGTGTGTGTGTGTGTGTGTGTGTGTGTGGTTTGTAGTTTGATTAAGTTTGAAAGCTTTCAAAAACTTGATGTTTCAGCCTCTGGTTCATTGTTGTGTTTGCATTCTCTCTCTTTTCCTTGCTATCCCCCCTCTCTTCTGTCTCCTCTCTCTCTTTTCTCTCCCCTCTCTCTCCACCTTCTGTCTCTCTCTTGCTGTCCTCTCTCTCGCTTGCTATCTCCTCCCTCCCTCTCTCTTGCGGGTCCCTTCTCTCATCTTGTCTCTCTCTTTTCTCTCTCTCTCTCTCTTTTCTCTCTCTCTCTCTCTCCTCTCTCTCTCTCTTTTCTCTCTCTCTCTCTCTCTTTTGTTAGTATGTTGTCTTGTATACTTGGCTCCTTTAACAAAGTAATGTGCCCCACAGCATTTCAGGACTGACATGTTGCAGATGATTGACAATATGAAAATATACTTTATGTCAAAATCTATTTTGGAAGAGATTGTCTGTTGCTTTTTTTATTTTCTAAATTCAAAACATATAAAGAATAACAGAAAATTTATAGCAGTAATTTTTGTTGAGAAATCAGAAATAAAAACAGAAACAGATGCTGTAATTTTTATAAACAATAGTCTGGATTTAAGTTACTTATCAACATGAAGGGGAAATGCCTCTTTTTTTTTCAACCAGGGAAAATTACCACATTAAACAAAACTGGTGAAAGATTTGTCAATAACAACAGATTTTTGAACATGGGGAGAGAATTTGCAAAGGGTGGGGCCATACCCGGTTGTCACGAGTTTGTCACGAGGGCCTACGACTTTTCGACCCACCCAGGGTGGCGGAATTACTTATTTGTTTATTGTCGTTGCTGTTGTCGTGTACCCGTCCTTAGGGTGGCTTGTGGTGCGGTTGCACCTTGGTATAGTTCAGCTCAACTTCGGTTTGGCTTTCTCTCTCTCTCTCTCTCTAATTCCACCCCCCGTGCTATTCATCTGCAAGTTCACGGGTGGCCGGTACCTTTCTCTCGAACTTTCTGTCTATCGGCCTCTCGCCTGTCTTTTTCCCTGTCGCACGTGCTTCGTTTTTTTTTTAGTTTGAAGTATGCTCACTCTGTGACGCAGCATGGCATGTTGGCCGCCATTGCTGAGGGAGGTTAGCTCTTGACTCGAGCGGAAGATGTCTCTGGGGGCGCCTGCTCCAGTCCTGGTTCTTTACCTTTCATCGAGGTCCCAGTCAGTACTTTCAATTCCTGCAGTCGGCCTGTAGGAGAGGGACATCATTTCTTCTGTTTCCGCATCTTCGCCTCTGTCCTCTCGACTGGACAGAGGGTAGAGAGAGTCCTTTGACCCGCCTCTTCGGGGTCACCCACGGGTAGCTGGTAAGCATCAGTTTCGTGGTCTGTTTGTTTTGATTTGTTGTTGTTAGCCGGCTTAGTCTTCACTTTTGCGCAATTTTCTTTTGTTTTCGAAATTGAAAGAGAAATTTGTGTGAGCCCTTTTTCCCTTTGGTTAATTCAATCTTTAACCGGGCCCATTCTAAATTATTTCCAAATTTCTTTCTCCTGTTTATGTATCTGGTGATGCGGTAGTCGGTGGGGAAGGGAGAGAACTGGTGATTCAGGGTTGGAACTTGCTTGGTCTCGCTCGTCCCCCCCTGTCACATTCGCCGGACTTTTATCCTTCGGCCACCGTCTGTTTGTGTGTGCAAGGAAAGAGCGAGTTTTATGTTCACGAGCGTGCGTGCGCATGATTTGTCGTTCGGATGCGTGGTTGGAGATTTGTGTTATTTTGAAATGTGTTTATAAAATGTGACAGTTGTGCCATTGAATTATTATTTGCAAATGTGGTGGCAGTTATTAAGCGATGGTCGCTGTGTTGATTTATTTTCCTAAGGAAGGAAAACGTTAAGCGTGAGTGAGAGAAGGGTGGAGATAATTCATATTTGTTTTATAACCTTTTAAATTTTAATGCGGGTCTTTTACCTGCATCGGTGAGGAAGACTTGTTTCAATGGATTTACTGTGTGCGTTAAATACACTTCCCCTCGCCCATCATGCGAGTGGCAAAGGGACTTGACAGCAATGGTCAGACGGTACTGACGGCAGGGTTCCAGTACCTTCTTCCTTCCTCCTTCCTTCTTCTTTCCCTCCTCTTCGACTCTCCTCCCAGCTACGTCCTCCCCCCCTCCCGGGGGTTCACCTGGAGCACGATCTGGATGGTTGCCACGTATGGTCGAGGCCACGTTCTGGTTGAGCCCACGGACGGGGATGGTTGCCACACGCTGATCGGGGCCACGCCTTGGTCGGGACCGAGGGCTGGTAGAGACGCCGCCTTTCTTGAATGGCCGGCCTGGACCCCCGTCCAGGCCTCCAGTAACAGCTACGTCCCCCCCCCCCCCCCCCCCCCCCCCGGGACACGCTCTTCCTGCCCGTTGGAAGTCGAGGGTGTCGGCTTTGAGCGACTCCCTGCGAGAACCAACCCGGCTCGGAGCACCTAGTGCGACAGGGGGGCCCCCGCAGACTCGACAGGGGCAGGGGTGTGCACGCATCCATGGTGTTAGGAAGGGTCAATGCTGGAAATATTTCCTTATAATTGTGTATTTGTCATATGTGCTGGAATGCTGTAAGTGTGATCATGTGCGTCGTTTGGCGAAATACTTATTTATAATCGTGCATGTTGTGGGTGGGGGAGTGCTTGATTGTGATTGTGCATGTTGTGTGCGTTGGAGTGCTTGATCGTGTTTTGTGCATGTTGTTTTGCGTTGGAGTGCTTGATCGTGATTGTGCATGTTGTGTGCGTTGGAGTGCTTTATTGTGATCGTGCATGGTGCGTGTGTTGGAATGTTTATTTTGCTGGTGTGAATAAATGGGGTGTTGTATCGTAATCTTTATTGTGTGGTCTCTTGCGGAGGGGTGTGAGGTCAGTCACCCCTTCACCCCCACCTAGACCGATCCTGTCAGGGCAGACCCCCAGGGGTCGGTGTGACAATTGGGGGGGCTCGCCCGGGATGTGAAGGGCTCTGGCTGTCTCTCTCTCGTTTCGCAGAGTCCCTGTTTAGTTTTGTCTGTTTTTATATATGTTTATTTCAGTTTGTCGTGTTTGTTCGTGGGTGGTTGGCTGGGTGACTCTAGCGTGAAGGGGTTTTTTGGTGGCCTGAAGGAACACCCGGTGTGACTCGGGAGTCGAGGGGGAGACCGGGGGGAGTCGACCGCGTCCGGGACTCCTTCCGCCGGGTACCTCACGCAGGTACGGCCGTAAGTCTTGCCCTTCGGGTTGCGCTCAGTCTTCCATTCCTGTTTTGTATTTGGGCCAGTTCTTGTTTTTTTTTCTCTACCGGTTTGTTGGTACAGGGGGTTGCATCGGACGTAGTGTTTTTTTTTTTCCTCTCTCCGGATTCCCGTCTGCTGGTTTTTGTTTTTTTTTTTTTTCGGCCAGCCCCCCCGCACTGTTGCTCGTGCTGTAGAGCGCGGTGTTGCCAGAGTGGGGGCAGCGGACTAGTTTTTGTTTTGTTTTTTTTTCGGTGAGCCCCACCGCACTGTTGCTCGTGCTGTAGAGCGCGGTGTTGCAGGTGGGAGCAGCGGAACTTGCCCGCACACCGCACACCAACATACACACATATACACATGCCCTAAAATATTTGTTTTTTTTTTCTAGTGGATTGTTTTTCCCCTGTATTTGGAAAACTTTTAGGATATTGTTGTCATGGCGACGTCCGGCGCTGGTGGTTTATGGGCGACGCGGGCGTCGAAGAAGAAGGGTATTCAAAATGTTACTGTAGTCCCTATATTAGTACCGTACTTCGACTACGGTAACTTCTACCTATTCCAGTGCTGTAGCAGGTAGTCCAGTGAGTACTTTTACTACCTCTTCGTTGGGGGGTCTCCCTGTTGAGACCCGACTGGCATTTCCCGCTCGGAAGCGTCAGAGTATAGCGAAGCAACTGTGGGCTTCTGTTGAGTCGCAGAGACCGAAACCTTCTCCTCTCCAGGCTTCCCCTCGTAAGGGGCATGCCCAGAAGACTTTCCTTATGGGAAAAGTCGAGACCCAAGGGACGGGTCAGAGGGTCATCCTCCCGTGTGGGGGAGTGGTGAACCCCGCCCAGGATATCACGTCCGCCCTGATGTTTCTGGGCGGCAGCGTAGTGAAGAGGCTGCTCAGCTTTGGGAAAAGAGGGGGTCAGCGTAGGGAAGAGGCTCCCTAGGCAGGAAACTCTGCGAAGGGAAAGAGTTAGATAGGATGGAGGCTCTGCGCAGAGAGGAGACTGACGACAGGAGATTCTGGGATAGGGGAAAAGGCTAGGCTGCGCAGAGAGGAGGCTGCCAGACAGGAGGCTCAGCGTAGGGAGGAGGCTGCCAGACAGGAGGATCAGCGTAGGGAAGAGGCTGCCCTCCGTAGGGAAGAAACTAGACAGGATGGAGGTCTGCGTAGGGAGGAGATGGAACAAATTCTTTCGCGGCCCCCCGTTCTGTAAACCGGGGGTTAATCACCAGGCAGGTGATAGAGTTAGAGGCCCAAAGTTAAAGCTTCCAGGTTCGACCTAGTGAGGGGCTTGATTGTTCTTAGAGCATTTCGACAAGGTTGCTTGTTCATACCATTTTTTGAGGAGCAAAAGGCTATGCACCTTTTTTTCTGGATTATCTGGTGCTGGGAAGGGGAGGGGTGTGCTCACTCTAAATGAAGGTGGTCTTATGCAGACATTTCAGTTGGCTCTGCGTAAGCGTTTCCACCTTACCCAGAGGGCCTACAGGAGGAAGTTTAGGTCCATGAAGAAGAATAATGATGAGACCTTCGTGCAGTTTGGTGTGGGCTGCGCAAGACGCTAGGGTTCTGGCGTCAGTTAGCTAAGTTGGGCTGGAGGATCTGATCTCATTGAACAGCTCACCAACACTGTGTCCCCAGAGTTGAGGATCCGGAAAAGGCGGGACAGCACCTCAGGATTTCGCGGCTGCGATTCACACCGCTAGGGTGTTTGCTGAAGCTCGCAGGGCTTATGGGCATCGCCCAGATACGGGAGAGGAAGCCCCCCACAGGATTTAGTAGCAATAAGGTGCCGACAACTGCTGTGGGGTGAACAAGGCAGGCAGTTCATCGGGGATTTCAGCGCCCGACTGTGTTTTCTTTGTGGTCGTCCCGGCCACTTAGGAAAGATTGTCCTAAAGCCGTGGTAGTCGTGGGGCTGGTCCTTTCCACGTCCTCGTGCCTCGGCTAACGTGGGTTCCATCCAGCTTCTGGGTGATTCAGAGTGCCCAGTGTTTCTCTCTGTTGTTGGTTCCCCTTGGTCGACACCATCAGGGATTCGGGAAGCATCAACGATCTTTTTGGATAAGAATTTGGTTCCCTGAGGGGCCCCGGGGGGGCGCTAGTTATGATGTGTGCGGGTTGGAGGTGGTTTTACCTCCACCCGTCCTTCTGTACTTATTCCTATCTCCACCCCTACTTCTGTGGCGAAGTATGGGCCATCGCGGTGGAGCGACCTATGTATTCCCTTTCATAGGGAATACTGTCACCTTTGCTGACGGACGCAGTCAGTCCGTGTCTACGGAATTTCCCTGTACAGGCGTGTGTGGGAGTCACCACACGCGCCAAAGCTAAGAAGCAGGACAGGAATTGCGTCCCGTTCTTCAGCCCATCTCTGACGAGGTTTGGCAAGGGCGATTCCTGCTAGCATTATCCGTCTTCAGGCCAGGGACTTGGATGTCCAACGCCTACGACAAATTGTGGATCGTCCCCCTCAGTCGGCCCGACACGCCAAGGTGAGCTTCAAGCTCCACAAGGGGATCCTCTTTAGGGGTTTTCACTCGGCAGATTTGTGTGGCCAAACAGCTTGTTGTTCCACAAAGCTTGAGAGAGTCTGTTCTCCGGCAGGCCCACGATTCCCCCAGGGGAGGTCATATGGGCTCCAAGCGGACTCTCGAGCGAGTAAGGGCAGGACTTCTTCTGGCCAGGGATGAACTCACAGGTTAGGCAGTACTGCCGCAGTCGCGATGTCTGCCAATGGACAACGCCTAAAGGGGCGCTTGAAGCGTGTTCCCTAGGGTCAGTGCCACGGGTTGGGGAGGCATTCAGCAAGGTTGGGGTTTGACCCGGTGAGACCCATTAATCCTCCATCCGATCGCGGTCACCCCTACACTTCGGTAGTGGTAGAATTGCGAGTCGATACCCAGAGGCTGTCCCGCCCCTTTGGACTATCGATGCCCCTACTGTTGCTGAAACTCTCAGGCAGATTTGGACGCGCACTGGCGTGCCCAAGAAGAAGTACGGCCGGAAGTTTGTACTGGAGAGCGATCATCATCCTCTCCAGTGCCTGGACCGGATCCCGGCAGTCAGTCATCGACTCATGAGTTAGGCAGTGGAGCTGCAGAGTCATGCGTTCACTTTCCGTCATATCAAGGGTTCCTGTAATACGGATGCTGACTATCTTAGCCGAGCTCCGTAGTCAGCACGTTGGAAAGTCAGTCAGAGGGACACTCCCCTCAACCAGGGTTATATCCTCTTTTGTCTCTGTATCAGGTGTAGTGACAGTTTTTCACTTCAGTGATGTTAACGGTAGTGAATCACCCCAAAGGTTCGGATTGTTACCTTCATGGTTGGAAGGTTTGCTTAGTTGTTTGATAAATGTAGTATTATGTATTTCCCGTGTGATTTATCGTGGAATGTTGTATTGGATTCATCGTACTCTGTCGATCACAGAGAGTTGGGTTCGGTCCCATTGTTGTGAGGTTGCACATGCGACAAGGTTCAAAGGGAGCACTTGTATCTCAGAGAAACAGATTTCTTTTAGAAGGGGGGTTTGTCACGAGTTTGTCACGGGGCCTACGACGTTCGACCCACCCAGGGTGGGGGGGAATTACTTTTTGTTTATTGTCGGGTTTCTGTTGTCGTGTACCCCTCCCTTAGTGTGGCTTGTGGTGCGGTTGCACCTTGGTATGTTCGCTCCCAAATTCGGTTTGCTTTCTCTCTCTCTTTTCTCTAATTCCACCCCCGTGCTATTCATCTGCAAGTTCACGGGTGGCGGTACCTTTTCTCTCGAAAATTTCTGTCTATCGGCCTCTCGCCTGTCTTTTTACCTGTCGCACGTGCTTCGTTTTTTTTTAGTTTGAAGTATGCTCACTCTGTGACGCAGCATGGATTTTTGGCCGCCATTGCTGAGGGAGGTTTGGCTCTTGCTCGAGCGGAAGAATGTCTCTGGGGGCCCTGCTCCAAATCCTGGTTCTTTACCTTATCATCGAGGTACAGTCGTACTTTCATTCCTGCAGTCGGCCTGTAGGAGAGGGACATCAATTTCTTCCCTTTTCCGCATCTTCGCTCTGTCCTCTCGCTGGACGAGGGGTTTGAGAGAGTCCTTTGACCCGCCTCTTCGGGGTCACCACGGGTAGCTGGTAAGCATCAGTTTCGTGGTCTGTTTGTTTTGATTTGTTGTTGTTAGCCGGCTTAGTCTTCACTTTTGCGCAATTTTCTTTTGTTTTCGAAATTGTAAGAGAAATATTGTGTGAGACCCTTTTCTTGGTTAATTCAATTTTTTAAACCCGGCCATTCTAAATTATTTCCAAAATTCTTTCTCCTGTTTATGTATCTGGTGTGCGGTAGTCGGTGGGGAAGGGAGAGAACCTGGTGATTCAGGGTTGGAACTTGTTGGTCTCGCTCGTCCGCCCCTGTCACCCTTCGCCGGACTTTTATCCTTCGGCCACCCTCTGTTTGTGTGGGCAAGGAGAGCGAGTTTTATGTTCACGAGCGTGCGTGCGCATGATTTTTCGTTCGGATGCGTGGTTGGAGATTTGTGGTTATTTGAAATGTGTTTATAAAATGTGACAGTTGTGCCATTGAATTATTATTTGCAAATGGGGGTGGCAGTTATTAAGCGATGGTCGCTGTGTAGATTTATTTCCTAAGGAAGGAAAACGTTAAGCGTTGAGTGAGAGAAGGGTGGAGATAATTATATTTGTTTTTTTAACCTGTTAATTTAATGCAGTCTTTTACCTGGGATGTGTGAGAAGACTTGATTCAATGGATTTTACTGTGTGCGTTGAATACACTTCCCCTCGCCCATTTATGCGGTGGCTAAGACTTGACAGCAATTTGGGCAGACGGTACTGACGGCAGGGTTCCAGTACCCTTTTCCTTCCCCCTTTCCCTTTTTCTTTCCTCCTCTTCGACTCTCCTCCCGCTACGTCCCCCCCCCCTCCGGGGCTTCACCCGGAGCACGATCTGGATGGTGCCCCGTACTGGTCGAGGCCACGTTCTGGTTGAGGGCCACGGACGGGATGGTGCCACACGTGATCGAGGCCCCGCCTTGGTCGGGACCCAGGGTGGTAGAGGGCGCCCCGTCTTGGGTGGCCGGCCTGGACCCCGTCCAGGACCTCCAGTAACAGCTACGTCCCCCCCCCCGGGGGCACGCTCTTCACTGCCCGCTTGGAAGTCGAGGGTGTCGGCTTTGAGCGACTCCCTGCGAGAAACCAACCCGGCTCGGAGCACCTAGTGCGACAGGGTGTCCCCGCAGACTCGACAGGGGCAGGGGTGTGCACGCCCCTCCATGGTGTTAGGAAGGGTCATGCTGGAATATTTCCTTATAATTGTGTATTTGTCATATTGGTGGAATGCTGTAAGTGTGATCATGTGCGTCGTTTTGGCGAAATATTATTTATAATCGTGCATGTTGTGGGTGCGGGAGTGCTTGATTGTTTATTGTGCATGTTGTGTGCGGTTTGGGGTGCCTGATCGTGATTGTGCATGTTTGTGTGCGTTGGAGTGCTTGATCGTGATTGTGGGATGTTGTGTGCGTTGGAGTGCTTTATTGTGATCGTGCATGGTGCGTGTGTTGGAATGTTTTATTTTGCTGGTTTTGAATAAATGGGTTTTTGTATCGTAATCTTTATTGTTGTGGTCTCTTGCGGGCGTGTGAGGGCAGTCACCCCCTTCACTCCCACCTAGACGATCCTGTCAGGGCAGACCTCCAGGGGGCGGTCGTGACACCCGGTTTTACAAAATATTTTAATATTATTTTTGTTTACACTGCTGTGTTCAAATGAAAGCAGTGGGTAAAACATGGTCAAGCAGGCAATGTGAACCAAGTCATAAACATGGAGTATAGACTGTTAGGATTTTGACCAAAGTATATCACAGCAAATTTTTCTGAAAAACAAGAAACAAAATCTGATCAAAAATGCATTCAACATGGAGCACAGAATTGCCGCTGAGAAAACTGAGCTTTAAGGTCAAAAAATTTCCTGGCTAATGGAAAACAAAAAGTACCAAGGAAAACAAGGATAAGGGGATTAAAGAGACAAATTCTAAGTACTATTCATCCTGCAAATATTCTCCTCCATCATGAAATTTATTTCATTCTTTCTGTTACAACTGTAGAAACTGGCGGCACCATCATTGAGAGTGTTCAAAACCCTTAGTCAAGTGAAAACTTGCCCTTGAAATAGAAATATCAGTTGTTGATGTTCAGGTTGGAATTGCACGGCCCGAAATTGGAATTTCGTAGGCTACTCCCCATCCCATGCTTGACCATTCTGTCAAAAGGGAACATTTTATTAAACAGTATCAAATGATAAAAGACGATGGTGATCTCTTTAAAGAAGACGGTTATTTCTCTATAAACCATGATGATGTTAGTTTCACAACGAAGTGACTGAGGGTGGAAAATGAAGCAAAATGTAGAAAGAGAAGGGGTTAGTTACCGCCAAGGACACAGACAGACAGAGTGCAGGGCAAAGCACAATGCATTTCGACCTCTTGGGGTCTCCTTCAGGCAAAAACAAATAACGTTTAGGACAGTGAAAACGAAGAATGAGGAACAAGAAACCATTTATCATGCACCAAATATGAGAAGGTAAATGGTTTCTCATTCTTCGTTTTCACTCTCCTAAATGTTACTTGTTTTTGCCTGAAGAAGACCCAAGAGGTCGAAATGCATTGTGTTTTGTCCTGTACTCTGTCAGTGTCCTTAACTAACCCCTTCTCTTTATAAATTTTACTTCATGATGCTGTTACTAGGAAGGATTCTTTTCCTAAAAACAGTGATGTTGTGAATGAGAATGATTCTTTTCTTTAAAAACAAGAACAACAGCCCTTATTTTCTTTATGTTACACTGTGAACATGCCTTCAATGAAGATAAAACCGTAGATGTCGTACCGTTGATTGTTGAATATTTTATTGTACAATGTATTGCAACATTTGGAGCATTTCGTGAATGTGTGTAAGTCTGGCTGGGAAAATGTGTCGGTGATTTTTAGAATCATGGAAGTTTGACCTGTAGTTGCTACCATACGAGATGGTGATCAATTAAAAGATTAAATCAGGCGGGAAATTAATCCTTTGGGATAAGAAGAAATTTGATATGTGTGCTAAATGTCCTAAATAGATCTGTTCCAGGAAAAAATCGCGAGAAGACTGTTTCACACTCATATTTTAGCATTCTCTCTCTCTCTCTCTCTGATTGAACTCTTCAGCCGACTGGTGAAGCATAATCGCTTTAGCTGAGCCACCAGCAGCAGCATCACAGATTACCCCCCTTGCTAAACTCTGTACACTGTGTAGTGTGGTATTAGGAAAAAGTATCTTTAAAGCTGTTGACCTAAATGTATGTATTCCTTCGCTGGGAATACACCGACCCAAGTCATCAACAACTAGTGCTATTCACTATAAGGATTTATCAACCAGAGCAATAACTGACCCTATCTACCATATGGATTTATTGTCCTAAGACATCAAGTGATTATGTCTGCTAAGGATTTATATCAATCAGTGCGTCAGTTGACCCTATTGACTATGGATTTATAAACCAACCAAGTTATCAATTGGTCTCTTCCACTGTAAGGTTTTATCAACCAAGTTATCAATTGGTCTCATCCACTGTACGGTTTTATCAACCAAGGCGTAAGTTGACCCTATCTACTACATGGATTTCTCAACCAAAAACATCAGCTGATCCTGTCCACTACATGGTTTTTATCAACTAGTTTATCAGCTGTTCGTATCCACTATGGATTTATCAAGCAAGGCATAGATTGACACTATCCACTTTGGATGTATTAATCAAATGATCGGCTGATCCTATCCACTATCTGGATTTATAGTGCTATGCACCGGCTATTCTTATCCACCATGAGGATTTATCAACCATAGTGACAGCTTACTCTATCCACTAAGGATTTATCAATCGAGTCATGAGCAGATTGTATCCACAGTATGGATTTATTGAGCAGTGTATCGGTTACTCCTATCCACCATAAGGATAGATCAACCAAGTCATCAGCTTACTCAATGTACCCATGGATTTATCAAAAAAGAAATGCATCATCTGACCCTGTAGCCTGCCCATTATAGATCTATCAACCAAGGCATCAGCGGACCCTTGTGACGAACTTGCCACCACCACTCATCCACTACTACATCCATCCTCTTGTACAAACACACACACCCTGGTCTGCTCCCCCCTTCTTCCCCACTCTTTCTTTCTCTCTCCCTTTGTCTCACAAGCGGCTATAACGTTTACAGTGCCGCCACACCCCCACAGCCGCCTTTTTTTCCCTCTCTCTCAAATCCTCGCCCCACTCACTCTACCCACTGCCTGGTTGAAGTCGCCACAAAGTTACAGAAAATGTTTACTTTCAAAAATGGAAAGGAAAGGTTTTCACTTAACACAAAGACACTGGGCCCTGTCCTCGCCCCCCCCCCCCCCCCCCCCCTCCCCCCCTCCCACCCCTCTATTCACCATCCGCACGCTGACAGATGTGCGTGTGACATGCAAATGATGCAGTTATGTTGAACAGTCCCTCGTCAATTGGCATGTGCTGATACAGGCACTTTGAATTCAAACCCAACGGCTAAGGAACGTTCAAATGTTCGATGCTGTTCTTTCCCCGGTAAGTAGTGGGGGAGGACCAAACCTCCGCCCTCTTTATATCAGTGACACAAAGCCAACTGGAACAGGAACCGAAATAGATAGTTTGGCCTATATGAAAAGGGAAAACCCCTGGTGAAACAATCTCTGCTTCTACAGATCAGCTGTGGATAGAACAATACAGTGTAGCCGCAAAGACAACAGGGGTAAACCAGAGAGAGGGAATGCTTATCTCACCTATTCTGAATCTCCTTGTCTAGGATTCAATGATCTCCCATTAATGTAAGTTGAAACTTTTTTTTCTGAATTTTGAGACTGTGCATTTATTGTATGTATGCCATGTGGTTTAACAGTATCACTTTATGCCAATACTTGGTGACATCTAGCAAGATGATGAATGAGTATTCTGTTGTAACGGTATGCTTGACTCAACTTGGTAAGAGCTATTACCATGCTTGGTTAAGATTCTTCGTCAACAATCTGACCACCATTCTTTGGTGTTCGATCTGACTTTTGCCAGTATGCAATTCTATCTGTTAAGATGATAACTGAATGATAAAGTCTGATCAGAAAAGCAGTATGCCTGTACTATGTGAAGACTGTTAAGTTGATTTATGAATACTGGTGATTGTTGGAATGCCTTGTAGTGTATGACTCTAAGTCTACACCACATGTGTACTTGGGCTAAATGTATTTCAAGTTACTGCAATTTGATTCTTAAGACAAATTGAAGAGTTATTTGACTAAAATTGTTCAGCACTGTATTACCGTCTCGTACCCTTTGTTAAATTCCACTCAAAATCTGAACAAAACAGGAGACTAATAGTTATGGCAGATATGTTTACGCTAGCCTAATCTTTTGCTGGCTGGGATCTCACACATTAACTGAAAGCCAGAGGGCAAGTGTGTGAACTCGACAAGCCAGACTCTCAGCTACTTAACTACACATCAGGTTCTGTTTGTTCTAGAGAGCTGGGTTCCTATCTACCCTGGGTATGCATGGTGGTGGACAAACACCACAGCCCAGCACTTGATCAACAGGGCAACCAACAAGTGGACCAGTCACCAGCAACAAGAGATAGATCTTCACTCTTCTCCATCATCAGGTAAGTTCTGACATTCCAAGTGGACTGCAACTCAACTCATCCAGAACTTTCCCTCTCTTGATGATGAAACAGTGGGAACCAAAACTCAGCCTGAACTGACTGTGTGGAATTGTTTTGAATATTTCACTCTTGTATAAACAAGTAAAGCTGGTGTGTGAAAGTGCACTTAACTAGTGTCACTTTGTTGTTCAGTCAATATTGATTGTTTGAACGTCTCTCTAATTCTGTCTCTCGGAGCTACCAGTACTTCTAATAGTACAAGCCTAAGGAAACCTTTCCCTGAGCCACTATTGAGTAATTTAACAGTCCCAAGAAAAATTAAAATTTCCTTCAATAACTAGTAAGAGAGAGGGGGATGAAATTTTTATCATCTTAACAGATAGAACTCTAGTAGAGAATATATTCTAAGTCCTTCCCTAGAGGACCTGCCGACCTATTTCCCAACTCTCGTCACAACCCTGTCTATCCTGTATTTATCAAGGAAGTAATGACTGACTTCGTCTGCTATGGATCTATCAACCAGGCCTGGCTGACCAAAAGATTTGTAAACCCAAGGAATTGGCTGGCCTAATCTATTACGGATTTATCAACCAGGCCTGGCTGACCAAAAGGTTTGTGAACCAAGGAATTGGCTGGCCTAATCTATTACGGATTTATCAACCAGGCCTGGCTGACCAAAAGATTTGTGAACCCAAAGGGAATTGGCTGGCCTAATCTATTACGGATTATCAACCGGCGTGTCAGTTGATCCTCTCACCATGGCTTTATCAACCAAGGCTGACCCTGTCCTTCATGGATTTATCAACCAAGGCTGACCCTGTCCTTCATGGATTTTATCAACCAAGGCTGACCCTGTCCTTCATGGATTTATCAACCAAGGCTGACCCTGTCCTTCATGGATTTATCAACCAAGGCTGACCTGTCCTTCATGGATTTATCAACCAAGGCTGACCCTGTCCTTCATGGATTTATCAACCAAGGTTGACCCAGTCGTTACAGACTAATCGACCGTCAGATCTACAAACATTCTCTCGAGTCAAGCATCAATAGATTCAGGTGAAAAGGGAGGGAGGGGGGGGGGAGGTGTTGGTATCATTTGAAACAATTTTTTAAAAAAAACCTTTCTTTCTTTCTTTCTTTTTCTTTCTGCGCACGCAGGCTGATACTCCTGCGGACACAGCCTGTATAGACAGGCAGTCGAGTTTTGTGAGTATGACCGTTTTTTTTATCCTGCCATTAAGGCAGACATACTCCATCTTCGGGGAAGGTGCATATAAAAAAAATGCCCCCCCCCCCCCCCCCCCCCATGGTGCCGTGGTTAGTGGTGCAGACTTGCGGGCTGTGAGGTTGTAAGTTCGATTCTCATTAGAGGTAGCTATTTGTGTGTGTGTGTGTGTGTGTGTGTGTGTGTGTGTGTGTGTGTGCGTGCGTGCGTGCGTGCGTGCGTGCGTGCGTGCGTGCGTGTGGGGTGTGAATCTTGGCCCTGGTTGACAGTGGAAGTATAGAGTGCAGCCCTGCCATATGGTCCCTGACCAGAAACCCAAGTCCACGCTATGATCCTCATGAACCTCATCCTCTGTACTGCCATATGGTCCCTGACGAGAACGAAGTCCACGCTATGATCCTCATGAACCTCATCCTCTGTACTGCCATTTGGTCCCTGACCAGACCGAAAATCCACGCTATGATCCTCATGAACCTCATCCTCTGTACTGCCATTTGGTCTCTGGCCAGAACAGAACTCCACCCTATCATCTCCATCCATCTCAACTTCAGCCCTGGCATGCAGTCTCTGGCCAGAACAGAACTCCACCCCATCATCTCCATCCCTCTCATCTTCAGCCCTGGCATGTAGTCTCTGGCAGTCAGAATGGAACGCCATGGCATCATCAGGGTTGTTTTTCACTCCTGTTGAACGCCATGGCATCATCAGGGTTGTTTTTCACTCCTGTTGAACGCCATGGCATCATCAGGGTTGGTTTTTCACTCCTGTTGAACGCCATGGCATCATCAGGGTTGTTTTTCATCCTGTTGAACGCCATGGCATCATCAGGGTTGTTTTTCACTCCTGTTGAACGCCATGGCATCATCAGGGTTGTTTTTCACTCCTGTTAAAAGCCAGGGCACCCTCGGGTTTTTTTTACCCCCTGTTGACGCCATGGCATATCAGGGTTTTTTTTCACCCTGTTGATCCCCTTAGCATCTTTCCAGGGTTTTTTTCACCCCTGTTAAACGCCATGTCATCGGGTTTTTTTTCACCCTTTTAAAAAAACCCTGGCATCATCGGGTTTTTTTTCATTTCCGGGTTACCACCAAAAGCTTAATCAGGTTTTTTTTTTACCCGGTAAAACGCCTTTGGCTTCATAAAGGGGTTTTTTTTTAACTCCTGTTGTCCCCAAATAGAAATCAGGGGGTTGTTTTTACTCCTTTTTCCCAAAAACATCATCGGGGTTGTTTTTCACCCCTTTTTATCGCCATAGCCATCAGGGTTTTTTTTCACTTTGTTGATCGCCAGGCATCATCGGGGTTGTTTTTCACTCTTGTTGATCGCCGGGCATTTCAGGGTTTTTTTTCCCACCCCCCCCGTTATCCCTTTGCATCATCAGGGTTTTTTTTTTAAATCCTGTTGACGCCATAGAAATCTTCAGGGGTTTTTTCACCCCTGTTAAAATAAGGGGGAAAATTTTCCCAAATTTCTCTCCCCTACATCCCCCTCTGCACACTTTGGCCCTCTTTTTAAATTTTCCCGTTTGGGCTCTCCCAGGGTGGGGGTTTGGAAACACACTTTTGGGTTTTGGAAAATTTTAGGGGAATGTTTGACGGGGACAGGACAAAATTTTAAACCGGGTGGCTTCGTGTTTAAAGCTTTCACTGGGGTCAGTTGGGTCAGAAGGGGGGTTCCTGTGATTTTTTGGGACCCCTGAATGGGCACCCCTGAACACGACCAAAATGACAGGCAGTTCTCCTCTGGGGGTTGCTTCATGACGCCCTTCGTTGACTGCTCCCGGGGACCCCGGGTGCTGGTTTGGGGCTATGCACATTGGTCAGAACAAAGCCTTTGGATCTTTTACCTCAAGGGGACATGGAAAAAGCCCTTGGGCGAGTGAAAAAACAAATCAAAAATTTTCGGCAAAAAGAACCCAACCCCTCCCACTTAAAAACCAGAAAAACAAAAACCCAATACAGTGTTTTAACGCCCAAAACCTTATCAATATACGGGAAAAATTTTTAAAAAAAGAACTGAAAGGTTGAATTCCCCAATCTGGGGAAACGACTAAACAAATGAAATTAAAATTTTTTTAAAAATTTGGGGAAACAAATTTTTAAAACTGAGCCCCCCCCCCCCCCTTTACGTTGGGGCGGTCTCCAGCCTAAATTTCTTCGTTCTGGGGGCCCCGGGTTTTTCCCCTTTTTCAGACAAAAAAAGGGCAGAAACTAAAGCATCTGTCCTGTATCAAAGTTTTCTTTTTTAAAGGGGGACAGACTCTGCTAAAGGGTGCAAAAAAAAAAAAATATCCTTTTCAGTCAATCTCCAAACTTTAAACCCTATTTTTTTTAAAAAAACCGAGGGCCCCGGGGACCGGGCAAGTGGCCGCTTTTTGCTCTTTGGGGCAGCCCCTTTCCAATTCCCCAACGGTCCTTGTTGCTGTTTGAACAAACCACGGGGCCAATAAAAAAAAATTAATTTCCCCTGTGATCAGGTAGATCCCCCTTGGGGCTGAGGGCCCCCTCCCCTCCCCTTCTTTTTCTCACACACACACACACACACACACACAAAACAACACACACACAACACCACACACCATGCACCCCACGCCCGCCGGGCCCCGCGCCCCCCAACGCACACACACACACACACACCCACAACACACCACACACTACCACACCCACGCAAAAACACTCGTCTCTATGCTTTCTCTCTCACACAATACCCCCACGGGGCCACCACCCAAAATAAAACGAAATGCATACACGCCCACGCACACACATGCGCGCGGGGCGAGCGCAGCACCCCCAACACACACACACAACACCCCACACACACCACACCAAAACCCACACACACTACTCCCTTTACAATGGGGTATTTAAACCCTGGGGGGTTGGCCCCATCGCGGGAGTGTCAATAGGCCAGTGAGGTTGGATGGGTATTTTTTCCCCTTCTTTTTTTACATTTTCTTTTGTTCTAGTTACAAAGGCGAAAATTTTTCATGTATGATTTTTCCAAACCCAAAATTTAGAACATGCCAAAATAAATCAAAAAAGAATGGGTCAAACCCCGCTAATGTTTCACACGCAGAATCTTTTTAAAAGGGCCTTTTTGTGTAGCTGACTGGCCAAGAAAAACCGGGAAAATGCCCCTGTCCTTTTAAATCCCCTAGGCGCGCCCAAGGGTTTAAACCCCTTTTTTCCCCAAAGAAAGTCTATCCCCGGTAACCGCTTGGCCATGCACTTCTAACGGGGAAAAGCTCTTTGAGCCTTTGGTGTTTTTTGGGGTCTGCGTTGTTTTGAATGATCAAGGGGTCATTTCCCTGGTCAATGAACAAAAAAAGGTCTCCCCAAGCTGCTGATGAAGGATGTTATATTATCTAGCACGCTAGTTTTTTTTAATTCAATTTGAATAAAAATTTTGTCCTAGTCACAGTTGTGATGACAGAGGAATTGTTAGCCTGCACTTCTCCATCCACTACAAATTTATTCAACGTAGGATTGTTTTGCTAATCAGTGGGAGACTGCATATCCTAGAAGATCTATACGGAGGCTGTTAAGTACAATTCTTAGCTGCGGTCATCATTACCTGACTGACAGTGCTTGGGTTATGAAGCAGTAAAGCCGTCCCGATCAGAGAGTTGATACTATTTGATCTCCTTTGTCTGTTTAAACAGATCCTCGAGCATAGGCTCAAAGATATTTGCTCCTGTACTCAACCCAGCAGTCCTCGGCAGAATGAACAAGGCACCTCAGTCCGCCAACTCTTCTGTAGTCCCCCGTCTGCTTTAAAAAAAAAAAAATCCTTAATTAAGCAAATTTGGAGGGCAAGCCTGACAGAACCGAACCGAAACAAGAGAGTAATTCTTGGCAACGCTTGACAGAATAGTGTTCATTCGTTGCGTGTGGTGCAGTCCCCTCTCTCGTATTTGACTCGTAAGAAATCAACGAACGTGCATGTCTTCGCTAGCTGTGATAATCCTTAATTCAACATCAAGCTGCACTCGCTAACCCTCCTTGACACAAGTCCAAAGAACTAAGACAGCCTTTCCCAACTAAAATGACTCTGTACATCCCTCTCTGCATGACAGTCAGCGGATAATTCAGAACTGTTGCAACAGAGACAGATCACTGTGCGTCACGATCA
>CM031621.1:47689162-47699162 GCA_018398815.1 Conus ventricosus | reverse complement strand
CCCCCTTTGGGAAGAAATCTCATGAAAAAGTCAATTCCACATGAAGTGTACTTTGATATTGAACAGAACATACCCTTTTAACATAATTTAGTATGTCATTATACGTGAATGCAGTCATTTGAACTGTTCAAAATCTGGAGAAAAATGTCAGTTTTGTGATTATACAAAATATTGCTGAAAATGTTAATCGCAGATTCATGTTACGTTACGATTTACTAATATATAACATAGGTGTGACTGGAAGGGTCTTTGTTGTGTGTGACTGGAAGGGTCTTTGTTGTGTGACTGGAAGGCCTTACTTGTGTGCCTGGAAGGGTCTTTATCGGTGACTGGAAGGTCTTTATCGAGTGCCTGGAATGGTCTTTATCATGTGCCTGGAAGGGTCTTTATCATGTGCCTGGAAGGGTCTTTATCGCGTGACTGGAAGGTCTTTGTTGTGTGACTGGAAGGGTCTTTGTTTGGTGACTGGAAGGGTCTTATCGTGTGCCTGGAATGGTCTTTATCATGTCCTGGAAGGGTCTTTATCTGTGCCTGAATGGTCTTTATCATGTGCCTGAAGGGTCTTTATCGCGTGACTGAAGGGTCTTATCGCGTGACTGGAAGGGTCTTTGGTGTGTGACTGGAAGGGTCTTTGTTGTGTACTGAAGGGCTTATGTGTGTGTGACTGAAGGGTCTTTGTTTGTGTGACTGAAGGGCCTTACTTGTGTCCTGGAAGGGTCTTATCGTGTGACTGGAAGGGTCTTTATCGAGTGCCTGAATGGTCTTTATCATGTGCCTGGAAGGGTCTTTATCATGTGCCCTGGAAGGGTCTTTATCGCGCGACTGGAAGGGTCTTTGTTGTGTGACTGGAAGGGTCTTTGTTGTGTGACTGGAAGGTCTTTATCGTGTGCCTGGAATGGTCTTTATCATGTGCCTGGAAGGCTTTACGCGTGACTGGAAGGGTCTTTGTTGTGTACTGGAAGGGTCTTTGTTGTGTGACTGGAAGGGTCTTTGGTGTGTGACTGGAAGGGTCTTTGTTGTGTGACTGAAGGGTCTTTGTCGTGTGACTGGAAAGATCTCTATCATATTTATTGCTCTGCCAAGTTTAATGACACCCATGTTTGTACTTGCTGAGAATCTGCCATGTCATTAAAGTTTACCATGGACACACATGCGCGCGCGCGCGTGCATGCACGCACACAAACATACACCACACACGCACGCACGCATGCACGCACACACACACACACATACACACACACACACACACACACACGCACACACACATACACATACACGCCGCGCGCAGCGCGCGCACACGCACGCGCGCACGCACGCACTCACCCCTCTCTCTCTCTCATCTCTCCCTCTCTCTCTCTTCTCTCTCTCTCTCTCTCTATCTATCTCTTTCTCTCTCTCTCTCAGACACACACTCTCTCAGACACACACACTCTCTCACTTTCTTTCTTTCTCCTTCTCCCTCACACCACAACACACACACACACACACACACACACACAACACACACACAACACGCACTACGCGCGCGCGCGTATCTTTTACCCGTCCCATCTACTACCTTTTTAAACAGATCTTTTCAGTTTTCCACTCCCCTTCAGGTCTTCTTTCCCACATTCTGCTCTTCTCTGTGGTCTTCTTTGCCCACATTCTGCCTTCTCTGTGGTCTTCTTTGCCCACAATTCTGCTCTTCTCTGTGGTCTTCTTTGCCCACATTCTGCTCTTCTCTGTGGTCTTCTTTGCCACATTGCTGCTCTTCTCTGTGGTCTTCTTTGCCCACATTCTGCTCTTCGCTGTGATCTTCTTTGCCCACATTCTGCTCTTCTCTGTGGCTTCTTTGCCCACTTTTCTGCTCTTCTCTGTGGTCTTTTTTGGGACCACCGCCCCTTTGCTGTGCGTGCGACGTGTGATGGAGGGGAACGAGATGCTGGGATTGAGAGGCCCCACACCCCCAACCCCCCCCCCCTTTTCCCCGGCCGGCGCTTGGGGGGGGAAACGAACCCCCCCCAAACCCACCCCTCACTCTCTTTTTAAGAAAAACCCCAACAAACACCTCTCCCTTTCTTTCCCTTCCCCCCCCAAACCCACCAACACACCCCCCCCCACCCCCCAACACATAAACCCCCCCCGTCCCCGGCAATTTTTTCCCTCCCTCTACTCCTTTTTAAAAGGATCCAGTTTTTCCCCCCCCCCTTTCAGTTTCTTTCCCCCAAATTTTGATCCTTCGGGTTTTTATTTTTGGCCCCCAAATTTCGCCCTTGGTTTTTTAATTTCTCCTTTTCCCTTTTGGGCTTTTCCCCACACGCTTTTCCTGGGGTTTTCGCCCCATCCCTTCCTTTTTCCCACTTCCCTTCCTGTTTTTTTTTCCCCCCACCCCCTTTGCCTTGGCGGGTCTCCCCCCCCCCCACGCCCCGGGCCCCCCCCAAAACCCCCCCCCCTTTTCCGGGGCCCCCCCCAAACCCCCCCCCCCCGGGGGGGTTTCAGGGGGGGGGGAAAGAGGGGGGGGGAAAAGGGTTTTACATCTTTTTAAATCCCCCCCCCCCCCCCAAAAACCCCCCCCTCCCTCATTTAAAGTTTTTTTTTGGGGGGGGGGGGGGGGGGGGGGGGGTGGGGGGGGGGGGGGGGGGGGGGGGGGGGTTTTGGGGGGGGGGGGGGGGGGGAAAAGGGGGGGGGGGGGGGGTAAAAAACCCCCTTCGTTTACTTTTCAACATTAATTCAATCAAAAGGGATCAAATCATTCTTTACCTCCCCTTTTTCACACAGGGTATTCCTAAAGGTCAAAAGCCCCTTTGAACCACGCTTTTTGGGCACAGTTAAAAATCCTGTCACCGATTTCTAAAGAGAAGGCCCGTTTTGGCCGTTGGTGGTGAAGGGACATTTAAACTTTAATGCCCAGCGTGAAAATTTTGAAAGTGAAGGAAAAGAAAATTTGGGTGCATGAATTGACAGAAATGACAGGGAAAAGTTGAATGAAGTGCGGCAGGCAGCTCTTCAGCCGGCTTACCCCAGTTGGCACCCCGTTGTGAAAACGGTGGGTTGTAAACGCTTAAGCTTGGGTTTACCCGGGGGTTTGGGGCAGTAATATGCTTATATTTATGGGGGGCCCACCCTCAAACTAGCTATTTTTTGCTGCCCGCGCGTATCCCAAATGCTGTGGGCGGGCACACTACTACTCCCACTACTACTTACTACTACTCCTATAACTACTATACTTACTCCCTATACTACCCACCTGAGTGATTTTTAAATTTTTTGAAAAAAATTAACATTTTTCACGATCAAAGATTTTACAAAAGACAGTTTTTTAACAAACTTTCCCTGTGTGTTTTTTACAAGGTGTATTTTTTGGGTTTGTGAAGGATTGGGTTTTTTTTTTCTTTGTTTGTTTGTTTGTTGGGACGATTTGTGAGTTGATTTAAAATGCAGTGCAGCCGTGAATGGCCCTCTGTGGTCGCGGACTATAAGCACAGACCTTCCCCTGCCTTCCACAAATACTGGTGTGATACGTTGTCGTAGTTATCGGAATTTCAAAAGGGGGTTTAGTCAAGGGAGAATGGGAGTTTTTTGGGACGTTCAGTTTCCCCCTTTACTTTCATTTTTTCGACTGGGAACATTTTTATTAAGCCCCCCCCCCCCCCCCCCCCCCCCCCCCCCCCCCCAAAACCCCCCCCCCCCCCCCCCCCCCCCCCCCCCCCCCCCCGTTTTGAACATGCCCAAAATGCTTCAGCATCAAGAAGATTCCCCCCCTGTTTTCCCCACCGGGGGGCTCGCTTGCTCCGGGACCCCCCGGGGGCCAAAGGTTTCTGGAATACCCGTTTACCCTCCCCCCCCCCCCCCCCCCCCAGCTTCCCAAAATCCGACTCTCATGTAACAACGGGTTAACCCACCCTCGTTAGAACTGTCTAACTTCTTTCCCACCTTTTTCCTTTTAGTAACGGGGGAATTTGGGCTACACTGGTCGTGAGGTTTTTTCCCTGTCTGTCTGTCGTCTGTTTTCTTCTAAACAGCCCATTTTCCCATTGAACCCTACACATTTAGATTTTTTGAATTTGTAAACGAAGGAATTCATTCATTTAAAATCACTCACTGACCTGTTCAATCACCAGGGTTTAAAAAGAGATAGACCTAGTTATCGTGCCCGTATAATTAAGCCGCAATTACTTTTTAAATTCTTGAGAACGGTGATGCATGCAAGTACGTAATGTCCCCGTACGTTTATCTAATCCAAATAAAGTTAAAAAAAAAAAAAAAAAAAAAAAAAAACTTTTAATTTTTTCTCAAAGGCGTGGTGGTCGTTCCCGATTTAGTCGGAGCACCACTTAAATTTTCATAACGGAAATTGATCATGACCAATGACAAGCCACCTGGCGTCAAAAGGGTTTAATTTTATAAAAACGAGGGGTTTTTCAACAACTCATCACAAATTTTTCCCAAAATCTTGAAAAGTGAGGTTCCCAAAAAAAAATCGGAAAGCAAAATTGGACAAAGTTATTGGGCGTAAAAAGAAAAACCTTTCGACGAAGTTGTTGGGTTTTTTTTTTCCCCCCTGCTGACCTCATGGCCTATCCAGTTTTTAGTCTTGGTTAAAAGATTCGTAACTGAACAATGGTTGTGATTAAAAAAAAAAAATAAATTCCAAAAAAGCGAAAAAGAAAAAAAGGACAGAACATGGGCTGGGTTTTTTGGTCGCAAATGCTGCATCATCGGCAGTTTAGGTAGGTATTTTGGGTTTTTTTTTTTTATTATGATCATTTTGCGTGCACTATTTTCTCTTTGTTATTTTTTCAAGTAGAAGACTATTCAATTATTTATTTATTTTTTTTTTTATGGCTGTTTGTCTGCTCGCAATTCTTGATCACGGGAATTTTAAGGTTTATTTTTTTGGTTTTTTTTTTTTGTTTGTTTTTTTTATGACTATTTTTGCGTGTACGATTTTTTTTTTTTATCATTTTGATGATTATTTATTACTTATTTGTTATCTTTAAAATTACTTATTTGTTTACTACTTATTTTTTTACTTTTTATTTTTATTTTTGATTGATTGGTTGATTTGGGTTTTTGATTGATTGATTGATTGTTGTTCATTTTAGTTATGATCCTTGCTTTGTCCCTTTTTCTTTATTTTTTAATCGGGTTTTATTTATTTATTGTTATTTATTATTTTTTTTGTTATTCACTGTCTATTTATTATTTTTTTTCCAGTATTTTCATTTTTATTAGTCTTTTTTCATTAGTTTTTAAAGCCTTTTTTTAATTTTACCATGTTAAACTGGGGCTTTTGGGCAAAACGGGGGGATTTGGAAAATAAATCCCTTTTAAAATTTAAAAATTTTTAAGCTTTAAAAGCACGACATAAGACCAAACCGTAGAAAAATACAATAGTTTTTTGAGGAAAAAAAATTTAAGTCGTTGTTTCTTAATTCGAACCCAAAATTTCCCTGAAAAAGAACAACACATGCAGACTCCCGTTTAAACAAAAGGAAAGTGAACACGAAAAACAAGGTTTAAAGAAAATGAAAAAAAAAGTAGAGGAGAGGAAGAAGAGAGAGAGAGGAGAAGAGAGAGAGAGAGATGAACACTCACCAAACACACACCCCACACAACACAACCCCACAAAACACACACACACACACACACTGTATAGTAACGAAAAAGACGGAGGAAATGGAGAAAAAGGGGGATTAACAAAACAAAAAAAAAAGAAAAAAAAGGGAAGGGAGGGAGAAAAGGGGAGAGGGGGAAGAGAAGGGAAAAGGGGAGGAGTGGGGGGAGGGGGCAGAAGAGAGAAGAGAGAGAGAGGAATTCGACCCTTAGAAAATTTTATGAAAGAAAGAAAAAGAAAAAGGGAAAGGAGAGAAGGGGCGGAGGGGAAAGGGGGGGGGGGAAACGCGGGAAAAGGTGAAAAGGGGGGGGGGAAAAATGGGAAGGAGGCACTGGTTAGCTGTGTTTCCTTACATATATCTTCGTTTAACTTCTTTTGCTGAACTTATTATTTTCTTTTTTTTTTGCTCTGTGATTTGGAATTCACGATATTATTTTGTGCACTTGTCAAGAAAAACTGGTTTCATTTCTTGACTTAAAAAAAAAAAATCTGGTTACTTTTTTTCGCTGAATCTATAATATGATTTTCTTTTTTTTTTTTTTGCTCTGTGATTTTGGAATCCACAATATTACTTTGTGCACTTTGTCAACAAAACGGCTTCATTTCTAGATTTTTTTTCTTTTCTTTTTTAATCTCCTTTTACTTTTTTCGCTGAATCTATATTTTCTTTTTTTGCTCTGTGATTTAGAATTTCTAATATCAATTTTATTGCACTTTTCAACAAAAGACACATAGCAACCGTTACACAGGATTTCTTTTCGGTTGCCCGCTTCAAGGAACGTAAATACAAATACTTTTTCCGTTCAAGGAAGAAAGTTACATATCTTTATAAAGTAAGAAACTGAAAGAAAGAAGAAATGAGAAAGTAATAAAATTGGCAGGTTACTGTCGAATTTGTATGCCAGCAGGGAACTTACAAAACAATTTCAAAGTGAGGCGACTGCAGGCAAAAATCTCAACAAACCTGACATGTAATTAACAGCGAACCGACAAGAAAACGTGGACAAACGAATCACAAGATTATCTTGTGATTCGTTTGTCGACGTTTTCTTGTCGGTTTCGTATTAATTACATGTCAGATTTATAAAAACAATGAACAGATCATGAGCCTTCGTACGAAAACAGGAAGAGCTAGCGCGTTCACCGAGTCACTCTCTTACTGCATCTTCGCTTGACGTCCCAGGAAATTGCCATCCAGAGCAATGACGCATTGTCCCCAAAATACATTGACTAAGTAGATGTGCAGGATACATTGCAACCGGCTGAAAAAAACAAACAAACAAAAACACCAGAACTTATAAAAGAGAAAAAAAATAGTTGTCTGACTATTCTTTTTTTATTTTATAATTGTTGTCGCAAATCCTCCATCCCACCACTTCTCCTCTTCTCATACCCCCTTTTCCTCCCTTTCCTCCCCCCCCCCCCAACCCCTACCCCTTTCCCTCCCACAAACTTTTAACACTTTTCATCAGGACTAGGCGAAGGTGTAAGAAGGCTTATTGGCTTACTTCCAAATACGAAACGAACAGATGTTCTTGTTTGCAATTACAGATTCATGTCAAACTAAATGAATCGTGATGTATCATCACCGTTATTGTTGTTCTTTTCACTGGTATTATCGTTCGTTGTTTTTTGTTTTGTTTTTTCACTGAATTTTTTAACCTATTTCCTAACTCGTTTTTTTTGTTTCCAAACAAGTGGACAATAAAATAACTTTTTTTTTTCTTCTTCTTCTAATTCTTTTTCTTTTTCTTCTTCTCTTCCTCTTCCTTTTCCTCCACCTCCTTTTTTCTTCTTCTTTTTCTTTTTTCTTCTTCTTCTTCTTCTTCTTCTTCTTCTTCTTCTTCTTTCTCCTCCTCTCTCTTCTTCTTTTCTTCTTCTTCTTCTTCTTCTTCTTCTTCTTTCTTTCCTCCTCCCTTCCTCCTCTCTTCTTCTTCTCTCTCCTCCTTCTCTTTTCTCCTCTCCTCCTTCCTTCTTCTTCTCTTCCCCTCCTCCTTCTTCTTCTTCTCCTCCCTCTCCTCCTCTCCTCTCTTCCTCCCTCCCCCTCCTCCTCCTCCTTCTTCTTCTCCATTCTTTTCTTCGTCTCATTATTTGCTTTTTCTTACATATACTTCTCACTCGTCGTTTTCTTTGCTTTTCTATTGTATATTGTTAAATGTCCACATATAGATGCACATTCTAAATGTAATTATCAGTCTGACGGATGTTCTACTGCTATGCTATGGTTCCGGTCATCTGAGTATTGTCTCACTAAACGGGAAAGACCATCCGATTCGACAGATCGTGACAATACTGGAAGATCGACCGAGAAAGAACAGCAACTTATGCTTGTGTGGGAATCATGACGGGGCATTATTCTCACAGCTGGGGCAGTCATAGGGTGGCATGGCGCGGGAGAAGGGAGCAACTAGAGAACAGCAACTGTGTCGTGTGAAATATAGGTGAGGGGTAGAGATGGCCGAAGGGGGGGGAGGAGGGGAGAGGTAGCGAACAGGAAATTGATAAAGGGCGGGAAGGGAAGGTGAGGGCGGGAGGGTAAGGGCGAAAGAATTATTTCTGTTGGGGAAAAAAAAAAGAAAAAAACGCGAAAAAAAAAAAAGAAAGACAAGAAAAGAAATAAGCACCCGCCATTTCGCTGCTGACCAGCAGAAGGAGAGAGGAGAGAGAGAGAGAGAGAGGAGAGAGAGAGAGAGAGAGAAGAGAGAGAGGAGAGAGAGAGAGAGAGAGAAGAGAGACAGACAGACAGACAGACAGACAGACAGCCAGACAGACAGAGATTCTTGTTTACCAAATCTTGAACAATCACCTCAAAGAGTGAATGAATATTTGAGCACCACACACACACACACACACACACACACACACACACACACACACACTAACACTAACACTAACACTAACACTAACACACACACTAACACACACACACACGCACACACGCACGCACACACACACACACACACACACACACACACACACACACACACACACACACACACACAACACACACAAAGGCGCGCGCGCGCGCGCACACACTAACTGCCACACACACACACACACACACACACACACACACACACACACACACACCACACACACCACAAACACAAACACAAACACACACACACGTGAATTCATTGATTCTGTTTGTTTTTTTAGGAGGTTACGGTCGTGAATTCATCCACGATGGACGAAATGATATCGAATGCTGCAGAAAACGGTTAGTATAATCTATCAGTTCATGCGCGCGTGCACGTACACAAGCGTGTATTTCTCTCTCTTCTCTCTCTCTCTCTCTCTCTCTCTCTCTCGCTGTTGTAAAGACATCTCATTGGGTAGCTTTTCACCAGTAATCTACCAGAGTGGAAAAGGTCACGGCCTTGAACCTTAAAACCGTGGTTACCGTAACCAAGGAAGTTACGTCATCGACCACGTCTGCTTGTTCCTACGTTTATTCATCGGTGTACAAAATAATGCAAAAACTATCATCGACTCGCAGCTTGACCTATGGGTGGAACTGGACTCGGAGACGAGGCTTTTCAATTTGGGGGCGGATTCGTAGCACGGATCCTGGATATTGTTTAGGAAGCCGACCGACTGGCAAAGGAAGGAGGACAGCAGCCCCAACTGGAGCAGGAAGTCTCCTTGGAAGAAGCCAAAACCATGATCAAGGAGAAGCAGACAAAGAAGATGGCTTGAGCAGCACCCACCCAGACTTCAACCAGAAGGATGCTTACTACCTGCTGCCCAGACCAGTCCAAGTGAGCATTGTGAGACTGAGGACAGGGCACTCCGGACTCCAACACGACATGTTCACCAAATTCCACGTTGGCGAAGTCGTCAGGGTGCCCGTGCGGTACAGCTCCAGTGACTGTGGAACACTTCCTGCAGGACTGTCCATCCAACACATCAAAAGCTGAGGGCAGAGACCTGGCCTGCCGACACATCAAAAGCTAAGGGCAGAGACCTGGCCTGCCGACACATCAAAAGCTGAGGAGGGCGAGATGACGGGGCCCTGCCGACACATCAAAAGAGACTGCATGGGCAGAAACCTGGCCTGCCGACATGTCGACGAGGGAGAAGCTCTGTGGGTCACTGTGGAGGGCCCCGCCGTACAGAAGCCTTAGTTAGTGCCTCTGGGGTTCCTGTCTGAGTGTATGAAAGAAGAAGAAGAAGGCAATCCCTTCTTTATTACTAGAATTTTAGCCTGCTTCGCACACACAAAAACCCTACCACACTCAATTTCTACAGATGTGCATAACAATGACGTAGAATGGTTGACATCATTTTAAGGAGATGTGACATAACGAGAAAGAGAGAGTGGTTGCATCCTTTTAAGATACCATCATTAGTTGTCATCCATGGAACAGAATTCTGGTTAAACCAAATATTTTTTTGTTT
>CM031621.1:47681662-47684162 GCA_018398815.1 Conus ventricosus | reverse complement strand
GGGCGCACAAAATTCTTGCAAGCTTTGGTGGAGGTCTGCTCCCCCCACCCCCCACCCCCCCACCATTATCCACCTCCACCCCCCACCGTCCCACCCTCCCGACCTTCGACCCTCCCCCTAGTCCTCCAATGCAAATTCCACTTTACATGTTTATTTATATATTTGTTTCTTTCCTTCCTTCCTTCCTTCTTTCTTTCTTTCTTATTGTTTATTATTCATTTATTTATCATTCATGTATTTGGTTTTACTTATATATTTATTACTTTTTTATGTTTTTTTTAAAACTAATTTTTGTTTACTTATTATTACCTCATTAATTATCTATTTATTTGCTATTCATTTCTTTCTTCGTATATTATTTCTTGGTTTGTTTATTTATCATTTTATTCTTTATTATTATCATTTATTTATCTATTTACTATTTCTGTGTTTATTGGTTTTATTTATGTTTTCCTCTATTCATTTATCTATTTCTCGATTTGTGTGTTTCTTGTCAGAAAGGGGTGGTGGTGCACGAGGTGGGTCACGCAGTGGGTTTCCAGCACGAGCAGACGAGGCCGGACCGGGACGACTACGTGCGCATCATCCGCCAGAACATCCCCCGCACCTCTACTACAACTTCCAGAAGTACTCCACCCGCAGCGTCAATGACTACGACGTGCCCTACGACTACAAGAGCATCATGCACTACGGTCTAAGGTAAGGGGAGGGGGGGGGGGGGGGGGAAGGGGGGGTGAAGTGGGATGGTGTGTGTGGGGGGGGGGGGGGGGGACGGGGAGGGGGGGTTAGGGAGGTGTGTGTGTGTGTTGTGTGTGTGTGTGTGTGTGTGTGTGTGTGTGTGGTGGGCACGGGGAGGGGGTGGGGGTTAGGGAGGTGTGTGTGTGTGTGTGTGTGTGTGTGTGTGTGTGTGTGTGTGTGTTGGTGGTGGTGGTGGTGGTGGTGGTGGTGGTGTGTGTGTGTGTGTGTGTGTGTGTGTGTGTGTGTGTGTGTGTGAGAGAGAGAGAGAGAGAGAGAGAGAGAGAGAGAGGAGACACACACACACACACACACACACACACACACACACACACACAGAGCATGCGTGCGTGTGTCACAAAGGGTGTCTGTTGCTCCTTTTCGAACAGTTTCTTCAATCAGAGTGATGTCCCTTTGCAGGCGTTTTCGGTGAATGGCGGCTACACCATCAAGACGGTTGACCCCAAATACCAAAGCGTGATTGGCAACCGGCAAGGCATGAGCTTCAAAGACATCAAACTGGCCAGTCTCATGTATAACTGCAATGGTGAGTCACAGCTCATGACACAGACAGACAGACATCAAACTGGCCAGTCTCATGTATAACTGCAATGGTGAGTCACAGCTCATGACACAGACAGACAGACATCAAACTGGCCAATCTCATGTATAACTGCAATGGTGAGTCACAGCTCATGACACAGACAGACAGACATCAAACTGGCCAGTCTCATGTATAACTGCAATGGTGAGTCACAGCTCATGACACAGACAGACAGACATCAAACTGGCCAATCTCATGTATAACTGCAATGGTGAGTCACAGTTCATGACACAGACAGACAGACATCAAACTGGCCAGTCTCATGTATAACTGCAATGGTGAGTCACAGCTCATGACACAGACAGACAGACATCAAACTGGCCAGTCTCATGTATAACTGCAATGGTGAGTCACAGCTCATGACACAGACAGACAGACATCAAACTGGCCAGTCTCATGTATAACTGCATGGTGAGTCACAGCTCATGACACAGACAGACAGACATCAAACTGGCCAATCTCATGTATAACTGCAATGGTGAGTCACAACTCATGACACAGACAGACAGACATCAACTGGCCAGTCTCATGTATAACTGCAATGGTGAGTCACAACTCATGACACAGACAGACAGACATCAAACTGGCCAGTCTCATGTATAACTGCAATGGTGAGTCACAGCTCATGACACAGACAGACAGACATCAAACTGGCCAGTCTCATGTATAACTGCAATGGTGAGTCACAACTCATGACACAGACAGACAGACATCAAACTGGCCAGTCTCATGTATAACTGCAATGGTGAGTCACAACTCATGACACAGACAGACAGACATCAAACTGGCCAGTCTCATGTATAACTGCAATGGTGAGTCACAACTCATGACACAGACAGACAGACAAACAGATGCAGAAGGTGGGTAAGGGCTGGTGGCTGTTTTGGTTTGTTAGCATCTGTCAATTAGTTGATCAGTGTTAATTAGTTGATCAGTGTTAATTAGTTGATCAGTGTTAATTAGTTGATCAGTGTTTATTAGTTGATCAGTGTTAATTAGTTGATCAGTGTTAATTAGTTGATCCGTGTTAATCAGTGGATCAGTGTGAGCAGAAACGCGGGGCGGCATTGTACTTTCACTTTTGTGTTGATTAGTCTGCACATGTGAAACGTGATGCACAGAAGTTCATTAATTGGCTGGTGTGTCTGGTTGATTAATTGG
>CM031621.1:47644162-47679162 GCA_018398815.1 Conus ventricosus | reverse complement strand
TGTGTGTGATGGAGAGAGAGAGAGAGAGGAGAGAGAGAGAAGAGAGAGAGAGATTGATCTTTACGACCGAGGTATGAAGAGTTTTGGCTAAACCCTAGTCTTTTTTTTTTTTTTAATCTGTCCTTGCACAAGCTCGTAAAGGGAGACAACAAGTAAGTATCCCACTTGGGTCTTCCTATCATCATGTGCTGTCTGAGGATTGCGACCCTTGCTGGATAGTCCTTGTTACGTAGAGCAGGCTCAATTTGTTAAAAACAAGATGCGAAGCATATAAACGTACTCCCAGTTTTCCAAAACCGCTTATAAATCGGCCAGGCGTGGCCTTTCTGAGATATTCCATAAGAAGAAAAACCGTTACAGGCCGTTACAGCCGTTAGTAACGGCTGTAACGGTAAACTAAAACTTCGGGCATCATCCTTGACCATAATGAACATACCTACAAATTTTCAGAAAGATCGACCCAGTAGTTTTGTCTGGAGCGAGTGGAACACATTTTGACACGGACACACAGACACACACACACACGGACAGCATTTCTTCGTTCCCATTCTAAAGTACTCCCTGTTCTTTAAGAACTGGGAGTACAAAAACAAACAAACAAAACAAAAAACACCATATACTTCGCTCAATAACTAACCAACAAGAACGGCAACTCTTGCTCCCATGATGACACGACAGCTCTTTCTGGAGACGTGGTCGGTCGCGTAGTTTCTGTACTTGGGAGCAAGATGTACCTTTATTTGTTTATTGTTTACTGTCGACTGTTTCCTGCCTCGGTTACAACATTTGTCTGACCTCAATTTTAGTCACTCCATGCGACTCAAACTGACTACAAAGCATATTAGCTGAATACAGGTTTTACCCCAATACACTAGTACAATTATTCAAGAGATGAGGTCTACGATGGTATGCCTGGGCTGCAAAATGAATTGCATAAATGAGTCCAACAGTTGACACGGTGTACTGTGGAATGTATACAGATTTCAAAGAATTTATCAGGTATTCGAAAATATTAAAACTGTGAACACATTAATTTTTCTCTCTCTAAATTTTACGTATGTATTTTTTTTAAAACCGTGAATACTCTTAACAACAACAACAACAACAACAACAACAAATTATGTATATTTACTTGTTTGTTTGTTTTTACAGAGAAGAACATGTGCGAGGATATCGGTAAACATTGTACCTACTGGAAGAACCAAGGCTACTCCCGTCGGAAATACGTCGCCTATATGCGAAGCAACTGTGCTAAATCCTGCAACACTTGTGGTATGTACACGAAAAATGTGAGGAGGAAGAGAGAGAGAGAGAGAGAGAGAGAGTGAGAGAGAGAGAGAGAGAGAGGGGGGGGGGGCGAAGGAGGGAGGGAGGAGCGGAGGAGACAGATCTTGTTAAAGACTGTGCCTTCTCTAGAAATTCTTTTCTCTTCAAGGTTTTCTTCCATTTGTTTTTCTTTCTTTTTATGCATTCTTTTCCTGTTCTGTTTTAGTTTCAAAGTGAGGTGACCGGTAGGCAGAAATTGAAACAAACGTTAAGAAAAAAAAAGGATGCTGATGATACTGATAATGATGATAATGATTATTAATATGCCGCCGAACAACAATTTTTTTTTTTTTTTTTTTTTTTTTTTTGCTCTGGTTTGTACATTGATCCATGTTGCGCCCAGTTTGAGGAGATGAGCGATTGTCTCTTCGGTCTTCGTTATCATCGTCTTCAATGTTTGTTTTGTTTTAACCTGAAGAAGACCGCAGAGGTCAAAAACATTTGTGTTTGTCTCGCAGTGTGTTTGTTTCTTTCGTTGAGAGGCATCGTCTTTCTTCTTTTTCCTTTTTCTTTTCTTTTCTTTTTTTCTTTTTCTTTTTTTTTTAAAGTCTGTCCTGTTTCAGTCTCAAGCCTTCTTTCTTGCGGATCATTTCATTCGTTCGTGTGCTTATTGACTCATCGATTCCTTTATTTGTCTCAGGTTCTGTAGATAGTGATCTGAAGGACGACGACCGAAGCAGCCAACAGCAATGAAAATGGAGTGGACGGAAGTCGACAGACTGGGAAGAAGGGGGACAATGGTGGCGTGACGTCACTTCCCTGTGCGACCAGCCTCGTTCTGGTCACAGTGTTGGGTGCGCTGCTCCGTTAAGTGGATAATGACTGAGGAGTGTCGTGAGGGCGGGGAGGGGGGGGGGGGGGGGGGGGGGTAGAAGGGGGGATGTGGGGGTGGAAGTGGTTTGGAGGTGGATACTAGAAACTGGACGAGGGCGAGACTGGTGGAGTGGAAGGGAAAGGATTCTTTTTTTCTTTTTCTTTTTTTTAAAATAATTTATTTGTGAACTGATTTGAATCAGGGCAAAACATTTTGTGTTATGTGTGTAATCAAGTCACAGTTGTTATTTTGGATGGTTTATTGATGAAGCAACATGTTTGTTGTCGTAGTTGTTGTTGTTGTTGTTGTTGTTGTGTGTTGTCAAACTATCCATTAAAACAAAAAGAAAAAGAAGAGGAAAAGGAGGAAGTAAAAGAGGAGGGAACAGGAAAAAAAAATGATGAATTAATGGTTTGTGTGTGTGTGTGTGTGTGTGTGAGAGAGAGGAGAGAGAGAGAGAGAGAGAGAGAGAGAGAGAGAGAGAGAGAGAGCATGCGCGCAAGTGTGAAGGGTGCAGACAGACAGACAGACAGACAGAGAGAGAGAGAGAGAGAGAGGAGAGAGAGAGAGGAGAGAGAGAGAGAGAGAGAGAGAGAGAGAGAGCATGCGCGCAAGTGTGAAGGGTGCAGACAGACAGACAGACAGACAGAGAGAGAGAGAGGAGAGAGAGAGAGAGTGTGTGTGTGTGTGTGTGTGTGAGAGAGAGAGAGAGAGAGGGATCATCATGAATACGCAATGTACTCGATAATATGCAATTAAATGTATCAGTAAATAAAATGAGCATATGGTTTCGTCTAATACACTCAATCACCTATCAGTCCACATCATTCCATCACATATCATCTGCACGCGCAGATCCCGAGTCCCTAATCTTATTGCTGTTTTAGAAGCCCCCTGATTCACTCATTCATATCATCATTCCATCATATGTCATCTGCACACGCAGATCCCGAGTCCCTAATTCAGTTGCTGTTTTAGACACACACACCCCCCCCCCCCCTTCACTCATTTGTTCATCATGCATTTATTTATGCCTTCATACTGTTTCTTTCGTCGTTCATTTATTTATTTATTTATTTGATTTCATGCTTCATCGATGTTGTTTAGTTCCAGCATTGTCTCCACCTCTAAAAGCACGGGTAGGAAATCGCATAATTACATCATCCACAATGTACAGAGCGACGACGAATTCAACTTGAGTTCTGGCCAACATTCGTGTACGAATTCGAAAGATAAACATTGTAAGACCTGAGAGGTCGAAACGCGTCGTGTTTTGTCTTTTGATTCGTTTGTTCATGTTTGGCGGATTGATTACATGAAATTTTCTTTTTTGAGAATTGTACCCATGGTAACGAGGAGAAAATGATTTTAGAAAACAATATCTATATAGACTGTCTATGAAAACGTTTGAAAATTCGACGTCCATTTTCTTTCTTTCCTGTTATTTTCTTTCTTTCTTTCTTTCTTTTCTTTTTTTGTTTGTTGTTGTTGTTGTCTTTCTTTCTTTCTTTTTACTTTCTCTCTCAAAGTAGTGTTGGAAGAAGGTTGTCTTTTAAACAATCTGTAGCTATGGGAGTGTATATCCAATTTGAAAGTTTATAATGGAGTTAAACAGAAGGGTTTGTTTTGGGTTTCTTTTTAACCAATTAATCATGCTGGTAGAGAGTGTGATGAAATAAACTGAGAATGTCCAGTGTTATCTGGCAAGCTAATGGACGTCAGTGACATCTGTGTATAATTGTACTGAGCTTGTTGTGTTGCTGTTGTTGTTGTTGTGTTGTTGTTGCTCTGGAAACGTTGGCGCGCCATACAAAATAAAACATGTCTGTGAAGACAACTTCACAAAGAAAATTGTCACGGGTGGTCACTATGGTCTGAAAAAAAACCCTGTCTGTCTGTCTCTCTGTCTGTCTCTCTAACAATGTTTTTATCTTTATAAATAAAACCTCTGTCTGTCTGTCTGTCTGTCTGTCTGTCTGTCTGTCTCTCTCTCTCTCTCTCTCTCTCTCTCTCTCTCTCTCTCTCTCTCTCTCTCTCTCTCTCTTTATGTGTGTGTATGTATGTGCGCGCGAGCATGTGTGTGTGAGTGTGTGTGTGTGTGTGTGTGTGTGTGTGTGTGTGTGTGTGTGTGTGTGTGTGTACAACCGTCGAAAAAAAAGGTCTAGGGTCGGCAAAGAAAGCAGGTTTCGTCAGTTTAATAACGTAAACCACGTTAGCTGAAAGAAAAAGACACTTTCAGCATCTACTTTTTGTTTCTTTTTTTTTTAAGCGAAATTCAACATATTTGGATTATAGTTCAGTTATGAAATGGAATTCACCCTTCAGATACCAACACTGCACGTTTCTTCAGATGCAATTCACACATGGTATACGTATTTGATTTTTAATTTTTCAGCAAGGTTCTGGGATATGAATGGAAATAAAATACAGAATAAGTTGTGAGTCTGGTGTTGAGGAAAATCTTTCCCTGTCTATTCACACAAAAGCAAACAAACAAACAAACAAAAGCTTAACTTTCCTATTAATGAAACTCCTATTCCCTCTCTCAAGTCCAGTTTCTCAAATATTGTGTGCATATAAGAATACTATCGGCCCAGAACAGGCCTTTTAAGTAGAACCCAAAAAGGGATCGTCGCTATATACCCTTTCGAGTAGTTCTAAACTTCCAACGCTAATTTTGCAAAAATGCCAGCATTAACACACACATACGCACGCACGCACGCATGCATGCACACACACATATACACACACCCACGCACGTACGCACCCACGCTCACACACACACACGCATGCATGCACGCACGTATGCGCGCACACACGCGCGCGCGCGCGCGCACGCTTTTGCATTTGCACACCTCACACGCACGCACGCACGCATGCACGCTCTCACACACGCACGCACGCACGCACACACACACACACACACACACACACACACACACACACACACACACACACACAACACACCCCACACACACACACACACACACACTATTTAATGCTATTTAGTACTATTTAATGCTGGGTGCAACCAGAAAAAACTCCCTACTTTCACAATCAATGGAAATGTCATTAATTATGCACAACTGTAAAATTTCTGGGAGTTTACCTTTCGTCAAAACTCTCATGGACTCAGCATATAGATTACATACTAACAAGGCAAGGAAAGCTTTAAATTTTCTCAAAATTATAAGTAAACAACACTGGGGCCAAGATACTAGAGCGCTTGTGTCCCTTGCAAATTCTCTTGTGCGTTCACGGTTATGCTCAGGAAATATTTTTTAATGCTCCAAAGCATTTGTTAAACAAACTACAAAGTATAGATTGTAAAGCCTATAAATTAGCCCTTGGGGTACCATCTCATGCTTCAAATTTAGGGACTTATAAGGAAGCGGGTGTGTTCTACCACTTGATAACCACAGGAAAGTTTGTGCGTCAAAATATGTATTAAAATCATCTGCATATGATACCTTTAGTAAAAAAAAAGAAGTAAATCTCGACTCGCAACATGATTTCGTTAAAAGAGCAAAATATATACATTCTCTACAACCAATAAAACATATGTCTCGGATATGATTAACTCTGCAGATTTAAAAGACGAAGAGGTTGTCATGAAGCCTTCTTTCTCGCCAGTTCCATCATGGGAACAAGTTAAACCTAATTTTGATATAGACCATATAGATATGAACAAAGATGAATCACCGAATATATTTTAAAAAAATTTGATTAATTTTACACATGGAGAGTCATTATAATGATCATATTAAAATATATACAGACGGATCTGTCCTCGAGAATGGCAAGACAGGGGCAGCATTTGTAATTCCTTCACTAAACATAGTGAAACAGTATCATATCGGTGATCATTACTCCATTTTTACTGCTGAATTGGTAGCAATATTAAAGGCGGTACAGCATATCATAGATCTTCCAACAAATGGCCCAAACGTAAAGTGTTATTATGTGTCGATTCGAAATCTGCACTACAAGCTATCAAATGTCAAATATTAAACGCGTCTCGAAATGATACTAGAAATAAAACATGCAATATATCAGTTATCAACTAAAAACATCAGTATCACTTTTTATTGGGTACCTTCACATTATGGGATATATTATAATGAAGTGGTTGACCGAGCAGCTAAAAGAGCAGCGCGTAATGTTGAAGGAACAATACAGCTGAATATAAAGTTAGATTTACATGAATGCTATAAACATATTGAAAAAATATCTAAAGATGAATTTAATAATATTCTGATGACATCAAACAGTCAATATTCACAAAATTGTATTAAAGGATTAAATGAACCTATCGCAGATTCAAAGTTACTCTTGACATATCTAGTAATACAAATCCAGACATATTATAACTTTGATGTTTAAACTTCGTCTAAATGCTTTTAGAATAAAATGGAAACCAGATTACTATAAAGCATTTACTCCTACACTGTTCGGAAATTAAAGCACTCATTACTAGAACTTTAGGGGGCGTGCTGCTACCTTATGAGCCATTATCCACTGAAAAAATTGTAAATGACTTTCAGCTCCTAAAAATGTTTTCCAAAATTTTGCATTCCAGTCCTGTTGGTATTTTTCTTTGATTTGTTGATTTTATTGTTGTTCTTTCTGCGTTATTAAATTATATCTGTTAATTGTTAAGATAGTAGGACACATTGGGAATTTATTACTTTTAGATTTAAGATATTTAAAACAGTCTGAATATTCTATGCAGTATGCAAGTCAATTTTTTCTAACCATGTATGGAGATTACGGGATCGAACTTTTACACGGTGGCAATCCTGGGATGGCTTTCTGATTGGCTGGGCTGTGGACCGCATAACTTGAATTGATTTGCAGTCCAAATCTATAGATACTTTATAATGTATCAGATCTGTCAATGTACTAATAGAATAGATTAATACGTGAAGGACAGAAAGAAAGGGTGAAGGACAGATTATTCCACTATCACTAAAGGACACTATACACCATCACCACAAACAATACAAACCCATCCAGTGACACATACTACCCTCCCCCCCCCCCCCCCCACACACACACACACACATTTCTTTACTATTCTATCCTGTTTAGTTTATCTATCTATTATTTTATTTTAATCATTTATTTCATTCATTTAATTTATTTTATTTTACTATACTATTATTTCATTTGATATTTATTTATTTTGTCTAATATCACCTTTGGGTGAACAGACGTTAAATCAAAGATGATCACACCACACACACACACACACACACACACACACAACACACACACACACACACACACACACACAACACACACACACACACACACAAAACACACAACACAACACACACACACACACACACCACACACACACACACACACACCACACAACACACACAATCCATGCACGCTTTTGCACTCGCACACCTTTGTTAAGTGTGCATATAATAGTCTGAAAATTACAGCCTCGTGGACGGATATTAAAAAGGACATTATTTAAAACAAACAAAAATGGACAACCCCAGAAGTTTTTCCCCACAAATGATGTTGTAATGTAAAATTCACTTTAGCACTTTTCACTCAAAGAAGAGCTTACAGTGCATTCCACTCTAATGCTACTAGCAGCTGGAACTAACACAGAAAAACAAATTATTCATGCATAAATGTGCTTGATCTCCTTTGAATGGCATTGACAGGAAGAGAAAAATTCTTCACAACATTCTGCTAAACAGGGCAATCGCTGTATAATTAGCTGGTAAACCAGAATTCGCATGTGACTGTCTAACAACGCGCGCGCACGTGCTAGAGGAGAGAGAGAGAGAGAGAGAGAGAGAGAGAGAGAGAGAGGAGAGAGAGAGAGAGAGAGAGAGAGAGAGAGACAGACAGACAGACAGACAGACAGACAGACAGACAGGGACAGAGACAGAGACAGAGAGAGAGAGAGAGAGAGAGAGAGAGAGAGAGAGAGAGAAACGGAGACAGAGACAGATCTAGATTGAGTGAGGGCGAACAGGGAAGGGAGGTTGAAGGGTTATCTTTTCGAGAAGGTTTACACGTGGCCGACGTCAAAGTACTATTTGACGTCATCACCATCCTTACGTCATTTCCCAAAGTGGTAGTGACTGTCCATATCAATGCTTTTGCAGGAAGATCACACGGGCTTCAGAGAGGCATCAGGTAAGTCCTGTCGTCATCCGCTCGCAGCAGGCTTACACTGAACAGACGTCAACGGCGCTAGAATCGCGTGTTTGAAGGCTACACCCCCCCCCCCTCCCCCACTTACTGTCGACACTGCTTTCAAACATAATTATTCTCAGTCGTGTTCTCTCTGCGTCGAAAATCTGAGTAAGAGAATCTGGATGCGCGTCTGGATCAGTATATTGCCAGAATCAAATTTTGAGAAGGAATTGAAAGTAAATCTGCCAGACAACGGGGACAAACAATTATTACGAGACAAAACACGACGCGGTTCGACCTCTTAGGTCTTCTTCCGAAATAAGGAACAATAATAAAACGTAGTGTGTAATAATCACAACGGCACACCTATAATCGATGACGTGAAGCGAAAATACAAAACAGTGAAGGGTAGCAGTCAATATGAATGAAGCGAAAATACAAAACAGTGAAGGGTAGCAGTCAATATGAATGAAGCGAAAATACAAAACAGTGAAGGGTAGCAGTCAATATGAATGAAGCGAAAATACAAAACAGTGAAGGGTAGCAGTCAATATGAGTGAAGCGAAAATACAAAACAGTGAAGGGTAGCAGTCAATATGAGTGAAGCGAAAATACAAAACAGTGAAGGGTAGCAGTCAATATGAGTGAAGCGAAAATACAAAACAGTGAAGGGTAGCAGTCAATATGAGTGAAGGGTAGCAGTCAATATGAATGAAAATGAGTTTCAAAGTGAGGTGATTGGAGGCGGAAATTGAAACAAATATTTGAAGGAATTTAAAATGTATCCGCACATATGCTACCTTTCAGTGTTCCTTATTTCGAAAGAAGACCTAAGAGGTCGATACGTGTGGTGTCTTGTCTTGCAATTTGTTTGTCTGTGTTATCTGGCGGATTGACTTTCAATTCCTGTTGAAATTGGTTTCAATTTCCGCCTGCAGTCACTTCATTTTGAAACTAATGGAACCAGTTTGATTAGTTAGCAACGGGAATTTGGGACTGCAGTGACAGTATACCGGAGACGGAGCAGAGGGATGAAGGGGGAGGGGGGGGGGGGGGGGGGGCGCAGGGAGGTGAGAGGACTGATGTTCTGAGAATCTGCCAACCGACAAATAAAAAAAAAATCAGAGGCAGATGGGGTTCTGAAGGATGATTTTCTCTTCCAGGTGGGGTGGTTCCAGTCATAGATTTGCGATAAACGAAGAGAATATATAACACTCTGTACTACTTCTGTCTGGAACCAAGTAGTCACGTGTGTTGTTGGTGGCTTGGCGAGCGAAAGTGTTTGATGTTCTGTGATCGACGAAGGTGTTAGGCCTGGTCGTTTCTCTCTCTCTCTCTCTCTCTCTCTCTCTCTCTCTTCTCTCTCTCTCTCTCTCTCTCTCTCTCTCTCTCTCTCTCTTCCTACATTGAAAAATTCAGCATGTATATTTACAAAGCACTCAACAGGTTGCAAATTGTGACATCTTAGAATGTGTTGTTGTTTTGTTTTTTCAGTCTATACCAAGACGTATGCTATTTGGTTATCGATTCTTTTATTCGTAATGTCATTGGATGCTTTTCTCTGGTTTAGTTACATGTACATCCCCCTTCAATAAAATTTTGAGTCTCTCTCTCTCTCTCTCTCTCTTCTCTCTCTCTCTGAGGGTCTTATATGACTTACTTGACTTGACTTAGTCCTCTTCGCTCCTTGAGAAGCACAGGGCCTCAACAGCAAGCTTCCACCTCCGTCTGTCCCTGGCACAGGTCTTGATCTCCCCCAGGTCAGGCTGGAGGCTCTCAGCTCGTTTAGCAAGCTCCTCCTCCAGGTCTACTTTGGGCGCCCTCGCTTCCTCTTGCCCTGCGGGTTCCACTCGAGCACCTGCCTGGTGATGTTAGAGGGCCCCTTCCGCAGTGTGTGGCCGACACATCACCACATTCTCTTCCTGACTGGACGTCCGTTGGCTGTTGGTTTGCCCTCGTCCGCAGGTCGGTGTTTGGCACTCCGTCGAACCATCGCAAGTGGAGGATCTGCCGGAGACATTTATTGATGAAGGTTTGGATCTTCGTGGAGGTGTTGGTGGTGACTCGCCAAGTCTCTGACCCGTACAGTAGCACTGATTTTATGTTGGAATTGAATATTCTGAGTTTAGTGTTGATGGAGATGGTGGTAGAGCTCCATACGGGTCTCAGAATGGCAAAGGCTTGTCGCGCTTTCTTCACTCTTGCTTTGATGTCTCCATCTGTGCCTCCTGACCGGCTGATCTTGCTGCCCAGGTACACAAACTCACTGACATCTTCTATCGCCTTTCCCGCGATGGTGATTGGGGCTTCTTGTTTGTTGTTAGTGTCAGGAGCTTCGTCTTCTATTGGCTGATCTGGAGTCCAACACGTTGAGCTGTTTTCAAGAGCAGTGACTTTATCTTGCATGTCCTGTAAACGGTGTGATGGTAGGGCCAGGTCATCGGCGAAATCGAGATCTTCTAGCTTCTTCAGAAGGGTCCACTGGATACCTTTGTTGGAACTTGCATAGGCCGTCCTTGTCACCCAGTCCAGCACCACGAGGAAGAGGAGTGGGGACAGCAAGCAGCCCTGTGAGATCTCGGAAGTCTTCAGAGAGTCTTCCGTTGTGGATGACCTGGCAGGAGAATCCCTCAAGAGTCGTCTGATGATGCTGACGATCTTTTCTGGCACACCGTAGTGGAGAAGGATGTTCCAGATTGCTTGTCTGTCGACGCCATCAAAGGCCTTTTCAAAGTCTATGAAACACATGTAGAGAGGCGTCTGCGATTCCATGGTCTGGCCCACGATGACTCTGAGGGTTGCAATCTGGTCTGTACAGGAACGCTCTTTCCTGAAGCGGCTTACTCATCTTGGAGTGTCTTGTCGAGTGTGTTCTTCATTCTCTCAAGGACGATTCTAGTGAGGGTCAGAGAATGTAAATATGTTCGTTCATGACCACCCATCTTATTTTGCACGAAAACCCCCTTTTCACATACAAGTCACGTCCATCTCACGTCAGTTTTGGCCAAAATTAACACCTGTTTTACAAACAAAATTAACACACAAAAACCTCTAAAATTGACGCAATCAGTACATTAAAACGGGGGCTTACGTGCTAGATAAGAAAGGGTGATCTTGAACAAACATATTTACATTCTCTCCAAGGACATAAAATCAACTAAAAATTTATATGGCTTGACAGGCCCGTTTGTTCACGACCGGTTGCCAGACTGGTTGCAATCAATATGAACGCCACCACTGTTTTTTGCATGCTCCACTGCACAGGAGCCTATACCTTACGGTGCCCGTTCAACAATCGATAGGGAGTATGACGTCATTTTTCGCCGGGGAAGGCCAGATCTCATTATCCCAAAACAGTTCTAGACATGTCTCCCGCGTGTAAACCTCTTATCAAATCAAGTGCTGGGCTTAAATCACGTGACATTTTGTTGTTAGCAAGCTGCCACCAGCGCTCTTTCTATCTTGTCATTCTGCATTTGGGAGGCGTGCTGTGCAGACGTGCGTTTTCTGTGAGAGAGAAGTGTTTGCCTGTAAAGATTTTGTTTAAACGAAATATTATCTATGTCGCAAGATAGTATTTCTTCAGAATTAGAGAGAGAACTTTTAGAAAATCAAATTGCGCATCAAGAACTTTTAAATTATTCACAACAGCCAACAACTTTAATTTACCTTCTCTGACTATGGCAGGTCAGATGTCTGTGTGGAACGATGAACAATCTTTAACTATTAAAGAGAATCTCAGCTACCACAACGATTTTGTTCAAGTGTTAACTCAAATGAAAGCTGAAGGGCCGTCTCAGAATGGAAAACTACCTAAATTTCCCACTCTTCCAAAAAGAAAACTGACATCGTTGTATGGGGAGCCTGAAGCGAAGAAGCGAAAGACGAGGTCATCAGAAGAACTTCACCGGTACTTACAATCAAAAGAGGTTGATGTGAGTAAGAAAGTGAGAAAAGAAGTCTTTGTTTTTGCTCCAGAAGAAATAGTGACTTCAGACATTGCTATTAGTAAGCTGAAGGAAGGATATAGGCAAATTAAAAGGCAGGAGGCGACTAGCATGTGTTTTAATCTACAATATGGCAGTCTTTTACATGTTACTTTTGTCATCTTTGAAGAAGAGAAGAAAAGTGGAAAGCACAAGGACAAATGGGATGAGTGGCTGAGAGAACATATTGGAATCTCTCCTTCATACTCTCGCAAACTGAGGGAGATAGCCTCTTTGTTGAAACCATATTTTCAAAGGTTTTCTACCGTTGGACTATCTTTCTTTGAAATCTACTCAATGAGAAAAGAATTAAAGGCAATGTTTTTGAGTAGTGAGGAGATAAGAAACTATTGGGCTGCCCCCGAACAACAACCAATGTGTCTTGATCCACAATCCTCCCAAGACCAACCAAGCGTGTCTACAAGCTAAAGAGACGCCAGCGCTCCAACCATGGTCGGTCAAGGGTCATGATAGCAATCCTCACAAGGCCAACCAAGCGCGTCTACCAGCGCTCCAGCCATGGTCGGTCAAAGGTCATGAGAGGGAGGGAAAAAACCCTTGTCAGCGCTCCAGCCATGGTCGGTCAAAGGTTACCTGCTGACACTTCGATTCTATGACTTTGTATATAATGAAAATGACTTTTTTGCTGTTGTGGCTTCGCTGTTTTGCTGCTGTGGTTACCTGCTTTATCTTCATCCGCTTCACCGCTTCAATTCACCTGCTTAAAGGCTGTCTCAGACGGCCGCTGAGAGAACTTTGAAGAGATCTTGTGATTATTGATTCAGGAATCTAAAAAGTGTTTTTGGCGGCTGTCTCGAATTTACTTCTTTCAAGTTTGGGAACCCCAAAAAAAAGCCCCCTTACACTTTCCCCCAAAAAACACCCCCCCCCCATCTATTGTGTTTTTGTTTGTTTTTTTTTTTTTTGTTTGTGTTGTTTTTGTGGGGAGCGTTTCCCCTACAAAAAAATTTGCAGAAACCCCGGGCAAAACAATCGGGGGCTGATTGACCTATTTAAAATTAAACCCCCCCCACCCAGGGCTTTTCACCCACAAAAACCCTTCTTTTTATTCTTCCCAAACAAAACAAGAAAAAATTTATTACTTAATTTTTTTAATTGTCGTTTATTTTTTGGGTTTAAAAAATAAGGCCAAAGTAGTTACAGACTTTTTAACATATGTAAAATTTGAGGAAAAGGAGGGGAAAGGGGGGAGCTGAAAAAAGATCATTAAAGACCCTTTTTGAAAAATTTAAATTTACTGATCTTTTGGGACGTATAGATAACCAAAATGAATTTTGAAGCTGTTATAAAATCCCAAATTTTTCTGGTTTCACAACCCCTTTAAAAAATTATTTTCCCCATATTATTTGAAAATTTTAGCCCTTTAAAATGTTAATCAAACTTTTTTCTACCACCCTAAAGGAATTAGCTTTTTCCTTTTTAAATAAAATTTTATTTTTTAACTTTTAAGAAATAACTAAGAAAATTTAAATAAAATTTACAAATTTTTTTTTAAAAATTTTTTTAGATTAAAAAAGGGCTGCCGAACCATTGAATTTTGATTTAAAAAATTTGTAAGAACTTTTTTACAAAACAATGAAAGGGTTAAAAACATTGTTTTTATAAATTGGTTTGAGAATGAAATAACAATATAAAAAAAATCATAGTGAACTTTTTAAACCAAACCTTTAAAAAATAAAAAATTTAAAAAATTAAATTGTTTTGTTTCAGAAAAAGCAAAAATTTGCGGTTGTTAAATTAATTAACCCGTTTCTTTGGGTGTTGCAGGCGGGGTTTAAGAATAAAAAGCTTTTACTTACTTTTATATACATTTAATTTTTTATTACGAAAATAATGGGAAAAAAAAAAATGACAACCACAATTAAATTCGAAGGGAAAACTAAAACAAAGGAAAAAATTTTTTTAGAAATTGACAAAAAATTTAAAGGGCAAATTTTTTTAAAAGTTTTTTAAAAATAACATCAAATTAACCCCAAAAACGTTAAAAGAAAGCTGGCACATCCCAATCCCTAAATTTCCCCAAGTCCCTAAAGGGAGCCCCATTAAAAGGCTTTGGGACCGTTCGAGGGTTTAAAAAAACCCAAAAATTTATACTATCTTTAAAAATTGGGTTTCAACTAAACAGAAAAATTTAATCACAAACACGATTTTAAAAACTCAAACCCTGGGCGACAAAAACTTACACAGAAAACCCAAATAAAGGGTTATAACCCAAAAGTTAAGGGGTTTTTGGGCTGGTTTTAAGGACAGCCCCTTAAAAATTTAAATTGAAAAAACCCAAAGTTTTATCCTATTTGGCAATTCTTAAAATTTTCCTCCCAAAAAGATTTAGATTTAAAAAACGACAATTTTTAAAACCAGCAAAATCGTGACAACTTTGGGGTTTTTTATGGGGTTGTTTTTTACCGCTTTTACATCCTGTTAAAAATAAACCAAAAAAGAGCCCCCAAATTATAAAAATAAACAAGGGGCTGAACTTTGAAAAATAACCTTTCCAGTGATTATAGAAAGCATATAAAATTTGAAGACAAAACAAACCAATCACTGTAAACGTAAACAAAAGGTTCTTTAGTAAAAAAACCTATTTCCTCAAAAGGGTTTTCCCCTCCCACCCCCCTACTTGGGGGCCAATCACTGAAAAAACATGTAACTTGATACTTTTTTACAGATAGTAAAAAAAAGAGAAAATTAGAAAAACAAACAATAACAGACTTAGGTTTTTTACATCAAAGTTAAAGCAAAAAAGGGAATTTGAAAGGAAGGTTTTTCCCCAAAAATTTTCACTATAAAGAAGCTCCCAAAGCAAAGAAACGTGAAAAAATTTTTTGTAACGTAAAACCCGGGAACTCCTCACACCAAAACCCCGGGTCTAAATTTAAATTTTAAAAATTTACACAAAATGCAGATAAATTCCGAAACCGGGTTTTAAAACCTGACTTTGAATGGGCCTTTTCCCCGCATTACTTTGGCCCACAACACAAAACAAAAAACAGCCAAAAAAAAACCCCCCATCAAATCTGTTTTTTAATCCCTTTAAATTAGAATTTTAGGTCAAGGGGCAAACACACGCCCAGAGATTTACAGGGGCCCCTCCCCAAAGGGTAAATTTTTGACCCAATTTTAAACTATTTCGTAATCACTACCCAAAACCAATAAATCTTTCAGACTTTGCTTTGAACTCCTGAAAACCAAGAACCAAAGACCCCATCTACAACTTTTGGGATTTAAAACAGAAAATTTAAATTGGGCGTTTTACAGTAAAAAACCCCGATCACAAAAAACTTTTAAAGTTTAGGGGGAAAGGTCCCAACAAAAAATTGTAATCTTCAATTTAAGGATGACCCCCAAAAAAGGAAAACGGGCCTATCTTTTTTTCAAAATTTACGGGGCCAAACTTTCCTCTTTTAAACATGCAACATTGCCCTCTGAAAAATAAAGGGTTCCCTCATTGCCCAATCTTCAGAAAATTAAAATGACTTTTTTTTCTCTTGACTCTTTTCCTTTAGACCTGCCCAAAAATTTTATTCCAATTTTTGTTTAAAATTAGAAAGGATCGAAACAAGTTTTTCCCAAAATCACTAAAAAAAATTTTATGATCCATTTTTTATTGCGCAAAGGATTTTTAAACCCTTATAATAAAAGGACTCGGGGGAAAAGGGTTTGATAAAGAATCATTTTCCCCCTAAAGGGCTTTCTTTCAAATTAAAAAAAAATTTAAATAACGATGCTGACTATGAATACCTCAAAAGCCTGGACAAAATTACACTGTGAAAAAAAGGGGCAAAAACAAATCAAAACTTATTCTGACAAAGTTTTTTGGGCAGACTCTTTCAAAATTCCCAGATCTAAAAGCATAAAAAATTACACAAGACTAAACACATTAAAACTCGGCCCCGGGGCCTTTCTTGGGATCTTATTAAAGTCTACAAAAAACCAAATTTACTTAATTTCGATCTCCCCCAAACTCCAGATGATTGAAGAGGGTTCTAAGGGGAGGTATTACATCCCCCTTCACACCCAAACTGCAAAGAACAAAGTTTTAGATGATTATGACCCAACAAAACCGTAACAACTAAATTTTTCTTTGACGCAAAAATTTTTTTAAAGGAAAGGGGCCATGATCACCCCGCTTCCACTTAGAAATTTTAAAAAATGAAAAAAAGGGCCTCATGATTTTCAATACTGTGTTAGGTATGTTATCACAGCTTACGCCTAAATAACCACAGGACAAATCTTGGTATGACTTAGAATATCCTAAAAATTACACATTCCAAAAAGTTTTTTCCTTTTGCCGCATAAACTTAAAAAATTTAGCCCCTATCGAACCCCTAAATTTGTTTCCAAAACTCGCAAAAAAACTAAATTTATGTGTGCCCATTACAGACCCCCTACAGTTTTACCTAAGAAAAGGGGTTTGAAACTAAAGCTGTTCACGAAAAAATTTTTCTGTGATCAAGGCCCTTTATGAGGCCATAAAAATTCAAAAAGAATACTGATTTTAAAGAACCCGGGGGCCACGAGCTTCGAAAAAAAACTTTTTTAAAGTTGATAAACAACACTGTTTTGGGCAAAACAATGGAAAACCCAACAAAACGTAAAATTGAAAATTATTTAAACAAAAAAAAACCCCAGCAATTAAGTTTCCCTTTAAAAACCTAACTATCAAGACTTTAAATTTTTAATAAAAACCTGGTTGGCTTTAAATGAAAAGAAAAAGGCTTTTAAGTTGGAAAAACCGGTGATTTTTTGGTTTTAAAACCGTATTAAGTTGTCAAATTTATTGATGTTAAAATTTTTGACGACTACTTTAAAAAAAACTGTACCCAAAACCAAAACCCTTTACACAGACACTAAATATTTTAAATTCTAAACGCCCCAACAGAAGATTTCCTAAAAGGGAAATTTAGAAACAGAAGGGGCCCTAAAGGGAACTGATGGGGGGTACGACACATGCCCCAACCCAAAAGATTCCCTTTTTAAAAACAACTGAAAACAAAAAAAGAAATTTGGGAAAGAAAATTTTGAACTTAATGGGACAGTTTTTTTAAAGGGAATTTTTTGGCTTACGACGAAGATTTTGCGTTCCCAAAGCCAAAACTTTTTAATGAAAAAAGCAAAAGGGGTAAAAAAAAGAAGATCAAAAAAATAAAACCCCACAAAAACCGCAAGCAAGCTCTTTTTTGAAAAAAAAAAAGTATTTTTAACCACAAATTTTAAAACTGCCCTCTAACTCCCCATTAAACACAACGGTTTTTAAATAAAAATTTCACAGCCTTAATAACAAGGGAGAAAAAAACCCCAGCCCTTTAATTTTCATATGCGAGGGCTTTGGGAGAATTTTAAAAAGTTTAAACTTACTGATTTTACTTGTACTTAACTTAAAAAATAACAAGAATTTCCCTTAAAAACCCTAACAAAAAAATTACTTAAGAACCTAACAAAACCTAACTAGAAATTAAAAAATTAAAAAAAGGGAATTTATAATTTATTTAACATTTAAACCCTTAAAAATTTATTTGGGACTTAACAAAAAAAGTTTTTCTAAAACTAACAAACTTGTAAAAAACTAGTTTTTTTATCGGGTTTTTATCTTTTTTTTAACTTTTTCTTTATTTAGTTTTTAAAAAAAACTATTCCATAAAAAGGGATCTACTGCAGGGGGATGCCTTTTTTTTTTGCAGAATTTGGGTTCTTCTTCTTTTACTGTTTTTTGGGGGGTTTGAAACTTTGCTGCAAAGTATGGCTTTAGACATTTTATGCTAAAACCCCCCCACCAACAACAGCACAGAAAATTTCCAAATAACACATTTTATTGTTTTTTTTGGTTTGTTTGTTTTAAATTTGGGCTGTTTTTCGGGCGGCGATTTTTGTTTTTAAACTACTAATAATTTTTTTTTTTACTGTTTTGGTTTTTTTTTTCTCATCTTCCCCATTCACTTTTTTATGCCCGCCTAAACCCACGTCCGGGACTTTTAACAAGAAACACTACTCACTTAGGTACTTTCCCTTTTGGGCGGTACTTTTCATTTGCCCTGCGGACTGCCTCGGCGTCTTCTTCTCGCTAAATTTTTTTTTTTTGGCGATTAAATTTAATTTTAATAAAAAATTAATATGTTTTTAAAATTTAATTTTAATCCCAAGATGGGGGGCATAACAGGGGGGCCCCTTTTCTGTAAAACTGCCCACATGCAAGATTTTCTGGGGAATTTTTTTAAAACCCGGATTTGGGGATAATTCATTTTTTTAAAATTTTCCCCTTTTTGAATCCGTGCCATCAAACTTCCCAAACCTTACATATAGACTAATCATTTTCCTGCCCCAAACCGCCCTAACCATTTTTGACCCTAACGCGCTTCGAACCACATGGTACTTCTCAACGTCGTTTAAAGTTCCTGAATCGGGTTCAAATATTTAAATTTCAGTGCCAAATACGTTTGGGTTTTTTCCACAAGCAGCAAAAAAGTAAAAATCTTTCTTTATGGCAGTGGCCCTGCTGAGTAGTCCTTGCTCCTCACACTTTAATATTTCCCCAAAATTCCTTTTTAAAAAAGCAATAAAAAATAATATAATTTTTTAAAAAACCATGAAAAAAAATTTTGGGGGTTTAATTATGCATGCCTATCTTTTGGTGTAAGTTTTTTAAACCCCTTTCAAAATTTTTGAAAGGAATAAAACCGCCCAAATAGGAAAAAAAAAGGATTCCCCAAATTTTTCAGTTGCAACCTTATTTTTGGGTTTAACAAACAAAAGAAACCCTTTTAAAAAGCCAAAGACGGGCCTTTCGTATTTTTATTTTTTAAATTTAAAATTTTTTTAGTTAAAAAAAGGGAAGAGTAAAAAAAGATGAAAAAATACTTTTTACCATTCTTTTGGTTTAAAGTTTTTCTTTTATGGGCCTTAGCTTTTGAAAAAAAAACATTTTTTAAAATAAACCCGGCGGATCTGGGAAGGTTTTGACATTGGGGATTTTTGTTAAGTTATATTGTAATTACGCGGGGATTGCGCAAAAACTTCTTTTTTACCGGGGGATTATCCTAAAAAAATTTTTATTCATAAAAGATTAATAAAAAAAGAAAAAAATTTTTATAAAAAAAAGGCGGAGTAGTTAGATGGTAAAATACTATTTTTTAACGCTTTACCCTTTTTCCCTGGAAAAATTTAATATGTTTATTTAAATTGTGGTCCGATGAAAAAGAAGAACGGCAAAAAAAGGTCAATTGAAGAAATACCCAAGGCAAAGACCTTATGAAAAGGGGGGCTTGGGGGCCCTTTTAAACTTTTTTAAATAAAAATTAAAAAAAACAGGGACATGCAGAGCACACATTTACGACGTTGATGCCCAAAATAAATGATTATTACTTAGTGACGGGAAAGAAGTTTCTAACATCGCCCCCCGCCAAACGCTGCTTTATGAACCTCTGAGGAACAGAAAATAGCAGAGATGGGTTTTTTTAAAGGTGCATGGGAGCAATCTCTTTTTCCTCCAAAACCCCAATCAAAAAATTTATGGGTTAAAAATACAATTAAAAAAAGGGGCCCCTTTTTAGGACAATACAATACAAAATAAATTTTTCTCCTAAAAGGGTTTTGGGAAAGGGAAAAGACTGCTTTTTGAAAACTAGTAAAGCGCTAGATTTCTGAATCAGATGCAAAGACGGGTTTTTCAAAACAACCCAATTGGCAAATATATTTTCCCCCCCCAAAAAGAATAATAACCAAGATTTTTTTAACTCATTTTCCAAATGAAAACCCCCCAAATTTGGATTTTGCTGAAACCTTCCACTTTGAAAAAAATTAAAAAAAAAGTTTAAGAAAGCCTAAACAGTGTTGAAAAGGCTTCAAGATATAAAAAAACCCTGACCTTTAACGATTAAAATGTTCAACTGCTGGGGTTTGGCTTTCAACAAATATACAGCGGGCCCATTAAAGTATCCTAAAGGTTCAAGTTGATGTTTGGAAAAAAATTTTAAAAAGGTGTCAAACCAGGGGGGTTTTTAAAACATAAAGTTACATTTAAAAAAGGGGGAAACCCAGGCAACCATCAAACCCCAACCTTATTAGAAAATTTTAATAAATCAAGCAACCCTTTTTCCCTTTTATCAAAAATCACGAAAATTAGGGACCTAAAAAAGTACACTACAAGTACCCTACAAATTACAGAAACTCAACACAAATTGGGTTAGAGTTTGGCCCGCACCCTTACATCCCATAAAACCAATTTTAAGAATTTAAAGCACAGATTTAAAGCCAGTGAACCAATAAAAATTAAAAAAAAAATGGGCATACTAAAGATGCGCAGGGAACTCAAAAACCTTCCTTTTGGACTAAAATTAAAATACTTGTAGCTCCGGGAGAGGCAGGGGGGGTTTTTTAAAAATTTAGACCCACGGGACCTAAAAAGGACCGAAAAATATAGAATTTAAAAAGAAAAAATAAAACCCCCCCCCCTTTTCCCGATAAAAATTTCAAGAAACTCCTCTGCAAAGCGGTTTTAACGTCTAAAAACCCTTTCCCCCAAAAAAAATCCTTTTTTTCTGAAGACTGCAATTTTGTCCCCCCAAAAAACACAGGGGTTTAACAAACAAAAAAAAGTATTTTTTAAAAATTTTTTTTTTTGGGGGGGGTTTAATTTTTGAGTTACCCTTTTCATGTGTTTTTTTTTTAAATGTTCTGTTTAATTGCATCAGGGTCAACTTCGCGAAGAAAACGTCTTTTCTCCATTTCCTTTTTTGAATTTTCAATTTTCTGTCGTCTAAAATCCTCACCTCAGCCATAAGTTTCTAAATTTTTTTCCCGCCCCGTAAGTTTTCATCCTGTAATCATTTGCAAAATTCTTAATTTTAAAATGAAAAAGTTTTGCTGTTTCACGGCAAAAAGGCAGGGGGGTTTTTGGGTTAATTTAGAGTTAAAGTTTTTAAAACAGCGGGTTACAATCATAGAAATGGCGCCTAACCCTAAAACCCAAAGGGCCCCCCAAAGGGTAAAAGGCTGGCGCCCCACCCAATGGCTAAAAGAGCAACCCCCAACCCAGGCACTTACGCACTACAGCTGAGGGGCCAGTAATTACATAAGAAAGAAAATTTAAACTTTAGCATATTTTTTTTTTAGTAACTCTATACTTAAACCAAGGACGCTTTTTAAATTTTTTTTTAAGTTCGTAATTTTCTTTAAACTTAAAAAGTTGAAACCCCCAAAATTTTTTAAAAAAATTTTTTTTATTAATTAATCTTGAAAATAACCCTTTTTATTAATACTTCTGGAAGCACTTCATTTAAAAGAGTAAAACCCAAATTAAAAAAAACATACTTTTTGAAAATAAAGTCGAGTACTTTAGTTTTTTTTTCAACCCTTATAGTAACCTTGTCAAATGAAGCCCGGGGGTTTTAAAGTCGCCCCCCCGTTTTTATTTAAATTTCAATTAAAAGACTTAAAGAGGCATCCAAGTTTTTCCCCCTTTTTTTTGTATCCTCTAATTAAAAGCAAGGTTTGGAAAACAAAATCGCCCCCTCGGAAATAATTTAAAAAAAGGGAAAAAAAACATCCCCTCATTTTTCTTAGGGATGTTCTAACGTTTAAAAACTAATCCACGGGGGCCCCCCCCCACTTCACTGACTTTTTTCCCCTGTAGCATATAATTTAGAAACCCTCGCTTATTATTTCAATCTTTTTTTTTTGTTGTGTTCCTGGGAAATAGCCCAACCCAAAAAAGGGGTTCCCGCATTTAAGGCTTTTTTTAAAATTGTATTTTTCTTATCATATTAAAACAATTTGGCTTTTGTATTCCCAAAAATAAAATTCCCGCAATTTCAGGAAGCAAAACCCCGGGCCCCCCCAAAATTTTCCCCCTCTTTATGAAGCCTGTATTCATTTTGCCAAAACGTTTGCCCTTAAATTTCTATCTCTTCAAGGGTTTGGAAGCCCGCGCGTTTTTTTTCTTCAATTTCTTTCAAATTTTTAAAACCCTCATCTTTTGGGATTCAAATCCATAAACATTTCCCTGGGACTCCTATTAGAAACAAAACCGTTGTGCCTTTCTAGGTCTTTTAGCTCTACTGCAGTGCATTTGAGCTAGCTGCCTTTTTTATTTTGGCCCCCCAAACATTTTTTTAATATTAAAATTATAAAAAATAAAATTTTTTATAAGCAATCAATAAAAAACAAACTACAATAAACCAAAAGTTTTTGACTGGGGGCTCAGTCCGTAAGCTAGCTTAGGGTGCTTTAAAAAAAAATTTTTAACTGCCCCTTTTTTTTTTTTTTAGCTCATCTTTTCCCTTTTTTATATAATTTTCACTTAAACTTCTTCAAAACCCATCCCTTTTTTTCCCTTTTGTAAAAAAAATAACAACGAATTTTAACTGCAAACGAAAAAACTTTTAAGACAGCATTTTAATTTTTTGGGGTTTAAAACCCCCACAAAAACCCAAACGTGGCGCCCAAAAGGGAAGCTTTAACAAAGCTTTTCTTTTTTTAACAATGTCTCGTTACTGAAAAATCATCAATAATAAACATTTTTTTCAGTTTTCCCCCAAATATTCTATAGTAAAAGTTTTAAAAAGTCGCCATTTGTTTGCTAGGATCAACTAAAAATAAATTTTCTTCCAAAAAAAACTTCCTTTTTTGTAAGACTTTTGTTTTTTTTAAAGGGGGGCAGAATATAAAAAAGGGGTTTGAAAGAAACCCGTAGATTGTTTGTACCAAAACCCAATTAAAGAAGACAGTTTTTCCCCCACCCCGTAATCCCGCAGATAAGAGAAAAGTGGGGATCTTTTGGGAGAAACTTCAAACTATCCATCTGTTTTTAAATAGGTTTTTTTCCCTCTACATTTAAAAAGCCCGTCTTTTAAACCCCGTTTTTTTTCAAAGTTTTTCTGAAACATCACAAACCCAAAAAAAAAATTCATTTTTTTTGGGGCGTTTTTTCCCTCTGTTTTTTTTGAAAATTTATTTTTTATACCATCTTGCCCTACCCCCCTTTTTCCACTTTCCCAAAAAATCTGTTTTTTCAAAGTGGATCTAAAAAACCCGCCAAAACCCATATTTTGTTTTTTAAATATTCCCTTTTAATCTTACATCATAAAGGGGGAAGTTTTTTCATACACGATCAACTGCAGTATTTCCTTTTTCCTACCCCACGAACATCTTTCTTATTTTTATCAAAAATGTTTTGGGGAGGGAAAAGTCCACGGGCCCCCAAAAACAACTGATCAGACTTTTTCCCTTTTTTTGCACCCCCGGAAACCCTTTTCAATTTTTTGGGTTTAAAACGCTTCTTTATTCTCAAAAAAAAAGTTTTTTCCTTTTTAAATAAGAAAAAAAATTCCTTTAAAGACTTCAAGACTGATTTAAAATGTAAGTTTCCCGAAGGTCCCCGTTTTTCTATTTTTTGTAATTTGGGGTGAAAAACGTTTTTTAAATAAAAAAACCCTTTTAAATTTTAAAAACGGTTTTAAAATTGTTCTGGCCCTTCAGGTTTTGTACCCAAAATCAAAATCAAGAGAGATTTTACAAAAAGCATATTTAGCTAAGAGCTTCAGACAGAACAACAAATCCCCTAAATAAATTTCAGTTCATAAGTAAGTTTTTCTTTTATTCCCCCTTGGTAATAAGGCATAGCGTCTTTAAACCCTCAAATCTAAGGAAGCAGAAATTTTGCCCCAAAAACTTTTTTGCAAAAGCCTCACTTTAACACACCCCCCTTATCCTTCCCCTTTAAGTCTGTTCTTTAGGGCCGTTTTGGGGCCCGGGATTCCCTTAAAAAACATTCCTTTTTTTTTCTTTTTTAGGCAGCCAAAGGATCAGAAAAAGAGGGGAAAATGCCGCCCCCCCTTAGTTTAAAGACAAATTTTCCCCCCAGTTTTTATTACTAAAAAAGTTTTAAAGATAGCCCGCCCCCCAAAAAAGCAACAACAGTTTGCATTTTGAAAACTTTTTGATGTAATATCCTTTTGAATGATAGTTTAGCATTCAAAACATTAAAACCCCCCCTCCCCCTTAAAAAAAAAAGGCCAAATCAGGGGAAAATTAAAACCCTTTAAAATTTTTTTTCAGTGAAACTGTTGAGGAGTAATTTTTACTAATTACATCTGCCCCATACCCTTTTTCCCATGGGGTTCCTTCTCCCTTTTCTGTATGGGGCGGGCACACCGTAAAATTTCATTTTTTAAAAAAAAAAAAAAAAGAATAAAAATAAAAAAAATGGCTTAAGATTTTGACGCAATTATCCTATTGAAATGAAGATGAAGATGAAAGGGAAATAGGCCCCTCATTGCAAAAAAAGCTTGAAGTAAAAAGCAGCAGGGCCCAAGGAATTGAAACAATTTTATAGCCAAAGGGGGGAGAGCAGCCAACACTTAAAGGGGGGGTTTTGATTTTTTTAACAGATAAAAATAATCATTTTTATGTAAGAACCATTAAAGAAAGATTTTTCGCTTACGCAAAAACCCGGCCCCAAACCCCGTTTTTAAAGCAGGGCCACAATTCTTTGAGATCTCCCAGTTTTTGAAACCCAAAACAATTTTAAAATTTATTAAAAATTTAAGGGGGCTGAGGCTGTTAAACTTTTTTTAAAACCCAGGACAAGAGTTGCCAAAACAATCAGAAATACAAAAAATTTCCTTTTAAAAATTAAAACGGGAAAAGCAAATGAACTAATAGCAGAATTGAAACGAGTTTTTAATGAATACCAAATTAAAAACAATTGACGGGTTCTCCATTTTCCCATGCGTGAAAACTTGGGGGTTTAAAGAGGGTTTTCGGGGCAATAAGGGGGGAACTAAACAAACAATTTTTTTAAAACTTTGGTTTAGTTTTGGGGTTTGAGAATAAAGAAGAAAAAAATAAACAACTGATGCAGATAAAACAATTTTTGGCGAAAGGGAAAAATTTATAATACAGCAGAAAAAACAAGAAAATTTTAAACAAAAAAGGGGTGCTAGGGTTTGAAGGGGTAGTCCCACTAAAATTTTTCCCCAAACTACAGCTTCCCAAAAAATCAAAATCAGAAAACAAAAACAAATACTTTTTTGAAAACACTAAAGCTTTGCTGAAAGAATAAGGACCGTTCAGGGAACAGGGGTTACAATTTGTTAGCAAATTTAAAGCCCCTTGGTTTTTCTATCGTACACCGTTAAAGCCCTTTTAACCCGGGGTTTCCCCAACAGGGCCAGTTCCCCTCCAACACCCACCTGGAAAAAAATTTGGGTTTTAAAAAAAAAAAGGGGCATCATTTTTAGAAAACCTATTAAAAAGTTTACAGCCAAAGCGCTTTTAAAGCCTTCCTTTTCATAAAAGTAGTGTTTTTAGTTTGGGGTTTGTTTTACTAAAGGGAAAGTTGCTGGGTTTTATGGCTGAAACCCTCTGTGGACTTTTGGATTGCTAGCGCGGATTAATATTTAGTTTAAAATAAAGTATAAGCTAAACCATTTAAAAGTTAAAAAAAACAACCAGGGGTGTCTTTTCCCCTAGTGTGACTGTCCCTTTTAAAACTTTCAAAAGGGGGGTGCTTTCGGGGGTTTTTTTTTTGGCTGTGGAAACCCTTTTAACCCGGGGGCGGATCGCTTTTTTGGTTCTTTAGGCTAGGGACTTTTTTTTTAAATGGATGGAGCAAAGCCCTTTTGTTTAACTTTGATTGTGGGCCCCAATTTTTTGTCGTCCCAGCCAAAAGAAAAATTTCGTTTTTATAATTCCGTATCACCCCAAAAAGTATTTTAAAATCAAGGGTACATTTAAATCCATTGGCCTTTCAAAAAAGTCAACCTTTGACCTTCGGGGGGGAAAAACTTTTCCAAAAACCTTTGTATGCAGGCAGGAAAATCAAAAAAGCAAGTTTAAAAGCAAACTTTTAAATTAGCTAGAAAATTTTTTTTCAACATCAAAGCCTTTAGAATTTATCCACTATGCTAACTTTTTTTGTGCTTGCGCTCCTAAATTTACCAAAATTTTTTCCGTATGGGTCTTTAAACCTTTGCACTCCTGGCAATTTTTAAGCCTTCCCTTTCCCCTAAGATAAATGTTTCCCAAGCAATTTTGGAAGTTTTTTTTCTATGGTCCTAAACGAACTTGGTTTTTCTTGGGTTTTTAAAAAGGTTTTGGCCAGGGCCCGTAGTCATAAGTAAAAATTTTTCTTTTTTGGGACCCCACAAATACAAAAATTTTTTAACCCCTGATTGCGGTTTTAACTTTTTGCCCAAAGCAGTTTTAAGGATCAATGTTAAATTCATTTCAAATTCCTTTTAAATTCTTTTGGGCCCCTTGGGCTTTAAAATGGGAAAAAACACTTTTTTCGCTTGGAATGGGGAAAATTGTAGGGTTTAGTTTGTATTCGTCTGAAATTGGTTTAAAAAACATGAAAGTTTTTAAAACTGACCTTACTAAAAATTGGGAGGGTTAAATGGGGTTTTTTTAAAAACACCCAGCCATAATTGCGCAGTAAATTTGGGAAAAAATTTTAACTGAAATTTTTGTAAAAAAGTCATAGGGGGGAGAAAGAACCCGGGTGATGGGTCTCTGTCACTTTATTGGCGGGATTTAAAAATCAGTTAAACGTGTTTTCAAGTCGAATTAAAAAACCTAAGAATTCGGCAAATGCAAAAAGGGTTTAAATTTCTGAAGTCCAAAGATTTGGTTTAAAAAAAAAAAAGCTCCAAAAATTTAAGTACACTTCGTTATATTTAAAAGGTTTCCCTTTTTTTTAAAAAAGTTTTTTAAACAGTTATAAAAAAAGAAGTACCCTCAAAATAACCAAACAAAACTAGCGGGGTTTCTTTAACCCCACCCAATTTGGCAATAGGCGAGGTTTTTTTAGGATTTCCCTTTAAAAAAATTTGTTTTTAAAGTTAATTTTGGGGTTTAAAATTCTGAAAAAAATAAGAATAATTTTGGGGATGGTTTTAAAGGGTCCCAAGGCAATCTATTTAAAAAATTTAAAAATACCCGATGGCTACTAAAACTTTTGTTTCTTTAAAGAATATTTAACGGGAAATTTTGGGGGAATTTTTGCAACAATTTTTAAAAAAAATGAGGGGGAAAACTATAATTTTCTATGAATTTTTTCCCGAACTTGGGAAAAAAAAAGGGGGTATTTTTTCCTAAAACCTTTCCCCGAGTTTTGGGCTTTTATAATAGTGGCGAAAAAATAAAGCTTTAGCACAAAATGCCCTTGGGAAATGGGGGATTTAGAGTATTTGGAAAAGACCGGGGGGGGGTTTTCCGGGGGCACCCGATGTTTAAAGTTTATTTACAAAAATTAAAAAAAATACTAATTTGTTTTTAATGGCTATCCATTTTACTTTTTACGAAGGGACTGCCGTCCCAAATTTAACGGGGTTTGCGATTAAAGTTAAAAAAGTTTTTATGGAAACACCCAAATTTTAAAAATTTTAAATTGGGGTTTGGGCCCAAAATTTTTTGGGTTTTAAAAAAACTAACCCCAAAATGGAAACCATTTTTTTTGTTTTGATTTGAGATAGGTTGGAAAATTTTAAGATAATTTTAGAAAAAATTTTTAAGGACTCAGTCCCGCGGGCGTTAATGGCTAATTAAACCCTTAATTTTTTATATCCCTGAGAGAATGTAAATATGTGGGTTCACGATCACCAAATCTTATCTTGCACGATAAGCCCCCGTTTTAAAAGTACTGATTACGTCAATTTTAGAGGTTTTTGCGCGTTAATTTTAATTGTAAAACAGGTGTTAATTTTGGCCAAAACTGACATGAGAAGGACGTGATTTGTATGTGAAAAGGGGGTTTTCGTGCAAAATAAGATGGGTGGTCTTGAACGAACATATTTACATTCTCTGGGTCTTATATGCGATCTTCATAAACTCACTTTGTGGTAGTGCCGGAAACGTGTCTTGAACTTTTGTTTGTTTGTTGTTGTTTTTTGTTAAGACAGTAGTGACTGTTTCGAAGTGAATTGGTTAGAAAACACTCGTTCATGTTCCCGTTGAAGCTTACATCAGCGCACAGGTCAGCTATGTTTCGCGTCATTCGGCCTCCGCTGACGTACTGACGTCATCTTTTTTCAAAGGGAAGTCAACTGGTCGGGATCCAAAGAGACTCGTCCTCACTCCATTTCTCCCTTCCATCCACCCAAAGAGTAAAAACGAAAATAAGACTACATGTGTGTGTGTGTGTGTGTGTGTGTTGTGTGTGTGTGTGTGTGTGTGTGTGTGTGTGTGTGTCACATTTCTTCATCTTCTTCTGTCAAGTGACCAATGTCAAGGTTAATGGAAATGTGTAGCACTTATAATGGGAGGCGGAAGGTGTGAAAGGGAAGGATATGGAGGGGTGTCCAAAAGATTTTTTTTTTTGAGAGGACACACACGAAGCAACAAACAGGCAGGCGGTGGGACTTTCAGGCTGATCCACCTGACGACTTCAACACGCCATGAAGCAGCGCTTCAGCTCAAGTGGATCAGCCTGAAGACAGTGGAGAAGAAACCATCTTTCATCTCGTGGGGATCCTGCAACCGCTACTGAACGGAACGGGTCCTGTCTTCGGATCACGTTCCGTCTTATTTTTTTACCAGGTTTGGTTCCAGTCAGTTCAGTAGGTGTGTGTTGTTGTTGTTGTTGTTGTTGTTGTTGCTGATGATGCTGGCTGTCTGACCAACCAGCGACACGAGGAAGAGCTGAAGCACTGTCTCATAGCGTTCTGACCTCGTAATGTGGATCATTCTGACGACCAGAAGCAGTGTCTCATGACTTGCTCATGTGGTCAGGTGGACCAGTCTGACGATCTTAGCCAGTTGTTGTTGTCGTGCCCTGGCTAAAAGACTCCAGGGATCATCCGAACAGCCGAAGTACTTGAACACTATGGTACAAATGCATCAGCTAGGGTGAGAACATGACGTGTGTGACCGTTTTTGATGACCCCGCCACGTGGGCAGCCATATTCCGACTTCGGGGGATTTTGGAGACTGATAAAATGTTATGCTAGGAGCTTCTCACGACTGAAGACAATCCCTGCATAACTATGCAGAGCATAATAACATTTTGATGTAGCCTTGGTCTTCTAGTCTATGTCAATTGGCCTGACACAGCCTTAAGCCAAGGCGAACCTCAAACAGTGACTCGTGCCGTTTTGAGGTCGTCCGTTGGGACGACCTGGCTAGGGTAGCGGCTCCCGGAGAAACAACTTCTGACTCGGACACAGTACTGGCCACGTGTATTCACATTCTACTAAATGCCTATAACGGGAACAACCTCTCTCTCTCTCTCTCTCTCTCTCTCTCTCTCTCTCCACGGTGGGATGATAGGGGTATAAATACTGGTCTGTGTAGTGATTTACGTCCCTTGCATCGCGAAGCCCACATGACAACGGCTGAAACTGAGTGCGAATCAAAACAGTGTGACGCCTGCGTGTGTGTGTGTGTGTGTGTGTGTGTGTGTGTGTGGTGTGTGGTGTGTGTGTGTAGTGTGTGTGTGTGGTGTGTGTGTGTGTGTGTGTGGTGTGTGTGTGTGCAAGCAGAATTTGAAATCACAAGCTCGTTACTGTTAAAAATCATGTTGCTGTCACATTGAAGACGGAATTCAAGAACTAGAAACATCCACCAAGAAGTTAGTCATATGTTCACCTGTATTGGCTGTTTTTTGTTTGTTTGTTTTTGCTTTGTCTGTTAGCTGGACTACAGAACCCATTTGAAGTCATATTTCTTTAAAGATTGAAGTGTGACTCGAATCTTGGTGCGAACGTTTGGTGCATCTAGATCAAAGAGCGAATCCCGATCCGTTTGACCTCGACTGGGGTCCGCGATCTCCCAAGCCTCTGCTGTAGATGTTATCTTCCTCTCCGGTTCTTCTTTCTTTCCCGCCTTTCCACTGTCACAGATGCTCATCGAGGAGCTGGGCTTCAACCGAAGCGCAGGCCTGGAAGCAGTTCCGGCTGACGTCACTGGCTGACGTCAGAGCTGTGTCGACGTCTCTTTTGAGGAGTCCGTCGTGACGTCACCGTTTCCATTTGGCAAGAAAAGAGGACGTCATTTCGTAGTGAACTCAAGCCACGTGTGTTGACCTGGTTTCCAGTTTGGATCGGAAGCAACAGACCCGGCAACGATCTGTATCGGGAGTCCACGAAAAACGTGAGTTATGGCTGTTTATTGCGTGATGGTGGCATCAGCTGTGAATTGTTGATTCATGCTGAAATGCTGTTTTTACAAACGTGAAATTAGTATTCATACGTTGAGTACGTCTAGAAAGGAGAAAATAAAATCGGACCGCATCAGATCAAAAAAAAAAAAGTGCAATGAAATTGTAGTGGATAAAAGCAAGTGCGTGTAAATTCTACGATCATAACAGGATTTTACACACACACACACACACACACACACACACACACACACACACACACACACACACACACACACACACACACACGTACACACACACATGCGTACACACACACACACACACACACACACACACACACACACACACACACACACACACACACACACACAAGCACGCACAAGTTTCCTCAGCAATGTTAATTTTCCTGGGAACATCATCGTCAAGAACTCCAACCCTACTACATGTGTATTAGATTTCAGAATGAGCAGCAGGGATAAAGAAGGGGAGGGAGGGGGGGGGGGGTTGGATGAGAAACTCAGTTACTGATTTTCAACTTGCGGAGACAGATACTACTTTGTTTATACCATTTAGGAACTTTTTTAGAATTCATCTTGTTTGTTGTGTGTTGTGTCTGTGTCTGTGTCTCTGTGTGTGTGTGTGTGTGTGTGTGTGTGTGTGTGTGTGTGTGTGTGTGTGTGTGTGTTTTGTGTGTGTGTGTGTGTGTGTGTGTGTGTGTGTGTGTGTGTGTGTGTGTGTGTTGTGTGACACTTCTTAAATGGTAATTCTTACATTAAAACGAAACTTCCAGCCCCTCTGAAATGAAAAGACTGTTGAGGAAAATGCTTTGATGCTATGAAGTAACAACCTGACACACACACAGATGAAGTATGAGACATGGACAAACAGACAGAGACAGAGAGAGGGACAGAACTGGGACAGGTAAGGAAAAGGTAAAGAAGAAATTGAGTCTGAGAGAGAGCGAAGAGAGAGAGAGAGAGAGAGAGAGAGAGAGAGAGAGAGAGAGAGAGAGAGAGAGAGATTGAAAATGAAAGACAGATAGAGCTTTGGTGGAATAAGAGAGAGAAAGAGAGATGAGGTTAGCTAAAATAGGGATTGAAAATGAAAAACAGAAATAAGAAATTTTTGAATGAGAGACAGAATGAGAGAGAAGAGACAGCAGACAGAGAGAGAGAGAGAGAGAGAGAGAGAGAGAGAGAGAGACAGACAGACAGACAGACAGACAGACAGACAGACAGACAGACAGACAGGACAGACAGACAGATACAGATACATATTAGTCCTTGAAAATGAAAGACAGAAAGAGCTTCATTTGAATGAGGGACAGACAGAGAGAGAGAGAGAGAGTAAAAAGAGAAAGACAGTGAAAAAAATCTTTGGCTAAATAAGAGAGAGAGAATAAAAATGAAAGACAGAAAGTACGTTCGTTGAATAAGAAAGAGAGACAGAGAGAGGGAAGAGGTGGGGTCGGGAAGGTGAAAGTTAAGGCAACACACACACACACACACACACACAACACACCCCACACACACACACACACACACACACACACACACACACGACACAAACCAACAGCAAAACTTCAGTCTCGAAACGGACAGAAGGGAGGGAGGACGAGACGACGCAAAAGAGATAGATAGATGAGAGAGAGAGAGAGAGAGAGAGAGAGAGAGAGAGAGAGAGAGAGAGAGAGAGAGAGAGAGGCTGTGGGTGTCGGAAGGACAGCGAAGGTTGGTTGGAAAGGAAAGTGGGTGCGGACAGACAGGCAGTAAACGACATTGACGTAAAAGCCCAAGGAAAGAGAAGAGAGACGAGAGAGAGAGAGAGAGAGAGAGAGAGAGAGAGAGAGAGAGAGAGAGAGAGACTGACAAGCGCTGACCGCAGAGACAGAAAGCCTGCAGCGATGGACGTCAGTTTCCGGGAACCCCTGCCGCCCAAGGAAACCCCGTCGGAGAGGAAAGTGCGCCTCAAGAGGGAGCGTCGACAAGCCGACGCCTTCCGGCGATTCCGGATGGACGTCATCTCCGAGACATAACGGGTAAGGCATTCCACGTGTGTGGGGAGAGTGTGTGTATGGGGGGATGGGAGAAGAGGAAGGGTGTGTGTGCAGGGGCGGATAGTAGGAAGCCAGGGGTGAGGAGAGGGGGAGGAGAGTTCCTAGAGTCCCGAAACGTCCTGCGTCATCTCCCACGTCCCCTGCGCCCCCCCCCCCTCCCCCCCCCCTTCTCCACCCTACCCCCTCTTCCTCAATCTCCCCTGTTCCACGACCCAACTAAGAAATAGGGGGGGGGGGGGGGATAAAAAGAAGAAGAAGAAAAGAAGGTGGGGGTGGGGGGTGGGGGCGTCGCCAGCAGATATTGTACTTGTTGCAATCATACTACCCCCACTGCCACCCCGTTCCCCCCCCCCCTCCTCCACCCTCAACCCGTTCCACCCTTCACTCCCCCACCCCGCCTCCACCCTTTCCCACCTCTCGCTCTCAACGTTCTGATCAGTGTATTTTATCTTACGATGTAAAATAAGTTTCGCTGCTCATCTCTCTCTCTCTCTCTCCTCGTCTCTCTCCTCTCTCTCTCCTCTCTCTCTCTCTCCTCTCTCTCTCTCCTCTCTCTCTCTTTGTCCGTTTGTCTGTCTCCCTTTCTTTTTTTCTCCACACACACACACACACACACACACAACACACACCATCACACACACGCACACACAAGGGACAACATTCTCATATGGTCAGCAACTTTCAAGCGATGCACTTTTTATGATCAAGAATTAATTTTCGACGTTGTTTTAATTAGAAGCCCCCTTCCTCAACGGTCTTTTTATCCACCTCCCTCTCTCCTCCACCCCTCGTGTGTGTGTGTGTGTGGGGTGTGTGTGTGTGTGTGTGTGTGTGTGTGGTGTGTGTGTGTGTGTGTGTGCTTCTGTCTGTCCCGTCTGTCTGTCTGTCTATGTGTCTGTGGTTGTCGCTGCGCATTGTTCACCATTTTCCACTGTAACTTGGTGTCAATGTCTCAGTCCACGCACTCCGCATTTCACTCCTACACCCACACCACCCCAACAGTCTTCTCCCTTCTCCTCCCTCCCTCGTACTCCTCATGATTTTCTCTCTCTCTCTCTCTCTCTCTCTCTCTCTCCTCTCTCCTCCTCTCTCCTCTCTCTCTCTCTCTCTTCCTCTCTCTCTCTCTCCCCCCTTCTCTCTCTCTCTCTCGTTCTCTCTTTTCTCTCTCTCGCCTGACAGTTCTCTCTCTCTCTGCTGACAGTTCTCTCTCTCTCTCTCTCTCTCTCTCTTCTCTCTCTCTCTCTCTCTCTCTCTCTCCTCTTCTCTCTCTCTCTCTCAGTGACAGTTTCTCTCTCTCTCCTCTCTCTCTCTCTCTCTCTCCTCTCTCTCTCTCCTCTCTCTCTCTCTCTCTCTCAGTGACAGTTTCTCTCTCTCTTCCCTCCCCCTCCCTCTCTCTCTCTCTCTCTCTCCTCTCTACTCTCTCTCTCTTCCTCTCTCCTCTCTCTCTCTCTCTCTCTCCTCTCTCTCTCTCTCCTCTCTCTCTTTCTCTCGTACAATGACATTCTTTCTCTGTCGTCTGTCTGACTCTGTCTCTCTCTCTCCTCTCCTCTCTCCTCTCTCTCTCTCTCTCTCTCTCCTCTCTCTCTCTCTCTCTCTCTCCTCTCTCTCTGTGTCTTCTCTCTCCTCTCTCTCTCTCTCTCTCTCTTCTCTCTTCTCTCTCTCTCCTCTCTCTCTCTCTCTGTGCCGTTATTTTTTTTTTTTGCCCCCGTTGTCTTGCCGTCGCTTGCCCCTCAAAGACCTGTTTCTGACGGCCGCCTACAAGGAGTTCCTGAAGCGCTGTGGCAAAGAGCTGGAACGGATACGAAACCGAGCACAGTCACAGAACATTCCCGACCATTATATCAAGGTACTGGCCTCACCTCCTTTCAGCCTTCGCGCTGTGAGAGAGAGAGAGGGGGGGGGGGGGGGGACGGGGAAGTGGCTGGGGAGGGAGGAAGGGGAGGGAGAGCGATGAGGGGCGGGAAGGAGGGGGAGGGGAGGGCGGGGGGGGAGAGAGGAAAATGGAGTGGAGTGGGGGCGTTGGCATGCCCAATAAGTTCATGACATTCTTCAGTAAATGCTTATGCATGTATAAAGTAGTTAAGGGTATAGCTCCAAAGAAAATTATCCGAAACTTTGCAAATAATGAAAATAGACTTGTTCACAACTTTCGTTCCCTAGACCCCGTGACAATCTTGACAAATCTAGCTTCATGATATATTCTGGAGGAACGGCATGGAACAATTTATGTTCTTCTTTAAAAAAAACAACACATGTCCTTCAAAACTATAGTGTTTGAAAAAGCACTGAAAAAAATATTTGGTGGACAAATTAAAAAGTAATCTGTAATTATCTATTATTGTTGCAGATTTTCTCTCTCTCTCTCTCTCTCTCCTCTCTCTCTCTCTCTCTCCTCTCTCTCTCTCCTCTCTCTTCTGTCTGTCTGTCTATTGGTTTCTTTGTCAGTTCTATCTGTCTCTCTGCCTATCTGTCATCCCCTCTCGCTCTCGCTCTCTCTCTCTCTCTCTCTCTCTCTCTCTCTCTCTCTCTCTTCTCTCTCTC
>CM031621.1:47631662-47639162 GCA_018398815.1 Conus ventricosus | reverse complement strand
GAGCATAACAACATTTGATGTAGCCTTGGTGTTCTAGCTTATGTCAGTTGGTCTGACACAGCCTTAAGCCAAGGCAACACGGGACGTAGAAAGGGGTAGGAAGGATAGCAGGGAGAAAGTGGGTGTAAAAAAAAAAGCTCACTTTGACCCATCTATGGCAACAACAACAACAACAAAAAGAACAAGAAAAAAAAAACGAAAAAAAAAACAAACAAAAAAAAACGGAGGGACACCAGGGGAGAGAGGGCGGGATTTGATTTTAAAAACAGTGTCCCACTCTGACCCATTCATAGCCCAAAAAAAAAAAAAATAAATAAATAGATAAATAATAAAAATAATGAAATTTAAAACAATATGCCATAAATGACATGGGGGAAGGGAAGAGGTGGAAAAGGGGAGGTCAGAGGCGATCAGTGACACAGGAGATTTAAAAAAGGGAAAAAAAAAACACCAAAACTCTCGCGTCATTCGGGGTGAAAAAGTAGCGCGGCGTTAACGACATCGAGGATTAAACATACGCAGAACGGCGCAGACCAGGGACCGTACAGCTGTACGGTCCCTGCGCAGACGAACATGATGCCGTACAATTCCGTTACAGTTTGACACCTCATAACTGAGGAGTACGCTTTCTTTCATGATAATTATATATATATATATAATATCCAGGCATGAAGCAGGCCCGAGAGATACGGTCACCTGAAGTGTTGACAAGCATATGTGAGCAACGCTCTCAGAGACGTGTCTATTTAGTAGATGAAACTCAGTTTCTGGGATCCATTCTTCCCGTTTGAGTCCATAACACTTTTAATCACTCTGAAGACTCGAACCCAAGACTTCCGATCGCGATGCCCACCTTAACGAACCGCTGCACCCCTCGAATGGTCCTCGTTATCGAGTTATGTTGAGACACACAGGCGCGCATGTACCCAGGAACACAATGCACACACACACACACACAACACACACACACACACACACAACACACACACAACACACACACACTCTCTCTCTCTCTACTCTCTCTCTCTCTCTCTCTCTCTCTCTCTCTCTCTCCTCTCTCTCTCTCTCTCTCTCTCTCTGTGTCTTAAATATCACATAATTTTGTGAAGAAAATTAAAACAAAAGTACTACTACTACTACAACACTGCTACTACTACCGCTACTACTACTACTACTACTACTACTACCAACTACCTACACACACACACACACACACACACACACACACACACACACACACACACACACGGCTCCACAGACTAAATCTGCCTGCATGGTAACCTAATAATGTTGGTGACTTTTGTTTGCTGGTGACCTTGCATAGTAATAACCACCATTGGAGGTGACCTCCATCCGGGCGAGTTTCATTCCTGCTGACCCCCAGTGTGGATGACCTCTATTGTGGTGACCTCTGTTTTGGATGACCTTGACTTGAGACCCCCCAGCCCAACCCCCACTCCCCCCTCTTTGGGTGTAATCGGCATCTAGAGTGACCTTTACTACCATGGGCGACCTCAGCTGTGGGTTACCTCCCAGTGTAGCTGACCTCTTTTATTGGTGACCTCTATTGTTGGTGACCTCCATTGTACGTGACCTCCATTGTGATTGACTTTTATTCTGGTGATCTTCGTTGTGGTTGACCTCCATTGTAGGTGACCTTGAGTGTTTGGTGACATCAATTGTCGGTGACCTTCTTTGCTCGTGACCTTCACACTGAGTGACCTTTATTTGGTGACATCCGTTGTGGTTGACCTCTAATGTAAGTGACCTTGATCCTTGGTGACCTCCTTTGTTGGTGACCTTTATGCGTGACCTCCATTGTGAGTGACTTTTATTTTCGTGACCTCCGTTGTGGTTGACCTCCATTGCTGGTGACCTTGATCCTTGGTAACCTCCATTGCTGGTGACCTTCATTGTACGTGACATCCATAGTGAATGACCTTTATTTTGATAGTCTCCTTTGTGATCGAACTCCATAATAAGTGACCTTGATTGTTGGTGACTTTCATTTTCGGTGACCTTGACCTTCTTTGTATGTAACCTCGTTAGTGTGTGACCTTTATTTTGGTGAACTCAATTGTGGTAGACTTCCACTGTTGTGATCTCGATTGTTGGTGAACTCTGTTGTAGGCGACCTCCATTCAGGGTGACCTCCATTGTAGATGATCTTCATTGTAGGTGACCTCATTGTAGATGACCTTCATTGTAGGTGACCTTCATTGTCGGTGACCTCCATTGTAGATGACCTTCATTGTAGGTGACCTTCATTGTAGATGACCTTCATTGTCGGTGACCTCCATTGTAGATTGCCTCCATTGTAGATGACCTTCATGGTAGATGACCTTCGTTGTAACTGACCTCCATTGTAGATTACCTTCATTGTAGGTGACCTCCATTGTAGATGACCTTCATTGTAGGTGACCTTCCATTGTAGATTGACCTTCATTGTCGGCGACCTCCATTTAGATGACCTTCATTGTAGGTGACCTTCATTGTAGATGACTTCGTTGTAACGACCTCTGTATTCCTGTTGTAGGTCCTCATTGTAGATGACCTTCATTGTATGTTACCCATGTATTGCCTTCATTGTCGGCGACCTCCATTACAGATGACCTTCATTGTAGGTGACCTTCATTGTAGATGACCTTCGTTGTAACTGACCTCCATTGTAGATTACCTTCGTTGTAGGTGACCTCCATTGTAGATGACCTTCATTGTATGTTAGCCCCATTGTAGATTGCCTTCATTGTCGGCGACCTCCATTACAGATGACCTTCATTGTAGGTGACCTTCATTGTAGATGACCTTAATTGTAGATGACCTTCATTGTAGGTGACCTCCATTGCAGATGACCTTCATTGTAGGTGACCTTCATTGTAGGTGACCTTCATTGTAGATGACCTTCATTGTAGGTGACCTCCATTGCAGATGACCTTCATGTAGGTGACCTCCATTGTAGATTACCTTCATTGCAAATGACCTCCATTGTAGATGACCTTCATTGTCGGTGATCTCCATTGTAGATGATCTTCATTGTAGGTGACCCCCATTGTAGATGACCTTCATTGTCAGTGACCTCCATTGTAGATGACCTTCATTGTGCGTGACCTCCATTGTAGATGACCTTCATTGCACGTGACCTCCATTGTAGATGACCTTCATTTTACGTGACCTCCATTGTAGATGACCTTGATTGTTGGTGACCTCCATTGTAGATGACTTTCACTGTATGTGACCTGCATTTTAGATGACCTTCATTGTATGTGACCTCCATTGTAGATGACCTTCATTGTGCGTGACCTCCATTGTAGATGACCTCCATTGTAGAAGACCTTCGTTGTTGGTGTCCCCCATTGTAGATGACCTTCATTGTAAATTGCCTCCATTGTAGATTACCTTCATTGTACGTGACCTCTATTGTAGATGAGCTTCATTGTAGGCGACCTCCACTGTCGCGACATCAATTGTCGGTGTCCCCGACCCCACCCCCACCCCCGTTACGGATGACGTACTTCGTGGTGATTGCCCCTTTGTGGATCACCTCTGCTACTATGAGTGAACGTATCATGGACGACCTCCATCATGGGTGATCCCAGCTGAGAGCGAGCGCCATCATCCCGCGCGACTTCCATGATTGCTGACCTTCCAAGTGCTGCTGTCCTCCTTGTGCAGGGTGGCGGACAGGGTGACGATGGAGAGGCTGGACGAGGAGGAAGAGCTGGGCAGGAAGGTGCTCTTCAAAGGCCGAGGCTTGCCCCCACAAAAAATCTTCACCAGGCGCAGGTCGAGGCCATCTAAAAGATCCGGAGCCAGCTCCGTGAGTTCTCATACGTCGGGCAGCGACAAACAGCACCTCACAGACTATTCTGAAAGTGAATCGGTGTCGTCCCCTGAGTCAAAGCAGGGACCCTCGGGGGTGGGAGTCTCGGACACGGAGTAAGGGATTAGAAGAACGGCCTCGACTGACGATGAAAGCGCCGGGCCGTTGTCGGCGCAGAGAGGATAGAAAGGTCATGAACAGAAAGGTCAGGGTGCACACATCGAAATGTCGAGGTGCACGAGCAGGAAATGTCTCCATCAAACAGTGCTTTTGCTTCAGTCAAGGAAGGCACGGTTTCATTTGAGGAGAGTGAAGGAATAAAACAAAAAGAGCAACAGAATCATATCGGTAAAATAAAAATAAAAAAAGAAAGGCATTCAGACTTGCCTGTCCATAAAAGAAGAAGAGAAGAAGGGATTTAGTTTCCATTTGGAAATCGGTGAAGGTGTACACAGTGATTCATCCCCATTTGCAAGACGTAAAAAGTGTCACAAAAAGGAAAACAGTAGCGCGCTTTTCAAATTAGAAAAAAAAACTGGTGAATGCTGTGAAAAATTTATCCCCCCCCCCCCCCCCCCCTGCCCTCATCCCTCTCTTCTACAACCCCCCCCCCCCCCACCCTTTCTCTCACTCCTCCATATCCCGCCACCCCACCTGAAAATACCACACCCAACCACCAACCAAACACACAGCACCCCACCCCCCCCCCCCCCCCCCCCCCCCCCCCTCCCCTTTCTCTCACTCCTCCCATATCCACGCCACCCCCCACCATGAAAAATAACCAACAACCAACCACAAACAAACACACAAGCAACACCCCCCCCCCCCCCCCCCCCCCCCCCCCCCCCGAAGCTGGTTCCTCTGCGAGGGATTCCAGAATCACCAGTGTTTCTCCATGAAGCAGGAGGAGCGCGTTATAAACGGCAGAGCCAGAAGAAGAAGATGAGTTCTCTGTGGACCCCACCCGAACAAACACCTGGGAAGATAGGCACTCCGACCCAGCCAGACGATGTGACCATGTCAGTGTGAATGCGAGGCGAACTGGGTAACACACCACTAATGAACGTCTGTCTACACGGTGATGCAGGAACATGAAGACATCAATTATTATTGTCCATATTCGAACGGGACCATAATGATGTAAACGCAGTTCCAATGTATGGGCTCACGCACGTGTGCACGAGTATAGTTCTACACGTCTGTCTGTCTGTCTGTCTGTCTGTCTGTCTGTCTGTCTGTCTGTCTTCTCTCTTCTCTCTCTCTCTCTCTCTCTCTCTCTCTCTCTCTCTCTCTCTCTCTCTCTCTCTCCTCCACACACACACACACACACACACACACACACACACACACACCACACACACACACACACACACACACACACACACACGTTCGCTACTTCTTGTATGCACACATGCATCTCTCTCTCTCTCTCTCTCTCTCTCTTCTCTCTCTCTCTCTCTCTCTCTCTCTCTCTCTCTCTCTCTCTCTCTCCCCTTGTCGCTTGTCAGTCTCCCTTTCCTCCCTCTCTCTCTCTCTCTCTCCTCTCTCTCTCTCTCTCTCTCTCTCTCTCTCTCTCTCTCACACACACACACACACACACACACACACACACAAACGTGTGCGCGCGCATGCGCACGCACGCACACACACACACACACACACACACACACACACACACACACACACACACACACACACACACACACACACACACACACACCACACACACACACCACTCGGTGAAACAGCGGAGCAGCTTAGGGAAAGGGGAGTGAGGGTGTGGGGGAGGACAAGCGTGAAGAATATTAAATGAATTTACAACAAGAACAACAACAACAATCATAACAGTAATGGTGATGATAGCATGAAATGATTGGATAAATTAATTTGCAACAAGAACAACAACAACAATCATAACAGTAATGGTGATGATAGCATGAAATGATTGGATAAATGAATTTACAACAAGAACAACGACAACAATCATAAGAGTAATGGTGATGATAGCATGAAATGATTGGATAAATTAATTTGCAACAAGAACAACAACAACAATCATAACAGTAATGGTGATGATAGCATGAAATGATTGGATAAATGAATTTACAACAAGAACAACGACAACAATCATAACAGTAATGGTGATGATAGCATGAAATGATTGGATAAATTAATTTGCAACAAGAACAACAACAACAATCATAAGTAATGGTGATGATAGCATGAAATGATTGGATAAATTAATTTGCAACAAGAACAACGACAACAATCATAAGAGTAATGGTGATGATAGCATGAAATGATTGGATAAATTAATTTGCAACAAGAACAACAACAACAATCATAACAGTAATGGTGATGATAGCATGAAATGATTGGATAAATTAATTTGAAACAAGAACAACGACAACAATCATATAACAGTAATGGTGATGATAGCATGAAATGATTGGATAAATTAATTTACAACAAGAACAACGACAACAATCATATAACAGTAATGGTGATGATAGCATGAAATGATTGGATAAATTCAGCAGCTGTTGTGCTGTGGAGTCTGGAAAGCTTGAGGAAAGGGACATTACTGTGAATGCTTTAAAAAAAAAAAAATAATAAAAAAAAAGAGTCTGATATCATCGACGAAACACCAACGCCATAATGATGTGCTCAATCAATCAAATTCAAACAATTACCAATAAAGACACATTGGTGAAACACTCACGCAAGAACGACACACACACACACACACACACACACACACACACACACACACACACACACACACACACACACACACACACACACACACCTGCTCTCTCTCTCTCTCTCTTCTCTCTCTCTCTCTCTCTCTCTCTCTCTCTCTCTCTCTCTCTCTCTCTCTTCTTCTTCTTCTTCTTCTTGTTCTTCTTCTTCTTGTTCTTCTTCCGTTGAGTCTCCACAATGAACGGGCTGATTATTATGAGACTATACTCTCTCTCTCTCTCTCTCTCTCTCTCTCTCTCTCTCTCTTCTCTCTCTCCTCTCTCTCTCTCTCTCTCTCTCTCTCTCTCTCTGTGTGTGTGTGTGTGTGTGTGTGTGTGTGTGTGTGTGTGTGTGTGTGTGTGTGTGTGTTCAATTTGTAATTTTAAGATAGTACGTTGAAGAATTGCATTCTCTCTCTCTCTCTCTCTCTCTCTCTCTCTCTCTCTCTCTCTCTCTCTCTCTCTCTCTCTCTCTCTCTCTCTCTCTCTTCTTTTCTTTTCTTTTCCTTTTTTCCTCTTTAATCAAACCACCTAAGAAAAGATCGAAAATAATGATGGAAAGAAGATTGAAAAGAAGGAACAAAGGTATCCACACAAAAAAATGAACGAACGAATCAATATGAAAAAAAAAGGTATAAAGTTACATAAAATGTATATGACAGAAATCATCTGTGTGGATGGGTGTCTGCATGCGAGACAATTTAAGGCAGTCTGGTAAGCAAGGGCAGAGGAGAATACACACAGAATTCTCACCACAGTACCGTCCACTCAACAGACTGCAAGAAACAGCCCTAATTATTCAGCACAAATTCTACATATGATATAAACCAATAAAGCTTTTTTTTTTATATATATAAAGGTTTTCATTTAACACCTGCCTGCCTTGCGCTGAAGAGATCTAAGCTAAGTGAAAAATTCGTTCATTTTCATTGTCCTATT